>BPLQ01011058.1:100210-633846 GCA_021605075.1 Caerostris darwini | reverse complement strand
CAAGATATATATAGGGAGAGTGTGAGCTAATAGAAGGAATTGAAAAAGATTATCAAATGCTGAAGCAAATTTGATGGAAGTGTGGGAGGTGATTCAGTCCATGATCTTGTTGTGAAGCACTCTTTTTTTTTTGGCGCAAGTGCATGGTTGCCATAAAGGAGGAGAGGAACAAAAAGGGGGTGGAGACGCTCACTTCACATTAGTTGCTGAGTTTGGAGAGGTCAGACCAGTTGTGTGTTTTGAATGGTCTGGGATTGAACTGTCAAATCGCGTTACTTTAGTTCGTTTTGATACATCTGATTTGGACGACAAATCTTTATTGAACGTTACAAAATTCTTTCGAAGATTAATTGTTCCTTTTTGTGGCTCTGAAACTATATTTTGTCTGAAGACGAAAACTATCAACATTTCGTCGTCTTACGAAATGGTAAGTGAAATGTTTGATTTTTCACTGAGAGCTAGCTATAAACGAAGTTCAAAATGTGTCCTTGTTATATTTTTACGTATTGCATAATAAGAATTTCGTTAGAGTTGAACAATTGAATTTTCAATTAGTTTTTTTTTGTTTCTATGAAAATCTATTAAAAGAAGTTCGAAATGTATCCCTTGTTATGCTTTTATGTAGTGCATAATGAGAATTTCGTTATAGTTGAACAATTGAATTTTCAATTTTTGTTATTTTTGTTTCTATGAAGAAAAAGTTTATAATTTTTAATATGAAATCAATAATTTCTCATTTACGATTGTTTTTTTTATATTTTACATTTAAAAAATTTCATGGATAAAAATAAGAATGTATGTTTAAAAAATTTTTAGTAATTGTAATTAGATCTATTTCACTAATGTAGTTTTCAATAGTTGGTATTGTTCACATATATACATTAATCAAAATTAATTTAATAATTGTTATAACTTCAAGCACTATAAAATTAAAAGTTTTTTTTTGAAAGCTGAACTCAAGCAATTTATAAATCTTAATCTCTGTATATTATGAAACAAAAAACTTATTTGCTTCTAAGTATTTTTGTTCTTTCTTAAAACTTGAAAACAATGACACTGAAGAACGAATTTTTTTTTAATATATAATATTTTTATTCGGTGTGTAATCAAACATCACGAAATACATTTTAGACAGTTTTTGATTAAAACAGTAATTTTTGTTAGGTAAAAATGATTTTTTATACTAAAATTACCTGCTTTCAGCGGTATTTATTAAAGTTGACAAATTTATAAATACGTATAAAAATATAAATACATAATAAAAACAATTTAATTAATAAATTTATATGTTGAATTACCTTAATTTTCTGCCTATAATCAGCAGCTCTGCTTAACAGCAGGTGTCATTTTCGGCTTGGAGAAAATAAGAGATCTTTTAATATCCACAGGTGATTCGCATGTATATTTTGAATTTCCATAAGCAAATCAAGTTATGTTTTATAATTATAGTATAAAACTAATAAAATCCTTAAGGGTATAAATTTAAAACAGTAAAAACCAGAACTAAGATATGCATTTTAGAACTAATATGAAAGCAAAAGAGATCACATTTTTCTACCGAATTGTAATTTTTATATTTGCTAGAGATGAAAAACTTGATCAATATTACAGTCAATTTTTAATTTTTAGGATTTTAAAATCTGAACGTAAGCAATATATAAATCTTTTTCGCTGTATATTATAAAAAAAATACTTGTTTGTTTGTATGATTGTGTATTTATTTCTGTCTCTTAAAATTTAAAAACTGTAAGAAATCTAATTTTCTAAGAGAAAAATTCAATTAATTTAGAAATCGAATTTTGTTTCGGAATGTGTTAATTTTTTACTGATGTGTAACCAAAACTCATGAAGTTATTTATCCTCGCCCTTTTTTTAATTAAATGAAAACAACAATTTTTGATGGTTTAAAAACACACTTTTCAATTATTAATTTCAAAATCATATACTTTTAGCAGAATTTTTCCAATGTTAATGTAATTTATGTGTCAAATTATCTTAATTTTTTGTCTATAATTTGCAGCGTCGCATATTTCACACGCATTATTTTTGGCCTGAAAAAATAAAATGATCTTTTGTTGTCCCTGATGATTCGCGTCTGTTTTTTATCCTAGTATATACTAATCAAGTTATACTTTTATACTCAGGGCATAAAACTAACAAAACTCTTAAAAGCAATTTTGATGCCCCGATTATATTAAAAAAAATAATAAGATTATACACTCATGTCCATAAATTAAGGATAATGAAGTTCAGGCAAAGAAAGAGACAGAAGCAAAACAAATTTGACTTATTTGTAAAGTCTATTTATTAAACAAAAGGTAAAGAGCAAAAAAGATGCTATATGTTTGACATAATTAATAAAAATTGCGATTTTTACTCCCTGGAGCAAATTTCAAAAAAGAACCTATTTACAAAAAACAGTATAACATGGCTAGTATGATGGTTAATATGGAGTATGTCTCCCGGACGATGCAATACAGGCCTTACAACGCCTAGGCATGCTGAGTATCAAATTATCAATCTGATCTTGGGGAATATTACACCACTCATCAAGCAATGCCCTCCGAAGTTCCGGTGACAGGTGGGAGGGGGTTGACGGGCTGCAATTCGTCGACCAAGCATATCCCACACATGCTCTATTGGATTCTAGTCCGGTGAGTATGCTGGCCAATCCATACGGGTGATATCTTCCAATTGAAGGCATTCGTCTACAATGTTTGCACGGTGAGGACGGGCGTTGTCATCCATAAACAGAAATTCAGCACCCATGGCGCCCCGAAACAAACGTACATGTTGTTCCAGAATGACATCCCGATAAATGTGGCCTGTCATCGTTACACTCTGAACATGCAGGTCAGTTCTGGAACCAAGAATAATTCCTCCCCAGACAAGCCATCCTGCACCACCGTAACGGTGTCGTTCAATGGTGTTCTCTTGGTGGTAACGGGTACCTGGCGCTCTCCATATGAAAGTCCGGTGAGAATCAGACTGCAAACTAAACCTGGACTCGTCGGAAAACATCACACAAGACCACTGTTGCGGTGTCCACAATGCATGCTCTCTACTCCAGGTTAATCGCAGGCGACAGTGAGTTGCGGTAAGTGGAACACATCTGACAGACCTACGAGCATATAGACCAATGTGCCCTAAGCGTCTGTACACATTCTGCCTTGAAACTGTCGTACCGGTAGCTGAAGAGAGCTGACGAGACAGGTCTGATGCTGTGCTCCGTCTGTTTCTTTTGGCAGTAACTGCTAAATACCGGTCCTCATTCGGCGTTGTAACTCGGGGGCGACCTGTGCTGTAACATCTACTCACATTACCATCACCTTGGAATCGTTGCCAAAGCCTGGAGATGACCCTCTGGGCGATTCCAAGTTCCTCGGATACTTCCAGCTGGGTACGTCCACATTCCAGTCGTCCGATAATTCTACCACGTAAAAAATCATCCAAATGCTTCCTTTGTGCCATAACTGTGCGGTCATTGCACTGAAAGGCTTTTAAAGCGCTTGTGAACAATTTTACTTCTTTGCTCCCATTCCTTATATAGCCCTCTCTTACACTCTCGTCATTGGACGAACTATCCGCGTCATCTGGTGGTTTCCTGTAATTTGCATATTCTTCTTCAAGATGTGTGATAATTCTACAGGTGAAATTTTTATTTTAGAGTTCAATTTCTGTGTGATTCTGAATTATCCTTAATTTATGGACATGAGTGTATATTTAAAATAGTGGAAACAGGAACAAAGATATGCATTTAAGAAATTATGTGAAAGACATTTTTCTACCGAATGATAAATTTTTTATTTGCTAAATAGGAAAATATCGATCAATAACACAGTTGATTTTTAATTTGGCCTTCTGTAAGATTTTTTTTTCCTTTCATCACGAGATACACACCGATGTAAATACGCATTTTATTTTGTGTAACTTTGTAAAAGTTTGGCTTCCTTCAAGTTTAAATAAACTTGAAGAAAGTCTAACTGTAAGTAAAGTAAACATAAACTTTTTTGTAAAAATTTATGTTTTATGTTGTTTATGTAAAAGTTTATATTTCTGGGCCTGAATGGGCGAATGTCTAGCGCTTGGTGCCACAAGTTTCGGGTTCCAGTCCCAGCGGTGCCACGGATGTTTGTAGTGATTCGGAATCCACTTTAAGCCGTAGGTCCCGGTCTCATATGACTGTAAAGCGTCACGGAGCCAAGTCAGACTTCTACCTAGGGGTGCTCTATCACAACAGAAGCTGTCCCCTTTTCTCTTCAACCATGAGTCCATACGGGTTTGTGGGCTGGGTCTCGATGCCTACCAAGTGGGATAAGAAACAACAACATTATATTTCTGTCTAACACTTATGTTAGAAGATGGTTTATTTTTCTTAGACACAATGTTTTTTTTTTAATTTTTGTTCGAAAAAAAAATGTTTTTCGATGGTGTTTTATAGAATTGATTTTTTTATGCTTTCTGCGGAAAAAAATATCAACGGTTGTATGTAACGGCCTATAAATCACACCCCGAAATTTTAATGGATTTTTGCTTGGATTAGATCCATAAATTACAATAATTAAATTCATGCAGTGAGCATTTTTAAAGTATTACAATGACAAATCCATTTTTTAATTAAATTTATTGTTGTTTTTTTCTAGATCGTGTTCCTGCTATCACGTTAATCCTATATTCTAAACGTCCTATCGTCCAAAGGATATTAATCCTTTATCCTGAAAGCGGAAGCTGTATTTTGTTCATCTGAAGACGCGATTTTCTAACGTTTCGTTTTTCATTCGAATTGGTAAGTGTACTATTTGATTTTCCATGAGAGCTATTAAATTAACTTTAAAATATTTCCCTTAATTTATTCCAGTGATGTATAATGGGAATTTCATTATGGTTTAATAGTTGCATTTCTGATTAGTTATTGTAGTTTTCATAAAATAATAGGTTATAATTTCTGACATAAAACCAACACTTTACGATTTACGATTGTGTTTAAAAAAATTTATTAATAATTAAAAAGGATGAAAGAATAGATATTTGTAGTAATTCTAATTAGAGTTATTACACAAAAAAATGTTTTATGTAGTTGATATTGTTCATATATTTAAATTAATAAAAATTAATTTAATTACTGTCAAACGCTCTATAAATTTAAAAAAAAATAATAAAAGATAAGGATCTGAAAGCTAAAAGTAAGCAACATAAAAATTTCTATCGCTGTATATTATAAATTAAAAACATGAACTTGTTTATGCGTATAATTGTGTATTTGTTTATGTCTCTTAAAACTTAAGACTGAAAAATCTAATTTAAGACTGAAAAATCTAATTTTTTTTCCAGAATGTGTTAGAATTTATTTGATGTGTAACCAAAAATCACGGAATAATTTTTTAAACAATTTTTTTAATTAAGTGTAAACCGTTATTTTAAATAGTATAAAAATATGCTTTTAATCTATTAGTTCAAAAATTATCTGCTTTCATCAGTACTTGTTATTATTTACAAATGAATAAATATATTTTGTTATATATGTTAGATTATTGTAATTTCCTGCCTATAATCCGTATAACACACAAGTGTAACATCCTTTAAAAAAATAAAACATCCTTTATTATCCTCCAATGAATAAGACTTAACAAAACAATTAAGAGCATTTTTGATGCCACGGCTATATAAAGTAATTATGCTATAAATTTAAAATAAGAGAAACAGAGACGAAGATATTCATTTATGAACTAGATTGAGAGTAAAAAAGAAAAACATTTTTCTATTGAATTGTAATCTTTATATTTACTAGAGATGAAATCTTGATTATTTCACAACTAATTTGTATTTTAGCTTTCTATAAAGCGTTTTTAATGCTTGGCGCATATCGATATGAAATACTCACTCATTTCATCCTTAGGCGCATATCGATATGAAAAATTCACTCATTTCATCCTTAGGCACATATCAATATGAAATAATCGATTTCATATCGATATGAAATACTCATTTCATCCTTAGGCGCATATCGATCTAAAATACTCACTCATTTCATCCTTAGGCTTATACTTCATTTCATCCTTATCGATATGAAATACTCATCGCATTCTGTAAAATTTTTTAAGTTCGGTTTCCTTCCATCGTACTTTATGTTGTTTTTCTTTCTAACAGTTGTGTTCCTTTCTTTATGCTTTTAAGATGGTTTAATTTTTTCTCAGGAATTTTTTTAAAAATTTTTGTTTACAAAAAGCTTTTTTTTTGGTGGTAGTTTTTAGAATTATTTTTTTGAAATATCAAAATAAAAAAAAAAGGCCTACAGGTAATTATCACAGGTCCACTTTGAGAATTAGAGGGCTAAACCAATCACAAAAAGATTCATAAGTATGAAATCAGCACCAGAAGATCTATAAATAAATACAGTATTTTTATTTTAACATCGGAGATTAGGGCCATGACTTGATATTGTTGACGTGAGTTTATCCTTATTTTGATTAAATTTTAAAGAAATCTAAAAATATTCTGAAAATATTGCATGTAAAATCTTAACTGACGAATACACTATGTAATGTCTTTTTAGAATTGCAGAAAATATATAGCATTCAAATGATCATATTTTACTCCTTTAAAGCAGGAGAATGCAAACTTTTTGGTCCATGGTCCACGCTGATTGTTAAGACCTAGCACAGTGAGTGTGAGATATAGACTAGATGAGTGAGATATAGACTTAGATCAAGACGTAGCATAATGTATAAGCTTAGACCAAAAAATCGTTATGTATAAACTTAAATCAAGACTTAGCTCAATGTATAAATTTAGATCATGACCTAATATAATGTATAAACTTAGATTAAGACCAAGGACAATAACTGATTCAATATGTACCACAATGTAAATTCTCTTAAATAAGATCGAAATAGAAATTTTCTGCAAAGTTTAATGTTCTTCATCAAGTCATGTCGAGTGTTTCACATGCACCGGAAAAAAGTACGTTTTTACAATGTAAGTAAGTATTTACATTAGTATTACAAAAGGCATTGGCATTACAAAGAGAAGCTATGTGTGCATTACGCTGAAAATAAAAACAAATATCGTGAAAAAAATTAATATTATTCATTTAAAAGTAGTAATATATACATTCAGATCAAATTAAAAGTATTAAAAGCGAAATTTTTCTAGTCAAAATGATCTTTTATATACAAATCTAAATTCCTTTCATGGCTTCTCTATTTTATTGCTTAATTCAGTTCTTTTTGGCCATAATAATTTCAAAATTCATTACAGGGAATTCTCTCTAATTCGATAGGACACCTGTCGAATTACAGAATGTCCGAATTTAGAAAGACAATAGAAAAATATACAGTGCATTGTACTACATTTTAATTAGAATGAAATCTAAAGCAAAAATACAATACATATACAGGGTAATTCAATAAAACTAAAACATACATTTTTCGTATAGGAATGTATGGTCAAAAGACATGTATATATCTCGCTGTTGTGGACCAGATTTATTGTGCTATGCCAGTGTGTCCCAAGTTTTTTTCTGTCCTTTATTCCTGACAAAAACTTTCGTTGGTGAGTACTCCCTCCTACGCAAAAAAGTTTGCTTTAGTTTAGTAGTAATGTTCTTAGGTTAGCTAGCAAATTAATCAAACAACTCAAATTAGTGACAATTATTAAAAGCTTTAGTTTTTTATTTTAAATTTTATTCAAATTTTTTAAAAAGTAGCCCGATATAAAAATACTACTATTACTACACCACGCCACATCACTGTGCCCAGAGCTGAGTTGCCTCTTTACAGTTTGGGAATGATGTGGGTGAGATGTCTGATTGGGCTCTGTGACGCTCTACAATCATATGAGACCGGGACCTACGGTTTAAAGTGGATTCCAAATTTCACTATTGATAGATTTATTTTTTCATTATTTATTTTCCGAGATTTATTTATGAAGTGATGATTCAACGGAGATTTGTTTATTTATTTCAGATTTATTTATATATTCCGAGATTTATTTATATATTCCGAGATTTATTTATATATTCCGAGATTTATTTATATATTCCAAGATTTATTTATTTATTTCAGATTTATTTATATATTCAGAGATTCACTACTCATATCAAAATAAAAAGTATTATTATAATTTTCAATGAAATAAACTTATAACGGAAGCTTAAAATAATTATTCAACTTGACTTGTTAAAAGAACAACTAGTCGAATGGATTTGAAATCCGATTATCTTCGCTATTTTCATTTTTGGGAAAATCTGTCTGAAGGCACCTTTAAGTCCTTTTAGGGTATCGTTTGTAATATTTTTACTTCTATTAGCAATTTCTGCGCGTTTTAAGTTAAGAAACACTGGAATGTTACAAAAACTTCACGCTGGTGTTTTTCGGTACAAGATTCTCAAAATTACAATTTCTTGAATGTCTCAATTTTATCATCAAACACCTTAAAAACAATTGTAAAATTGCCTTGTAATCTTAAATTAAATTTATTTATTTATGAAATAATATAAACTTTATAAAAAAAAGTTTGGCGGGCCAAGATAAATTTTTCTAAAATTTTAAAAACAATATACACGTATTACAATTTAAATATGGTAATGAGATGAATGAAGTTGCGATTTCATTTTTAAAAGTTTCTTATATTGATGTTCGAAGTGAGATGTACTGATTCTAAAGAATGAGGCTAAATGCTCATCTGTCAGTCCAGGTCCATTCGTCAGCTCATATTTCCAGGTCTATTCATCATTAAAAGCACTGCACTCTGAATCAACTTTACATTTTTTAGTAGCCATTTTGGAGTTGAAATATTTTACGAATAACCCAAACAAGCACTAGTTACGCTATACTTTTAATAATTTCACAACTACTCACAATGATGCTATATGTCCGCAATCTTTCCATATACAATCAATAATATTAGATCTCGCGCCAAAAGAAAAAGCCTCTGGAGCTTAAAATGTGCAGTCTCCCACATGTGAGGTCTAATTCACCTATATTGGATGTCTGCTCCCCGAGAAAGAGATAACACTTGTTGACGCCAATCTACAGCTATAACTAACAACGAAGTTCCGCGTTTGACACTTTACCGATTGAAAGCTTTCTGTGCTTGCTATTTCCGCCGATTTATGTTTTGTAGAACAAAAATAGAGAAAGTAAAAAGAGCATCAGTCCTTTGAAAAAAACGAAGAAAAAAAATATTTAATCAAAGTAGAAAAAGAGATGGATATATAATACATAAATATATATTTCTTTTAATTTGCCTCGGACCGGCAAATTAAAATTCTATTCGCGGGCCGGATAGAACCTTCCTGGCGGGCCGTAGATTGCCCATCCTTGGTCTGTACAAACACCATAGCAACTGGCCCTATCAATTTCTTTTCCTCAGAAATAAGCCTGGATGGTATAAAATATATTCTCACCTATATAGTGAGATAATGGCCAAATAAAAGATTTTCTTCAAGCATATTTTAGTCATAGTATTGTATGTCATGAAAGTATAAATATATATATTTTGGAGATTAATTATTTATAATTTTAACCAAAAAACATTCAATGAATGTGTCAGTGGCTTGAATGTTAGGCTTTGTCTATGAATACAGTAATTACTCCAAGAGGTTTACACGGGGATCATCTGTTTTCATGCGACTACGTAAGCATGTGTTGCAGCCATATGTAAGTTTTCCAACATCCTTGCAAACACTACAGCAACTGGTCCAATAAATTCCTTTTTATAGTAATAAGTCTGGATAGTATAAAATAGATTCTCGCCTTTGTGGCGAGAGGATAGCCCAATAAAAAATTTTCTTCAAGCATATTTTAGTAGTAGTAATTAACTGTTTTAGTTCTTTTCAGATTGTTGGGCTCAAAATATTTTTTGTGGATGTTTTTTTAGAGTTATTAAACATTAATAACTACAGAAAACAAGTGTTAGAAAAAAACTTACTAATTATAATAAATCATCTCTCATGATTTCTATGTGTAACTTAAAAGAAGAATGCAGATTTCTTTTAAATTATTATTATTTTGATAAAAGTAAGTAAAAGATACTTACATTATTTTAATCACCAGGTGTAATGTAACCTTTTGCTTTTATGAGCTTATTAGGGAGTAGATAGCTCAAAAGTTTGATTCGGGATAGTATTGAAAAAAAAAGTTTTTAAAAATAGTTTCTGAGTATAAGATAATAAAAAAATTTACATGTGAACGTAATCACTTCTCATGCCTATATATTTTAATTTTGTATATAGTTGTTACCAAAACTAAACAAAAGAAGTTGATAGAGAGAATTTTTCAGAACTAATACATGGCTATACAATTATTTACGTTGTGAAAGTCTTTTCCTATCAGTAGTGATTATGTTAAAACTAGGATAGGTTTTTAGGTTATTTTAGGTTAGGTTTAGTTTCATAAGTTAGTTATTTTTTTAAAAAAAATATGGAACTGTTTAAATTCCTGAAGTGGTTTTTGTATCTTAAATATATAATTTCAGAAGAGAAAGGATGAGTAAAAAAAGATGAGTAATTCTAACATAAATGTGCGGTGATCTTTTTGGAAAGAGAGCATATGGAACCATGTCCTCGTCTTGTTTGTGGTTGTTGTTATCGTGTCCATAGATTTAAAATATAATTAACAAAGTTAGATGTCGAAAGTCTTCACGATAGCGGCCGCTAGTAATGGCGCCGCTTCACTATACAGGACTTCTCTTAAGTTGGCCTCGATTGGCACCATACCCAATTGCAAAACATGGGGAGTGAGTGCTGGGCACTCTAGAATGTGCTTACGTGTTAGGAAAGCGTAGGAGCAATTTCTGCAGGGGATGTATTCCCTGGTCTTGTCTGGGAGAATCTTCATCCCTCTGTAATGATTAGTTCTGAGTCTGCTAATAACTGATGTCAACTTCCTAGGGCAGTTGAAGTCCGTGATTAGCGGCTTCTTAAAGTTATGAGGAATGAGTCGGCTTTTGGCAACTGCGTTAGCATGTGCAAGTGTGTTGGTAGTCCTGGGTTGATCATTGTCCCTGGCTTCTTTGGCTAAAGAGTCAGCGCTTTCGTTGCCCTCAATGTTGACATGTGCAGGAATTCATAGAAGATGACATGACAGATGACATCGCAGAAGTGATGTTAGTATCTCCATTTTTAAATGCTTCCAGAGCCGACTTGCAGTCAGAAAAAAATCAGTAACCCGTCAGTGAGCCCTGAAATATTTGAGTCATTTAGATATAAAGCAACAACCTCTTTAATTGCAATGAGCTCGCTGGTAAAGTTTGAAGCTATCAGGCCTGCGTTCATTTTATGATGGTATTTAATTCTATTTGGAAGTAGAAAGAAAATGCCTGCATCTCCCTTACTGAGGAATTTATCAGAGGATACATCGGTGTATGCTATTGCAAGATTACCTTGTGATAACTTATCTATGGTATTAAGGCCTTTTTGTTTGAGAATGTTGGAGTCTTCTTTTTTTCAACAAGGTTGCAATAGATTCAAACCAAACTTAGTTTCACTTGGTGGTTTTCTGTTAAAAGGGGGCTCTTGAACAAAATCCAGAGAGGAATGTTCCAAATTTATCCGACTTCTGATATCTTTATCAAGCTGTAGATTTGAGGATCTTTTGAGTCTGGTTGAGCCCTTCCATTCATTTAATACTCTGGTAGAGATATGATCCATGTTATTACTACGAAGTCTATTGGTAAATTTGATGGTGGCAAGGGTGCATCTGTTTTCGAGCGGAGATAGGCCACATCCTCGTCTTGTTGCAAAGATATATATATACATATATATATCACGGCACATAAACGCAAAAACCAAGTGAGAAATGATAAGGAACTCTCATTTAGACCATTTTGCGTAACAAAAGCCACAGCAGTTTTCGCAATGCACAAATTGTATAGAAAAATCCCCATAATGTTCATAATACAAAAACACTGAAGTGCCTCACATTTAGACTATGCATATCATAAGTACACCCCCTCCCATATATATATATATATATATATATATGGGGGGGTAAAAAATCATAAAAAAAAATTGGTGTTTTCTTACACAAATGCTTATAAAACAGAACTGAATTTAGATGTAAGTTTGAACTCGCCTCAATTTCTGCATTTTGTTGCTGATTGAGTTCTAAAATTCAGCAGTATATATATTTTTTAAAAATCACGCATATTTGGGAAAGTATAATTATCTGAATGTTTTTAAAAGTGTATTTAGGAAAGTGTTAGTATGAAGATATTATTTGTTAATAGATGTTGAATGATTAAAATAAAATTTTGAAATTTGCAGAAAGTGAATTTAATTAAGATTTTTTAAGAACGAATATTTAATATTTATCTGCGTTTCAGCTAATTATATTTTATATACGCGTAGCAAAGATATCAATCCATTCCAACCCACAGGTTCTCTTTAAATTTAGCATGGAATTTTGCTTTTGAAAATATATACAACTGTGCCCAAAAAGTAAGATCAAGTACTTTTTTTTCAAAAACTCTTTATTTATTCTTCCAAATTTATTTCATCGCCTTCAAAGTAATCCCTTCCGGACACAATGTACTTATGCCAACTTTTTTCCCAATCCTCAATGCATGCTAAAAAGCGAGCGGCGATTCACGTTGAATCTCTTCATTCTACTCAAAACGGTGTCCCCGGAGTGGTCTTTTGAGTTTAGGAAATAGCCAGAAGTCGCACGGTGTGAATATAGTGGTTGTGGAACGATATGGGTTTCATTTTTGGCGAAAAAGTCACGAAGAATCAATGCAGTGTGAGCTGGCGCATTCAGTGTTTTCGGTACCAATCGAGATTTGACGCGTTTGAGGCCAAAATGGAATTGACCGATCCTTTTGAAATTCCAACATCAGCAGCAAGGTCTCTTATTTGAAATCGACGCTTTGCAAGCACCAAATCTTTAATTGTTTGGATGTGAGCTTCGTCGATTGAGGTTGATTGTCGACCAGAGGGCTCTTCGTCTTCAATGCGTTCTCTACCTTCTTTGAACTGTTTATACCACTTCTAAACATTTCTTTCCGATATATGAATGTTCACCAAATGCCTTCTGCAACGTTCTATACGTTTACGCAAACAAAATTTAATATAAGTTCTTCGCTCAATTAATTCAGACATTTAAAAAATCACCGGAATCAGTTTTAGCGTCTTACAAAGCCAAGCGTAATTCAAACACTAATGAATATTTTGACGTAAAATTTCACACAGATGTCAAGGACAGTGCCAGCAACCTAAAAAAGAAAAAAAAAATTGAAATTCCATAAGCCCCGGGAATGTTAAATTGAAAATGGGTCTTACTTTTTGGACACATAGTATCACGCATCCAAAAATATACGAAATCAAATTTATAAAGCATAATGAAAATTTGAAGCTGCATTTTGTCTTTTCACAAATTTTGATTTAGTGTTTTCTTGTGTTTCAGGTTTAGTTTAACTAATCATTGAAAATGGAAGACTGCCAAATTCCTGTGCATATTTCAAATCAAGATACTGCGCAGAACACACAATATGGAGCAAAACTGAAAGGATTATTTGATCCTTGTGCCTGTGTTATTCATAATCTTGAATGTGCTACATCAAAGGAGGGTGTTTTAAAACATAAAATCAAGATGAACAACAATGAATTAAAAAAGCATTTGCGAAAAGAAAAACAATGCATGAAAAAAAATAAAAATAACGTCAAAAATTGTTTGGATAAAGCAAATGTTTCAACCGTTCCAATGATACCAAGTCTTGTAAGTTGTTCGGTTGTTTTAAAAAGATTACCTCACGAACAAGTCAGTGGTTTACTTGGAGACAATCATCCTAATGAGACCGGAATCCGTCGTTCCAAGCGCAAGGTTTCTAAAACTTAGAAACATGAGATCATGTTGTATCGCATTTGATAAAAACATTATGTGATATTTCTGAAAATATAGTACATTATATGCTCACTTTACGGACAAAATAAGGCGATAATAAAAGCGAACAATATTTTTTTTACTCTTTGGTGCTCATCTTGATTTCATGTTATTACTTTAATGTCTTCCCTTCTAATCCCGGCTTTGCCATGGGTGTTTGTAGTGGTTCGGAATCCACTTTAAGCTGTAGGTCCCGGTCCTAATAGGATCGTAGAGCGCTGCTGGGGCATTGTTACTCCGCGTCCGTGGCTTACCACCAAGTTACACGCGCCCCCTGGCTAATGCAAAGTGAGTAACATCGGTGCAGCCCTTATGGCGAAGATCACGGTCTATTTGCCAGCTGCATTAGAAGGAAAAAAAAAAAAAAAAAAAAAAAAAAACACTTTAATGTCTTCTGAGTAAAAAAAAAAGAAAAAATTATCATTTCACAAAACTTCTAAGTATTATAAAAAAAAGTCACACCAAAAATAAAGCAGTTTAAGTCAATTTCAGATCAATTGTGTTGCGTGCACTTTTATTTCTGCATATGGTAGAAAGTAGGATTGTATCAAGCATATATTAGATTCTGTATTTGAATTTTTTTAAATGTTTTCTTTATATACTAGTTGGTGAAATCGCGTTTAATTATTGTGGTACATATTTTTTCTTCAAACTATTGATATTGTGCTTTGTGAAATTTTACGTATATGCTGAACTATTTGAATTAAATCAGTGTATGTAATTCTTGGTGTGCTCGTATCATATATATATATAATATACTTATATTTGTGAACAGTAAAATTTCTAAATGTCATAAAAAAAAAAAAAACGTTATTTTTTACTGTTTTCATAATTTTGTTTTGTTAAATTTCAGATTTTTTTTTGTTAAATCTTTGTTTTGTTGAATTTCTGATTTTTTTTATTGAAACTTTGTCTATTTTGTTAAATCTCAGAATTAAAGATGTTATTGAAAAATATGATTTCTGATTTAAAGCTCAAATTTGATATTTTATGTAAATCATTGTAAAATTAAGATGTCATCTAAAATATTAAAATTTTTGTTTTGTTAAATTACTCTGAATTTTCTGAAAATAATTGATTTCTTTATTTTCTTTCATTTTGAATTAATTCTATTAGTTCCTTAATAGAGATCTTAGCTAACTCTAAAATTTGTTTTTTTTTCATGAATATCTATAATTTCTTATAAAGCAAATATGTCTGTATTTGAATCTGTGTTATGTGAAACAATTCATCATTTTTTTTCTTACTGTTTAACATTTCAGAAAAAGAAAGCTTCTAAAAGCAGAGAAATATTGCGTGTAGGATAGATTTGTTTCTTGCAAATGTCGTCTTGTATGTTGTGTGATATTGTATTTGATAAACTTGTGATATTTCCCAAAATGTATATTATCTAAATGTTTACTTTACGAGAAAGTAAGTCCAAACTAAAATTTTAACTTCCGAATAAAAAAGTATTATCATATCGCACACAAATTATCAATTACCTCAAAAAATGGGACAATTACTAAGTCAATTTCCGGTAAAAAATATTTTATGCACTATTGTTTTAACACATGGTAGAGAGTTACATAGTATTGTGCATGCATTAGATGCTGTATTTGAATTTCTTTTTTGTGCAAATTATCGTGTTAAATTATCAAGGTGCGTGTTTTTTTTCCCCTGAATCTATCTGTATGTGCTTTCTGGAATCACATGTCTGTGTTTAACTACACTCATGTCCATAAATTAAGGATAATGAAGTTCAGGCAAAGAAAGAGACAGAATCAAAACAAATTTGACTTATTTGTAAAGTCTATTTATTAAACAAAAGGTAATGAGCAAAAAAGATGCTATATGTTTGACATAATTAATAAAAATTGCGATTTTTACTCTCTGGAGCAAATTTCAAAAAAGAACCTATCTACAAAAAACAGTATAAAATGGTTAGTATGATGGTTAATATGGAGTATGTCTCCCGGACGATGCAATACAGGCCTTACAACGCCTAGGCATGCTGAGTATCAAATTATCAATCTGATCTTAGGGAATATTACACCACTCATCAAGCAATGCCCTCCGAAGTTCCGGTTGACAGGTGGGAGGGGGTTGACGGGCTGCAATTCGTCGACCAAGCATATCCCACACATGCTCTATTGGATTCTAGTCCGGTGAGTATGCTGGCCAATCCATACGGGTGATATCTTCCAATTGAAGGCATTCGTCTACAATGTTTGCACGGTGAGGACGGGCGTTGTCATCCATAAACAGAAATTCAGCACCCATGGCGCCCCGAAACAAACGTACATGTTGTTCCAGAATGACATCCCGATAAATGTGGCCTGTCATCGTTACACTCTGAACATGCAGGTCAGTTCTGGAACCAAGAATAATTCCTCCCCAGACGAGCCATCCTGCACCACCGTAACGGTGTCGTTCAATGGTGTTCTCTTGGTGGTAACGGGTACCTGGCGCTCTCCATATGAAAGTCCGGTGAGAATCAGACTGCAAACTAAACCTGGACTCGTCGGAAAACATCACACAAGACCACTGTTGCGGTGTCCACAATGCATGCTCTCTACTCCAGGTTAATCGCAGGCGACAGTGAGTTGCGGTAAGTGGAACACATCTGACAGACCTACGAGCATATAGACCAATGTGCCCTAAGCGTCTGTACACATTCTGCCTTGAAACTGTCGTACCGGTAGCTGAAGAGAGCTGACGAGACAGGTCTGATGCTGTGCTCCGTCTGTTTCTTTTGGCAGTAACTGCTAAATACCGGTCCTCATTCGGCGTTGTAACTCGGGGGCGACCTGTGCTGTAACATCTACTCACATTACCATCATCTTGGAATCGTTGCCAAAGCCTGGAGATGACCCTCTGGGCGATTCCAAGTTCCTCGGATACTTCCAGCTGGGTACGTCCACATTCCAGTCGTCCGATAATTCTACCACGTAAAAAATCATCCAAATG
Source organism: Caerostris darwini (assembly GCA_021605075.1). Lineage (NCBI taxonomy): Eukaryota > Metazoa > Arthropoda > Arachnida > Araneae > Araneidae > Caerostris > Caerostris darwini. Next base: position 617,017 of record BPLQ01011058.1, on the reverse strand, counting down.
CTTCCTTTGTGCCATAACTATGCGGTTATTGCACTGAAAGGCTTTTAAAGCGCTTGTGAACAATTTTACTTCTTTGCCCCCATTCCTTATATACCCCTCTCTTACACTCTCGTCATTGTGACGTACTATCCGCGCCATCTGGTGGTTTCCTGTAATTTGCATATTCTTCTTCAAGATGTGTGCGATAATTCTACAGGTGAAATTTTTATTTTAGAGTTCAATTTCTGTGTGATTCTGAATTATCCTTAATTTATGGACATGAGTGTATTTGAATTAATTCGATGGATGTAATTCAGTATGTGTTCTTATTATATATGTGTAATATTGATATATAATTGTGAACTATAAAATTTCTATGTGGCATAAAAAAATCGCATTTTTTTTCTGTTTTCATGTTTTTCTTTAGTTGAATTTTTGATTTTCTTAATTAAATCTTGGTCTGCTTCATTAATTCTCAGGAATAAAAAAATGTGATTACAAAAGAACATTTCTAATTTAACTGTATAGTTTGCTGTTCTGAATATAAACGTTCGAGCAGATCCTTAGTTATATTTCAGACTTATTGTTAAATACCTTTCATTTGTTATTGGGGATAACTTTTACGTCAGAATAAAAAAAATAGTTCTGCATATGAATCAAATTTCTTATTTACTTTTTGTAGAAAATTCTTAAATAATGAGATGTCTATTAATTGAACTTAAAATTTTAAAACTGTTTTGATCAGAGTGGGATTTTTGAATTTGTCTGTTTTTAATTGCTTGCATAAATTAAACTGAAGTTCCTGAAAAGATTTAATTACTTTATTTTTTAATTTAATTCTATTAGTTCATTAATAAGAAATCTTGACTAACAGTGAAATTTAGAGTACATACATATATCACTTATAAAGGGTAAAAGATATTTGTATTATGTAAAAGAAGTCATTGATAATGTTTTTTATCTTTTTATATTTTAAAAACGTGCAAAAATAGAAAAATATTACATCTAGAATTGATATATTGTACATAATACTTGTCTTGCGTGTTGTGTGATATTGTATTGTATTTGATAACAAAAAAATATGTGATATTTCTCAATATATGCTATATTTGTATGTTCACTTTGCAAAAGAATAAAGCTAAAATAATCTATTGAATTTCTGAGAAATAAATTATTAGTATTTCTCATAACGATATTACGAAAGAATCAATTACTTCAAAAAATAGAATAGTTTTTAAAGTAAATTTCAGGTAAATTATATTTTGTGTACTATTTTTTTTTGCTTACGGTAGTAAGTTACATGGCATTATGCGTGTATTAGATGCTGTAAGCCAACGGCCGTACCATGCTGAATATACCGGTTCTCGTTAGATCACCGAAGTTAAACATCATTGGGCGCGGTCAGTACTTGGGTGGGTGACCACCTGGGAACACTGCGTGCCGTTGGCAAATTTGGGACCTGAATGGCCGAGTGTCTGGCGCTCGGTGCCACAGGTTTCGGGTTCGAATCCCGGCGGTGCCATGGATGTTTGTAGTGGTTCGGAATCCACTTTAAACCGTAGGTCCCGGTCTCCTATGACTGTAAGAGCGTCACGGAGCAAAAGTCAGGCTTCTACCTACGGGTGCTCCATCACAACAGAAGCTGCTTCCTTCCCCTTCAATCATGAGTCCATATGGGCTCGTGGGCTTGGCCAGCCAAGTGGGATAAGAAACAACAAACATTAGATGCTGTATTAAATTTTTTTTAATGTGCTCATTATAATGTGGTTATTTGCCTTCAATTATTATGGTACATGTTTTTTGTTCATTCGATCTATCAATATGTGCTTTGTCAATTTGTGAAATTGTATGTCTGTATTTAACTATTTGAATTATTAAATCTGTATATGCAATTTATGGGATGTTCATATTATATATGTGTAATATATATAACAGATATTTGTGAATAATAATATTTCTTTTATTGAATGTTTAATTTCTTTTTATCAAATCTTTCTTTTGCTAAATCTCAGAATTAAAAATGTAACAGTAAAAATATGATTTCTGATTTAAAGCTCCAGTTTTATGATCTGAGTATAAACATCATAAATATTTCTGTAGGTTCTGAGTTACAAGCACCACCCACTGTTAAATACCTTTCATTTGTTAACGATGGTGGCTTTTATGTTAGAAAAAATAAATCAAATCTGCATTTGAATTAAATTTCTATATGCGTTTTGAAATAAACTCTTAATTAATTAACTGGAATTTAAGTCTTATATTAAGTCTTTAAGTCTTATATTAATATTAAGTCTTATATTATTTGCAATTTAAATATATTATTTATTTAATCATATTATTCTTTTGTTGCATAATGAGTTATTTTACCATTATAATTCATTAATCAAGATTCCTTTACATTATCAATACATTATTTCCCTTTCTATTTACTTACATTTTGCGGATTATTGTGTATTTCATGATAACTCACTTTAGTGATTTGCATTCCTAATGTTTTTCACCAGTTTAATCTTGTCATTTTAGTAACGTGTAATTTTATCATTGTTGTCATTTGTTATTTTACCATTGCAGTCATGTGTTATTTTACCATTATAATAATCTGTTATTTTAACATTATAATAATCTGCTATTTTCCCCCTATAATAATGTGTAATTTTAACATTGTAGTCATTCGTTATTTTACCATTGCAGTCATGTGTTATTTTACCATTATAATAATCTGCTATTTTGCCCCTATAATAATTTGCTATTTTTCCTCTATAATAATGTGCAATTTTACTATTTTGTAGTCATTTGTTATTTTACCATTGTAGTCATGTGTTATTTTACCATTATAATAATCTGCTATTTTGCCCCTATAATAATGTGTTATTTTACCACAATGGTAATGTGATATCTTTCCTCATAGTAGTTCTCAAACTATAGAGCTTCATCACTAAAGCAAGTGCGAATATCATGCCTGCAGTTGGAAAGATGCTGCAACATATTTCCTTCAAATAAAATGAAATCATCTTAAATTAATTCGAAAATTAACAACAACAACAAAAAAAAAAAGGAATATGGATTAATTTTTTGATGAGTGCAAGTTTCACTTTGGGAATTTCAGAATTATAAATAATAAATCGGTTCGAGTTTTTCGATTTGAATTTAAACACATTAAAGATTTGATTCTTTCCACAGCAATGTAGTTATACGAAAGTGTCTTTTTTTATTTGACCATCATCAAATTGTAGGTTAAAAATAAATAACTTCCTTTCATAATCTTTCGAAAATGAATCATTTGTTGAAAAAATATTCATTGAAAAACTTTGGAAATTTAATTGGTTAATTTTGCATTGATAAGATAAATATATTTTAGCTATAGTTCCATTTAAATACAGAGTAAAAAATTTACAATGTTGTTATCAACATTTTAATTTTGAGTTTTTTCCGCTCTATCTACATATCATTAAAAAATTTTTTTTCTTTACTCATATTTTTTTGATGTTCATAGAAAATAAACTAAATTAATTATGAGTAAACTAAATCAATTAAGTATTAAATAAAATAAATTAAAACAATTTTCTTTTATTTTGTAGGGTTGGAGATATAGGGAAGAATTTGTCTTGTGGAAGGGTACAAATAAATATAGTTTGCGAACAACTGTATTAATTAATTAAGTTAGCATTGTCATTGCTTTATTTCCTATATTTTTTACACGCATTTTGTTCATTGTGTATTTAAAAATAATTTTTAGCAGAATGTGTTCCTATAATATTTCGCTTAATTAGCCACAATGGCAATTATAATAATTAAGCGAATATTGCTTATTTTCGAGCTGCAATACATATTTGAATGTCTGAATGTTAATAATTTTTAATGTATGTAATTGTTTTTCAATAAATTTTACAGAAAAAATTCTAACTTATTTATTTTATTTACATGTTCCATCAAAATTTTTACAAATAAGAGGAAAAAAAGGTTATTGTATATGATTCATTTTTGACTGATTTTTGTTTCGATATTACATTAAGTTACTTTTTTTTTTTTTTTTTTTTTTTTCGGTTGATCATCTTGAGTATTGAAACATAAAAAATACTTATTTAAACAAACATCTGTTCTGAATTATTATAGTAAACAATATCAACATAGTTTTATTCCTACCTTACTCGGGGCCTAATGGTAGTGTATTTTGGTTAGCAGACAAATGACTAATGCCATATTTGCAGAATATTATCTATTTTTAAATTTGTATTTAAATTTTTCTCTAGCAACACTTTTTTTTATTGAAATTTACAAGAAAACTCCTGTACCATAAAGTATCACACGAGACCTACAGAAGTAAGTAACAAACAAATCAATGACAAAATAATAAAAACATCAAACAAATGGTTAATTTAAAAGTACATACGGCATTAGAAATGAGAAAGTATTTAAGAAACACCAATGTAAAAATTAACAAAATTACAAAATGCTGTAAAAGAGACTTCTTATTAACAAATTGACAAAAGTTTGATGGCCATTTGATATTTTAGACTGTTATTTCTTTCCTTAAAATTTTTCTAGGATGTTCAGACCTGGAACAGTTGAAAACAATGTGATCGATATTCTACTCCCTCTACATTGCAGTTGCAAAACCCAGTTGAACATAATTTAAAACTGTTTAAATGGGAGTGTTAAAATTGCCGTGCCAATCATGAGTACTAAACCTTTGGGGAATAGAGGTAAAGTACTTCTTCATGATAGAGGTATTTGATGATTGTATAGTGAATTCCACAGATTATTGGTCTTCTTTCTTCCACAGATAATTGGTCACAGATTATTGGTGTATTTTTAGAATGAGGTTTTGGTATATTAACATTTATTTCAATGTCCGGTTCAGTGGCTTTTTTAGAGAGCCAATCAGCTCTTTCATTGCAGAATATTACAGTATGATCACTAATAATTGCAAAAAATACACTTTATATTTTGTTCAATAAAGATACTAAGAGATTTTTTTTTTAATATTAACCATAATATTATTGGATGATGGAATATTTTTCAGTGATTCTAAAGAAGACCTCGAATCCGTGCAAATTGCACATTTTGAACAGAACCATTTTGCACATTTTTCAGTTAAACGCATAAATTAAAATTAATTAAAAATTTAATTTAAAAAGAATCCAACAGATGGCTCAACCAATATTGTAGCATCTTCAAGTGAGAAAGTGATTTTGAACCAGTTCTCCAGAAGAAAATCCGTGTACTTGACTACGATGAATAGTTTTAAATGCACATTTTGGAATCTATAAAAGCAAATAAAACATTTTCTATGTTTAGAAAACCAATTTCTAGTTACATTGTGAGATTTTAGTTTACTTATTTTCTATGTGCGACTTTTTTATGCGGTCCCTATTTACCACATAAAAGGATTTTTTTAATGTGTTACAAACAAGATATTTCATAGCTACCTTATGGAGTTACAGGATATTTTTTTATGGGATTGTTTTATATGGTCTCTATCTCTTTCACAAAAGCAGGTTTAAATGTATATCGTTTTATATTATCCACTAATGCAACAGACAAAATTATTTCTAAAAAGATATTAAATAAATTTCAATATACAGACATTAAACAATCATCTTTGTAAAATTTCAACAAACATTGATAGTTGATCTTCTAAAAATCAGTTTTCTTATTCATTTCTATTTACAACCATATCAAAAGCGAGACAGTAGAAATGACACATACGAATATTTAATTTATTCCATTATGGTAAAATAAAAATGTGAATAACAAATAAATAATTTAGAATGCAAAAATTATGTCTACTCTAAATAAGTACATTTAAAATGAGCAAAAGGGACATTAAAAACAAGAAAAAAGAGGCAAATTACAAAATTTTAGTATTTTAATTTCTAGAATATTTCACAGGCTTCAGGTTCGAATCCCTGGCTGTGGCATGGATGTTTGTTAGTGGTTCGGAATCCACGTTAAATTGTAGGTTCCGGTCTAATTAGCCCAAAGTGTGCTCAAAATTACCATAAAGCGACAAATCAAACCTGATCTAGAATATTTCTAAAACAGATAAAATGTTTATAATAGTAAAAACATAAGAACATGTTTGGGGGAAGCAGTTCCCAGTTATCTTTTGTTTTACTTTTTTAAGAAAACAAGTATTTTTTGAATTATTGAAGTTTTTGAAGCTTTAATTTTATTATACAGCTAATTTGCCATCAAAAATTATAGTTTTATTTAACTAAATAAAAAAAAGAAAGTGCACTCTATTTTCGACATTAAATAAAAGAAAAGTATAAAACCTTAGAAAAACACTGGACCTTTCAGTATTTCAGCTGTAATTCATGACCACGTAGGTTAATTAAAATCAAAATTATTACATGTTATAAAAATTCAGAAACAGCTAATAAAAATTATTATTCTTAATAAAAAAGTTCTCGATTCTTAAATAAATAGGTTAAAACTGCAATTTTACTATAAAAATTTTTCGGCTTTTACATTATTAAGAAATAGCTAAAGGTAATTTTTTATGTTTTTTCACTACGCACCAGTTTAAAAGTAATGGACTTATTGAAAAAAATTGCACCTTTCATTATTTCAGCTTTAATTCATAACCACATAGATTAATTAAACTCAAAATTATTTATATTTATTTGTTAAGAAAATTCAGAAAATGCTCATAAAAACAAAGGATTCTTAAAAAAATAGTTTAAAAGAGCAATTTTACTAAAAAAAAATTTCGGCATTTTATATTATTAAGAAATAGCTAAAGGTAATTTTTCATGTTTTTTCACAACGCATCGTAATAAAAATAACGGAATCTGTGAAACATATTGGACAAATTATTAAACATTTTATTTAAGTTAAATTTATTTAAAATTATAAGAACAGTTTTTCTAAATGTTAAATTTACTTAAAATTATAAGAAACTGTTTTTCCATTAAAATTGCCGGTATGGAGGTAGCCTGAAGATGAGAATGATTTTCGCATTTTAATGATGCTACTAAACATTTTTCGGCTTTTATATTATTAAGAAATAGCTAAAGGTAATTTTTCATGTTTTTTCACTACACATCGGATAAAAAATAATGGACTACATAAAAATATCGGACCACTAAATGTTAAATTTATTTAAAATCATAAGAAATGACAGTCACATGCACTTATATAGAGGATTTTAATTCAAATATTAAAAATTAAATGGTATTAAAAATAAATTTTGCTCTCATTTTTTAAAATTTGCTATTTTGAATATATTATTAAGAAATAGGTAAAAGTAATTTTTCATGTTTTTTCACTACGCATCGGATTAAAAATAATGGACACTGTTAAAAAATATTGGACTTCTAAATGTATTAAAAATTTATTTAAAATTATACGAAATGTCAGACACGTGAACATATATAGATCAACTTAATTGAAATATTAAAAATTATATGGAATTAAAAATAAATCTTGTTCTTACGTTTGGAACTTCATTATTTGGAATATCGTTTAAAATAGAAATCGTATTAAAATATGAGTACCCTAGAATCGGCGGACAGCGCTACCTGTGGGGTTGTCATACGGTAACTGGAGATAAAATCAATACTTCAACTAATGGATGAAAAAGAATACGCTCAAATAGCGAAGATGCAACTTTTTTTTTTAAATCTGACCTCAGCTTTTCCAATTTTAATGAGAACTCTGTTAGAACCACCGTCTTTACTAAGTAAAGGTCAAATGACAAGGATTTTACAATTATTTACGTTATTTGCTCCGGAGAAAGTTTCGTCCTATTCTCCTATTTCCTATTGTTTTGTTTGAATTTTGTGACTCTAAGGCATTGTACGAATTTTTCGAAAACCTCGTGGAAAGATAATTCGTAAAGACTGATTAGTTTGAAAAAGTGGAAATAGAACATAAAAGAAACTTTTGCTTTGGTAATTATGTGGAAAAGTCTTTCAGAAATAATAAATACTGAAAAATCAGAAGGAGGTGTATCATAATACATCGTTTGTAATTGGTTGTTCGGCTTAAATAATAACTCTGATACATAAAAAATGAAGATTTCAGGTTTATTCCGATTCTTATTAAATTAGGTTAGCTTAAATTTTCCCGTTAGTAGTATTTTTTTTTTTTTTTGAAGCAAATAATAATAATAATAACACATTGTAATGATCAGATATTTTTTTAATTTTTGGAAAATATCGAAGAAACGATGTTAAAAGATTATTCATGAAGAAATATGAATTTAAAAAATAATTTGGATGTAAAGGAAACTTTTACTTTGCTAAAAAGATTGTAATAATAAATATATGCAAAGATTATTGTGAATAATAAATACTGATAAATCGTAAGAAAGTTCATGATAATGCATTGTTTGTTTTAAGGGTTTAAATAATGAATCTGATACATAAAAAGAAAGATTTCAGGTTTATTCCGATTCTTGTTTAATTAGGTTAGCTTAGAATTCCTTTTGTTCCCTAGTAGCTTTGGTCACTTTGAATTTGCAAAATTTTCTCTGTTAGTGTTTTTTTTTTGAAGCAATAATAATAATAATAATAAAACACATTGTAATGATCAGGTATTTTTTGAATTTTTGGAAAATATCGTTGAAAGATTATTCATGAAGAAATATGAATTTAAAAAGTAATTTGGATATAAAGGAAACTTTTACTTTGTTAAAATATATACAAAAAGGTTTTGCGAATAATAAATACTGATAAATCGTAAGAAAGTTCATGATAATGCATTGTTTGTTTTAAGGGTTTAAATAGTGGGTCTGATATATAAAAAGGAGGATTTCAGGTTTATTCCGATGCTTGTTAAATTAGGTTAGTTTAGAATTTCTTTTTTTCCAGTAGCTTTGGTCACTTTGAATTTGCAAAATTTTCCCTGTTAGTATTTTTTTGTTGAAGCTAAAAAAAAAAAAAAAAAAAAAATCTTAACACATTGTAATGATCAGGTATCTTTTGAATTTTTGGAAAATATCGTTCTGAAAGATTATTCATGAAGGAATATGAGTTTAAAAACTAAAATTGATGTAAAGGAACCTTTTACTTCGTTAAAATATATGCAAAATTATTTTGCGAATAATAAATATTGATAAATCGTAATGAAGTTCATGATAATGCATTTGTTTTAAAAGGCTTGGATAATGTAGAGTCAAGTGAAAAGCTTTGTGGTAGAAGTTAGTGGAATTTTAAAATCCATATATTTAATCTTTTGTGTGCTATTAAAAATGTTAGAGTGTGCCAAAAAAGATTTGCGGCTCATTGCCACGAAATAAATGAGATAGTTCCTGACAAAATAACTATCACAGATTTAAATGATATAATTGAACAAAGTGACATTTTAAAAAATAGATCAGACTTGGTCAAAGATATTGAGAACACGATTATTGGCAATCGTAAACATGAGGAGCAACGTCAAATGGATCTGGAAAAAATAAAATTAGAACGAGCTAAAAATGAATTAGAACCGCAAAAATTTAAAGAGAAAGTAAGTCAGAAGTGTGTGAAAGTGAAGCCAAACCAGATACTATTGATCAAGTAATAAAAAGTATTAAAACTTTAACTGTTAGAATCCCCGCTCGACCGGAAGGGTGGAGTTTTTTCTTTAACTCCTTAGAACGCTCGTTTAGTATTAAAATAGTACCCGAGATATATAAGGCTGAAATTCTATTAAGTTTATTAGGAGAAAGAGCGTCTAATATAATAACTTATTTAAATGATAAAGACATCATGAACTATGAGACATTAAAGTCAGTTGTGTTGCGAGAGTATGAGCCTTCACCACAAACATGCTTAGATAATTTTAGAAAAGCTCAGATCTTAAATGAATCGTACTATATGCGCAGTTTCCGTCACGCTTAACAACTAATTTTGAGTATTATTTAAAATTAAGAAAAGTGTCGGATTTCGAAACATTAAAACAATTGATAGTTTTTGATAAATTATTTCAAACTTTAGATAGAGAAATCGCATCTCATATAAGTATAAGACAAGCAGATAGTTGGTTCCCCCCAATAAAATTCGCTGAAGAATGTGATGTTCATGTTTCATTGCGTGGGAAGCCAATTTACGAAAGCACAAGTAGTTTTCAAAAAAGTAAAACTAAGTTTAAAAATTCTAAATCTGTGTAAAAAGTTTTTCTTTCGGACGTAAAAGATTCAAATTGTTTTTTATGTACTAAAAATCATCATATTTCTAATTGTCCAAATTATTTAAAGATGTCAGTGTATGAGAGCATTGAGTTTGTAAAACAAAACCATATGTGATTTAACTGTTTACAGATTGTAATTGTTCAGTTTATAAATGCAAATCAAAAGTATCTTGTTTTGTAAACGTAAGCATCATAAACGTTTACACTACCCACGCAAAAGCGCAGAGAATCACGATAAGTTTTATAAGAAAGAAAGTAATGAAATCAGTTCCAATGCCTCGTTTTCCCCCAACGCTCAACAGTTCATATCCGCCGGACAAAGCACTTCTCGAAATAGTAAAATTATTTACAGCTACGAGTTAAAACATTATGACCACACCTACATTTTGCAATGAACTCGCCTGGATGACGTGGAAGGCACGTGATCAGGTAGAAGTGGTATTTAACTGCTGCTGGAGAGTCTAAAGAATCATTCTTTCACTTACTTCTGTGTGTGATGGGAAAGGCTGCGGATCTAAGCGACTTTGATAGAGGGCAGATTGTAATGGCTCGAAGGCTCGGAACAAGTATTTCCGAAACTGCACGACTCGTGGGTTGTTCGCGATCTACAGTTGTTAGTACTTATGCAAAGTGGATGAATGACGGTGAAACCAGCAGTAGACGACATGGTGTTGGACGTCCACACGCTATCAAAGAAAAATGTCGTTGGAGACTGTCTCGCATGGTGAAGCAAAACCGGAGCCAGACAGTGGCTCAGCTGACAGTCCAATGCAACGCAGGGCCAAGTAGAATAGTATCGGAGCACACTGTTCAGCGGACACTGTTGGATATGGGGCTACGCAGCAAACGTCCCACTCGTGTGCCTTTGCTGACCAAGAGTCATCGCCAACTGCGCCTGCGCTGGGCCCGGGAACATCGTGACTGGTCCATGGATCAGTGGGAGCGAGTTGCCTGGTCAGATGAATCACGGTTTGTCATTCATTACGCCGATGGCCGTGTCAGGATACGCCGTCTTCCAGGCGAACAGTTGCTCCCTCAATGTACAGTAGGTTATATACAGGTCGGAGGTGGCGGTATTATGCTTTGATGGACGTTCTCTTGGGCGCCTCTGGGACCCGTGGTTGTGGTAGAGCAGACCATGAATGCTACAGGGTATCTGAACATCATTGCGGACCAGTAGCACCCTTACATGGCCTCTGTTTTTCCAGCTGGAAATGGAATGTTCCAACAGGACAACGCCCCTTGTCACAAGGCTAAAATTGTGTTGGAATGGTTCCAGGAACATGATGCTGAATTCCAGTTAATGTCCTGGCCGCCTGACTTACCGGATATCAATCCGATAGAACACATTTGGGATGTCCTGTGTCGGCAGCTCAGAGTTCAAAGACCACCAATTCGCAATATCTCGTATTTGCGTGATCGTTGCTTAAACATCTCGATTGTACCAGATGTTTAAGCAACACAGTTTAAGTTGTTTAAGATAACAGTTTTGTCTCCGGCCATCTACCAAGGACTTGTGGCATCCATGCCAAGGCAGGTTGAAGCTGTGTTGCGTGCCAAAGGTGGACCAACTCGTTATTGACAGGTGGTCATAATGTTTTGGCTCTTGAGTGCATATGTCAAGTGGATCCAAAACAGTTATTGAGCACAACTAAATGTTAGTTAGGTAATAATTCAGAAAATTTATACGAAGTGAGAGCGCTCTTAGATTAAGGTTCAATGGCCTGTATTATAACTAGCGAATATGCTGATAGACTTAATTTAAAGAAAGAGAAAACCAATCTAATGTTATCGGAATTAAATGATACGTCTTTAAATATTAAAACGCAAGTTACCGCCAAATTAAAAAACAAATCAAATAGTTACGAAAGAGAGTTGAAGTTTTTAATTGTTCCGGAATTACTAATGTAACTCCAAGTAAAATATTAAAAGTTCATATATATGATTTGACTAATATTGAGTTAGCGGATCAACAATTTAACATTCCAGGTAGAATAGTTATTTTATTAGGCGCAGAAGTTTTTTATAGCCATTTGAGACCAGGACAAATATATCCCCCTGAATCTAGCTTAGTTTTACAAAATTCGTGCTTTGGATATGTTATTTCCGGCAGTGGATATGATATTTCCATTTAAATCGTTAGGTATAGTGATTTAAATGAGAGTATTCATTGTGGATTAATTAGAGACAATTATGAGCAGTTAGATAAATCTGTTAAAGCTTTCTGGGAGAGAGAAAACATAGATACGGACATTCCTTCTAATAATGAAAATGTGAAGTGATATGTGAAGAACATTATAAGAATAATTTTTATAGAGATAAAAAAGGGAAATATGTGGTTTAAATGACCCCTTAAAGAAGATCCTAAGTGTTTGGGAAAATCTAGGGGTATTGCTCTAAAAAGGTTAGATTTCTTATGGAGACGATTAGTCAAAGATCTTGACTATTTATTGTTATATAAAGATTTTTTACGTGAATATGAAGAAATGGATCACATGAATCAAATTAAAGAAAGTGAAGAAACTGAGAGTACTTATTATATACCTCACTTAGGTGTATACCGTCCCGACAAATTAAAACAAAACTTCGTGTCGTGTTTAACGCGTCTTCCCTTACAACAAAAGGAAATTCGCTTAATTCTTTACAATATAACGGAGGGGTAATACAAGACGACTTTTTTCAGTTATGGTTAGATTCCGTAAGCACATTTATTCGTTTAAAAAATGTATAGAACATTTGCCCCAGTATTTTTAATGCTATAAATAAGGGTTATTAACACAAATACAAGCAAGCATAATAAAAAATATAAATAATACATTATCAGTTGCTTTTATTTAAAAAAAACCTTGAACTTGAGCCCGACATATACTAATTTATAAATCTTAAGCACAAGTTTTGCTTGAATAATTTATTGGGGTTACAAATTACGTTTATGCTCAAATACAGGGTGATTATAATTAAAGTCCCACTTTCAAAATGCTGTAAAAAAAGAAACACTTGTCACAATGAGTTCAAATAGGAACTGAAGATACTTGAAGAAGGGGGAAACGGTACGACATCAAAAGAAGTTCCAAAGTGCATTATTAATAGAGGGCGCTCTAAGCGGCATAAAGAAAGTGAATTCTGCTGCCAGTGATATTTTGAAACAAAATTACAACGTATTTGACATGAGTTGCACATTAAACCAACTGTGGTATTCAATGTGCTTGATTGTTTCTGTTTTTTGACGGGAAAAAATGACTTCCAAGTCATTCAACAGTTGTAACATTGTTAGTGAAAAGCCCATCCACCACGGTAAGGTCATACCAAATTGGATGGGAAATATCGGTGAAATGTTTTTTTCGATGTCATACCATTTCCCCTTTCTTCAAGTATCTTCAGCACAAATTTGAACTCATTGTGACGAGTGGTTCTTTTTTTACAGCTTTTTGAATGTTATTTAATCGTAATCACCCTGTATATTCATTTTCAGTCATATTTACTTAAATTATTAAAAATTTTTAATTCGTTTTCAATTTAAGAAATATTTTTATGTTTAGCCTGTAATTTGTAAAAAAATTCTGAATAATCAATTTTAAAGTGAGTTAAAATAGATGTTGCAGTGTTTACACCACAAAGGAGCTCGATTAATCTGTAAACCGGAAGTCTTTTTTTAGGTTCAAGAAGAAGATAAGAAAGTGTAAACTCCCAATGAGGCCCTTTAAGAAGTTTGTTGAGACTTCTTTGGTGATAAAACACGTTTTTTAATGCAACACAAGACAGAAATGATGATACATGATGAGGCTATATACAGATGAAAAAATCCTTGTACATGATTTAATTATATAATACGTACACCTTATTGATGAAAAACAATATCTTAACAGATTCAACATTCTGTGTTATTACTACTTATTAGAATACGAACAAAAACCAAATCCACCCCTTTTTATTGTAGTTGCCAGGTTTCAAAGTGAAATACGTGTTACAGGAAATAAGAAACTTATTAGGAGTGGCAACAACGTTGGTTCCAAATTTTGGCGGGAATGGGCATCAATGATGACAAGCTGAACAAGCTTCTTCATCGTCCAAAGGCATAAAATATGCAAAATTTAAAACCCTTTTCTAATTATCAGTTTTAAAGTGAGTTAAACTGAAAGCTCCAGTGTTTACACCACAAATGAGCTCAATTAATCTGTTGTTAACTGAAAAATCTTTAGGTTGAGATAAGAAAATGTGAGCTCCCAAATGAGGTACCTTGAGATGTTATTCAAACTTTTGGCGGCACTGGACATCAATGACGACCAACCGAAAACGCTTCTTTATCATCCAAAGTCATAAAAGTCTTACATTAGAGAATTTTTTTTTTTTATAATCTTCTGAATCTTTTTTTATGATAAAGTTTACTAAAAAATAATAATAAATAGATAATTTTTTTAAATTTTACAATCAGCATTAAAGGGAGTTAAACTGAAAGTTCCAGTGTTTACACCACAGATGAGCTCCATTAATCTGTTAGCTGGTAAGTCTTTCTTTGGGTTGAGATAAGAAAATGTGAACTCCCAAATGAGGCACCTTGAGATGTTATTCAAACTTTTGGCGGCACTGGACATCAATGACGACCAAACGAAAACGCTTCTTTATCATCCAAAGTCATAAAAGTCTTACATTGGAGAATTTATTTTTTTTTATAATCTTCTGAATCTTTTTTTATGATGAAGTTTACTAAAAAATAATAATAAATAGATAATTTTTTTTAATTTTACAATCAGCTTTAAAGTGAGTTAAACTGAAAGTTCCAGTGTTTACATCACAGATGAGCTCCATTAATCTGTTAGCTGGTAAGTCTTTCTTTGGGTTGTGATAAGAAAATGTGAACTCCCAAATGAGGTACCTTAAGACATTATTTAAAATTTTGACGGCGCTGGGCATCAGTGATGGCCAACCGAAAACACTTCTTCACGGTCCAAAGTCATAAAATTCTCCTGCATTGGAGAATTTTAATTTTTATAATCTTCTAAATCATTTTTATGATAAAGTTTACTAAATAATAATAATAATAATAAATAGATATTTTTTTTTAAATTTTACAATCAGTTTCAAAGGGAGTTAAGCTGAAAGCTCCAGTGTTCACACCACAGATGAGCTCAATTAATCTGTTAACTGGAAAGTCTTTCTTTGGGTTGAGATAAGAAACTAGCGCAGAGATAAAGATTCGGATCTTTGACCGCGAGGTTGAGGGTTCAAATCCGAACTGTGTTCCTTTTCGCATTTATTATTGCTACGTTGTGCTTTAAATTTATTCACGACTTTCCGACTAGTAATTAAGTTAGGTTATTATTGTACGCTTTTTTACCCCTTTTTTTTGTAAGGAAAATAAAAGGATTAGAAATAAAAATAAAAATAAAAATTATAAAATCAAAACTATAAAATTATAAAAAGAATTACGGTTCTGAGATCGGCCTTTTTTTTTGTGAGGACATTGACATACTTACCTTTCAGATGCATCCTATTGGCTCCCACCGTTCAGCATAATCCCTTGTGTGTGTTGGTAAACAAAAAAGTTTGTTTGTTTACGTTTTGCAATATGTCTACGGCATCGACAACTGCTCCCTAATTGTACCGAATTTAAAACTTAACTTTTAACTTTTTTTTTTTTTTTTTTTTATTTTTTTTTTTTTTTTTTTTTTTTTTTTTTATATCTTACTTTTTATCAATAGTATTTTTAAATCCTTTTTATAAGTACCTACTTTAATTTGAATTTTTAGAAACTTTTATCTTTAATTTACTAACAATAATTAAGCAGCCTATTAAAATTCCAAGCATATTTATGAATTAAGATGAGGAGGTTTAAGGGGTATTTGCCCCTGTTGGTACTCCGTAAACGGTACGCCAGTTGCCAGATAAGAAAATGTGAACTCCCAAATGAGCACATTAAGACGTTATTCAAAATTTTGGAGGCACTAGGCGTCAATGATGACCAACCGAAAACGCTTCTTCATTGTCCAAAGTCATGAAAAGTCCTACATTGGAGAATTTTAATTTTTATAATCTTCTGAATCTTTTTTATGATAAAGTTTACTAAAAAATAATAATAAATAGATAATTTTTTTTAATTTTACAATCAGCTTTAAAAGGAGTTAAACTGTTTCTTTAATCTAATTTTTCTTTTTATTTAATAAAATTTAAAATTTTGATTAATAAAAATTTGAGTGTTGGCCTGATGGCCGAGTGACCAGCGCTCTGTACCACAGGTTTCGGGTTTGAGTCCCGGCTGTGCTATGGACGATTGTAGTGGTTCTTAATCCGCTTTAAACCGTAGGTCCCGGTCTAATATGATCATAGAGCGTTGTGGGGGTAGCGTTACTCGCTTCCGTAGCATATCTTCAAGCTACACGTGCCCCTGGGTAGTGCTAAATGAGTAACAGCGGTGCAGCCCTTGCTTATGGCATAAAGATTAACTAACTGTCTTTTTATTGCCAGCTACATTAGGATAACAACATAATGCTGTTGTACCAGGCATTTTGATTTGAAGTCTAGCCGATAAAAAAAAAAAAAAAAAGGACTAATATGTTGCAGATTCAGTAATACCAGGGTACACCGAGAGGGTAGGGGGGAGGGGTTATTACTGTATTAAGAACACCCAATGGTCATATCCATCATGGTTTGAACCCTGTTTCCTTCCCAGACCTAAAATCCAACAAAAGGATTCAAGGCATTTAGATTATTCATTCCCGTTCTTTGCACTGGTTGCATTTCGAACAAGACTTGTCTTGAAAACTCAAGATTTGAAATCGAAAAATATTTTAGGAGAATCTACAAGAATTCTAAACTTTTAAAGTAATGAACTACTTGAAAAATTAACTAATTAAATTTTACAATAAAAGGAAACAAATTAGTAAATGCGTTAATTAAAATATTTCAGCTTTAAGAACCCTGTATTTATTATGATTTTATTACTTAAATAATCTAATTTTTATTGGCAAGAAATATGTACACTTCTCACTTTCAACCCATATATGGGGTGGAGGGGGGGAGAGGGGGGGAGGGGGTTATATCCCTCAGTTCGAGAACAGTTATAAAAATGTTATTGTGTTTTTCGAATACCGGACACTTTGATTTTAAGTGTTTAGGTACAAGAAAGGCAAATATGTAGCAGATTCAGCGTTATCAATGTGCACTAAAAAGGGCTTGCAACTGCATCCACATTATATAATAAAAGTTATGACTCCCCAGTGGTGAAACCAAGTTTATTCGAATCCTGTTGGATATTATATATCAGATGGATATTCTGGCATACAGATTTATCATGTCCATTCTTAGCACTGATCTGATTTAAAACCGGGCTCAACATGAAAAATTAAGATTTTAAATTTTAAATAATCTAAGAGAATGGATGTGATGTTAAAACAATTTCATCACTTTCAAAATAGAAAAGTTGATTATTTAGTAGCCAAAACTAAATAATGAGCGAGTCAGCATTGAAAATAATACGTTTAATTTTCTTTACTAAGTAGTTTACCAAGAAGTAATTAATTACTAACCAGTTCGCGAGTTAACATTGAAAAATAATACATTTAATATTTGTTACTAAACAGTTTACCACCAGTAATTAATTACTAACCAGTGTGCGAGTCACCATTGAAAGTAATTTTCGTTACTGAACAGTTTGACAACCAGTAATCAATTATTAACCAGTGTGGGAGTTTTTCATTACTAAACAATTTACCAATCAGTAATTAATTACTAACCAATGTGTGAGTCACCATTGAAAATAATACGTTTAATTTTCGTTACTAAACAGTTTATCAAGCAATAACTAATTACTAATTATTTCGAGAGCCAACATACAAAATAATGCTTTTAATTTTCGTTACTAAACAGTTTACCAAGCAGTAACTAATTACTAATCAGTGCGCGTGCCAACATACAAAATAATGCTTTTAATTTTCTTTATTAAACAGTTTACGAAGCATTAACTAATTACTAATTACTTCGCTAGTCAATATACAAAATAATGCTTTTAATTTTCATTACTAAACAGTTTATGAAGCATTAACTAATTACTAATTTGTTCGCGAGTCAACATACAAAATAATGCTTGTAAGCAGTTTATGAAGCATTAACTAATTACTAATTT
This sequence comes from Caerostris darwini, assembly GCA_021605075.1. Classification (NCBI taxonomy): domain Eukaryota; kingdom Metazoa; phylum Arthropoda; class Arachnida; order Araneae; family Araneidae; genus Caerostris; species Caerostris darwini. The sequence continues at coordinate 598,797 of BPLQ01011058.1, read as the reverse complement.
GTTCGCGAGTCAACATACAAAATAATGCTTTTAATTTTCGTTACTAAGCAGTTTACCAAGCAGTAATTAAATACTAACTAGTGCGCGAGCCAACATACAAAATAAAACTTTAATTTTCGTTACTAAACTGTTTTTCCATTAAAATCGCCTCCTACAGGTGGCATAAATATGCGAATGATTTTCGCATTTTAAAATTCCTTTTCTACCTTAAATCTCATTGTTAAATTCTTACTGTCAAGTTGAAAAAATAATACTAACAATAATGAGGATGGAGGCATTTCATCCCGCTCCTCCCGGGGAGAAGTCCTCTTTAGAGAATTAAGCTGGCGCAAATGACTAGTTTTTTATACAAGCTGGTTCGTATAATATGCTCAAATCAGGGGGGTGGCTTTACGTTTCAAGCTTTAGAATCAGTAATTTGAAAGCTGTTTTTTATGGAAGGGGGAAAAACAGAATAAGGGTTTATCGAAACATAAAATTGAAAGACTTTTATGAGAAAGGTATCGTTTTCAAAACGAAAATGGGGCAAAAAATAAATAAATAAAAATAAATAAATAAATAAAATAATAAAGTAACGTTTTTTGTTCTTATTCATATAATGCGCCGAACAAGGTTGGAAAGTTTTTTAAATTATTCACAAATCTAATATCGTTATTGCCAATGATAACGTGGGAATAAATGCAGCCTTTTCTCTTTAACTTTTTCAATAGCATTTGTTCAACCACAGATTATGTGGAAATGTAAACATCCGGTTGAAAGAAGGAAACGGACTAATCGATTATTTGTTAGGGGTGCTAAACAAAACATACGTGGCACAAAGCAGTTTTGTAATAAAAAAGTTTTAAAAGTTTTAATTTTTTTATATAAAAGTTTAGTTTAAGTTTAAGTTTTAAAGTTAAAGTTAAGCAATTTGTAGTTTAAAAGTTTTGTTTGATTAGGGTAAGAACTTTAAACTTTTAACGTTTTTTTTTAAATAAGTTGATTTTAAAAAGTTTAAACTTTAATTAAAAAAAGTTTAAAGTTATTCAGTTTAAACTTTTATTTTTAAAGTTTTATAAAAGTTAAAAGTTTTTTTAAAGTTTTGTAATTAAAAATTAAACTTTTTAAATATTGAAAGTTATTTTTAATATTTATTGTAGAATTTAAAATTTTAATTAATAAAAATTAAATTTATTTTTGCTGTCATTGGAACTCTTCCGAAAATACCTTCTTCTCCTATTACTCCGTACTGTCTGAATCCGTTTGACTTGACCTATTATAAATTTTTCACACGATCGGACGTCGGACCACCTATATGGGTAAGTTTATTTTATATATTTAAAATTATATAATTCCGAAAACAATTAAAATCTGTTGGTGAAATATTTACTACAAAAATTCCTTGACGGTTGAAATGAAGAACATGTCCTTTCACTAATAATATTCTATCCTGTTTCAATTCATTTTTCCTTCACTTAAAAAAAAATCATGTCTGAAGAGGTTAAAAATGCTTACTAACACACTTTTTTTTAATACTTCTGGAATTTCATGTTCCACATATCTGTGGCTCAAACAATCCAGCGAAGGGATGTTCCTTCTGAAAAGGAGAATTTTCTTGGATTGTTCTAAAACCCCCGGAAAGATGGAGTAAGCATTTCCTGTACTTTTCGTGCTAGAGTTGGCGCTACATCGCCCCTTGGGTTCTTTTTCCTGCTACTACTGCATTTCCTGCTACTCTTTTTCCTGCTTTCCTGCATTTACTACTGTGTCCAAAAAGTAAGACCAATTTTCAATTTAAAATTCCCGGAGCTTATGGAATTTCAATTTTTTTTTTCTTTCTTAGGTTGCTGGCCTTGACATGCTTGACATCTGTGACTGTGTCCTTGACATCTGTGTGAAATTTGACGTCAAAATATTCATTAGTATTTGTGTTACGCTTGGCTTTGTGAGACGCTAAAACTGATTCAGGCGATTTTTGAAATGTCTGAATTAATTGAGCATAGAACTTGCATAAAAATTTGTTTGCGAAAACGTATAGAATGTTGCAAAAGGCATTCGGTGAGCATTCGTCGATTGAAGAGAATCAACGTGAATCGTCGCGCTCTTTGCAGGCCATCCCTGCCGATGACTTTTTTGTGTCCGGAGGGGATTACTTTGAAGACGATGAAATAAATTTGGAAGAATAAATAAAGTGTTTTTGAAAAAAAATAATAATTGGTCTTACTTTTGGGGCACAGTAGTATATAGGAAACGTAAACATGTCACGAAAGGATTCTGAAAATTCCGAGAAATGTTTGAAATTCTTCTTCTCAAGCCACACAGTTATTTAACTATGTGCTCAGCAAAGATAAATAGATATAATATCTAATTGTAATTCTGATTATTTTGTATGAAATATAATAAAATATTACTAAAAGTTCATATAAATGAATATTTTATTTTTTAATCCTTTTGGGAAAAATGTTACACAAAAAATTTATTCTTAGAATATTAGTTCTAAATATTTAGGAAAATTAAATTTACATTTATTTACGACTAAAAAAAAAAAAATCTTTCTTTTTCTTTTCTTTTTTCTTTCTTTTTTTTTTTTTTTTTTTTTTTTTTTTTGAAAATCGTTGTATGCCAGTTGATCTTTATTTTCCTTAGCGCCAACAGCGTTATTGTTATTAATCCCCCTGATGCAGGAAAGTCTACACCATGTCCAATATACCACGTCGCAGGCGATGGTCCATGGCTAACGGTAATATGCAACTTCACTTTTAGCGAGGAACCACGAGGGCTGAAGACTGACTCAACCTCAAGACAATGCTCTACGATCCTATTAGACTGGGACCTACTGTTTAAAGAAGATTCCGAACCACTACAAACATCCATGACCCCTCCAAGGACTCGAACCCGAAACCTGTGGCGCCAGAGCGCTAGACCCTCGGCCATTCAGGGCCGGTAGGTCTCATGTTCCACTTATGTATACCATGGATAGCCCCCCAATAGATTTTGAGGGGAGGACAGTGCCATCCGAGAAAAATTTAGAGGTAATGCCCCTGCATTAGTCTCACCAGGTAGCCTAACTATCAATGAGAGACGTTTTATACACATTGTTACAATCGCCATTGAATTTCCTCTTTTCTGAAATAATGATTACAACAATGCCGCCAACGGAACTTCCGCCTTATTGGAGCTTGGATTAAAACTTTGCAGACGGTGAACTGTAAACTAATGCAATTGGAAGGTTGCATTAAGTTTAAGTGGAGTTTTTTTTATGAGGACGAACGGCATGATAAATCTACAGATGGGAGTATCCTTACACTAGGCTTGAAAATGAGAGAAGGAGGATGCGAATCCGAGACGCTTCATCGAAATTGCAGTGGCGCAATGTGGGTAGTACAATGTAATAGTCCCAGTGGTGCATACGTTGGTGTACGCTGGTGTACGCAGTGGTGTACGCTGAATACGTTTCATCTCTACCGGCTTAGTGACGAATGACTTCTGCTCAAAACACCCGACAATCATAAGCAACAGCCAAATATTCGGTTAATTATATTTCCAGACATAAGATACGATACAAAGATAGTGAGATTTGTAGAATTAGATTATTAAACTATGCTTTCTTTTATGATAAAGGAATGGAATTTTTGCAGATATCTACAATGTGAATTAAAAATTTGACTTCAAATTACTTCGATAGATAAAGATTAGAAATGTTTACAAGTATGTAAGTGAATAATGTGCTTTTATGGCCAATTTTCATTGATAATTCTGCCTTAAAATTGCTGCTTTATCATTTTAATGGTTATAGGAAAGATTATGAAAATAGACTGTGTTGCATTTTGAAGCTAAAATTATACAAAATTATGTAATAATTTATTTGTTTTAGTGTCATACGATTGGTTTATGGCTTTAATAAAATATTATTAAAGCCATAATATTAAATCGCAAAATCGCTGTCTTAATACATTGCTTTTATGCCTAGCCCCGATCCAGTTCCGAGTCTGTGTTTTTCCATTTTATTGACAAAATAATAGACCAAGCTGTCTGTGCTTGCCAGCTGCATTAGAAAGAAAAAAAAAAAAAAAAAAAATTCAGATTTCCATTACAATATTTTGTGAATGTTCAAAAATTTAAGAATCTTCAAGTATTATAAAAAACTCATGAAATTTGTTAATACAGTCTGTTCTGAATCTTGTTTGATGTATTCTGTTATTTGAAAGAGTGAAAAAATAGCAAAAATTGGTTTCTGCGACTGGTTATCGAACTTTTGAGGAAAGAAAGGAAATACAAGTATTACAAAAAAATACTAAATTCGATAATTTAAATAAGTTATAATGATAATTTGTTCATTATGTTGATAGGATTGTACGATGTCTTTTAACAAAGATATAAGATTTATAATTTTCTACTTCTTCATTTTATCCATTGTTTGGACCAGCAATGAATTCCATAGAGATTTTGGAGTTAAAATAAGTCATGAATAATTCCAGAAAAATTTCCTTGAAAAAAAAGCAACAATTCTTTTAAGCTAAATTGTTCAAAAAGTTACGTATAGATGGCAGTGTTTGAATGAAAACAAATGCAATGATGTCGGGGATTAAAAGAGATTCCAAGATGCTAAAATTAAAGAAACTGATTAAAATGTTGGAAATATAACGGCATTTTTGAAAAATTAGGGCAGATTAACTTGCACTAGCTGATATTATTCCCAAATTTTTTCTCATTATTTGATTGAGTAATTTATTTCATTATTAAAAGAATAAACAAAAACTTATGTTAGACATCTGAAACGATTATATTTTACAAATATTTTAAATTTTGTCTTTTATCAGTATTTCTTAAGTAGTTAATCATCAGATTTTTAAATAGTTGAAAAATAATCATTTTATTGTTAAATTTGTACTTGTGTAGATTTCAATCCTGGAAATTTCACTATGAAAGGTAAAAAATCAAATTTATTGAAGAATATTTTGTTGTGAAGTTATTATAAAATTACAGATTTCATCAGTTTTTATCAGTGGTATCAAAAATTTCAATTTAATATGTGAACATTAAAAATTTTTACATTAGTTTTAACTTGTAAGTTAACAAAGCAAAATTATAGTCTACTTTTTGAAAATGTAAACAAAAATATAAGCATTTAAAACTTTTCAAATTGGTAACAGCAAAAATTCATTCTGATAGTAGTAATTTGTTCAGCAAAATTAATAATATCACAACTTCTTTAAACAGAATAAGAAGTTATTAATTTAATTATTAAAAAATAATCACATGAAACTGTGTTTTCCTGGTAATGATGATTTTAATAATTAAAAAATTATTTTATATTTAAGAACCTGTTTAAAATACACTGAGAAGCATCAAAGAAATTATTTTCAGATTTTACTAGAGAACATTAAATATACAAAAGAATGATGCTTAGATGCTTCTTATTTGGTTCATAAATTATTTCTGAAACCCTTTTTACAAGTTTTTATTTCATTGACCCTTGTAATAAATGCTACTACTAATCAGCAACACTAGACTTAAAAATTAAATTATGGAGGGAGGTATGATGTGAGGTTTTGGTTACAGTTATCAGATTTGAAACTACAATAATCAAGAAATTTTTCTATATTGAAGTATTTTAATGTAGATTTAAGATTCTTAAAGTAATCTGTTCTTTTAGATCTGTATTTTAGAAGAGAAAATTACATGATAGCATAGATTTCATTTGCTGGAATATATTGCAATAATTATAAAATGGAGGAAAATAATTGAATATTGAAAAAATTAAAATGTAATTTGATGAGAAAAGTTAGTGGCAAAAATGATTTTAAAGCTTTCTTTTTTAATCAGAATAAAGTTTTATGTATAGTTGTATATTCTTGTTCTTGTGTACTATCAAAACTATTTGTTATAAAATAAATAATATTGATAATACACAAAAGCAAAAATATACAACTTTACATAATATGCTATTCATTATAAAATAAATAGTATATAATTTTGAAATGTTTATAATAAGGAAATTAGGTTTAACATAATGGTTGGGATCAATTTTTATCTTGATATACATTTAATTCTAAAATTTAATGATTTAATTACAGTAAAATAATATTAAAATTTTATTAATATGTAATTACTTTTAATTACTAAATATCTTTTAAAATTTCACTAAATGTTTTTGTAGTTGCTGCTAATTTCATATGAATTTCTTTTTTAGGTTCTGAATTTTAAGAAAAATGAAAATTCCATTCCTTGCAATCAGTATTTGGATGTTTATTTTTATGACAATATTTGGAGTTGTTGGTTATGCTTATGTCTTATGGAGTCAATATTGGCGCACAGCTATGGAGAAAAAGCAATCAATATTGAATAAAACTTATTACATTAAAAAAATAGGTGTACAAGAAACTCCCTTAAATAATGTTTATCAAAATTCTCAAAAAGGCAATAATACAGATGAAGTGCCACTAGACAAGTTAAATAACAAAATTCATACTTATAGAAATCAGTTGCTAATTCAATTACGTAAAGCTCAATTGCAAGCTGGTAATGTACTTTTCCATAAAGACAAAGAAGAAAAAAATATTTATAAAGTAAAGTTTAAGAGGCAAAATGTTCGAATACCTCAAAAGAGTCAGCATGAATTAATTTGTGAAATGAAAGATAAAATTAAAATGGAAATGTTACATAAAAATTTGGAGCCTTTCAGCAAATTAGGATATGATAAATATTTTCCATCTGAACCTATTTTCAATATTTTTCAAAAACATAGAACTTGTGCTGTTGTATCCAGTTCTGGTTCTATGTACAAATCCAAATTAGGCAAAGAAATAGGTATATTTATATACTGTTCTAAATATTCCAATTGTATTATTTTCTTTGTTTAAATTGAAATGAATGTTCAGATTAAAAAAAAATATTTGCTTTTTAGAATAAATTTTTAATGAATTATAATTTTTAAGTTAATAGTTTTAATGAATAACTTAAGATCTGACATCTTATTTCACTGTTTATAAAAGCTCTTTTTTGTATCTTATTTTTTAAAATCTGTTACCTTTTGATTTTGGGAAGTAATGTTATTAAACAATTTATATATCTTTTTAAAATTTTTAAAAATGATATTTAATTTTTTAAAAATATTTGTTGTTTAATATGTTAGTAAAAATATCTTCTGAATTTGCAGATTCTCATGATATAGTTCTACGATTTAATAGTGCTCCAACAGAGGGATATCAAGAAGATGTGGGATCTAAAACAACGATTCGGTTTCTTAATTCACAAGTTGTATCAAAACCTGAATTTGATTTTCTAAATTCCCCAATGTATCGAAATGTTACATTGATTGTATGGGATCCATCTAAATATCATGGCTCTCTTGAAGAAGTAATTAATAATATCCCTACATTTATTGTGATCAAACTTTAAAATTATTTTTATAAGAGGTATTTCTTTATTTATGGACAATTCTATTTTTGTAAATTGATATATTATGTTTAGTACTTTAATTAGTGATATTTGAAAAATAATTGTAAAACTGTTTGGGTTTTTAACAACCTTTTGCAACTTATGGATCCTTTGTCAAAAATTTATGTTGATTAGTATATTCTGTGCTACACAATTCTAAGGAAATAACAACAAATTTTTCATAACTATATGGATTTTTAACTTTAAAAAGCAATTTCTATGTAATACTTCCATGATAAAATTTCTTCTTAGTGACTTAAAAAGGGATCCTTTAATTCGCACACAAGAAAATTCTGAAAATTATATCCATCAAAACTTTAGATCATTATAGCAAGCTAAAATTTCCTTGTAGTTATTAAAATTCTGTAAAAGGATAGTTGTAAAACTATAACTGAAGTCTAATAAGCGTTGGTGTTTATTTGGTGCATCATTAAATGTATATCCAATATAAAATTAATTTCTAAATAAAATAATCTATTTTTATATTTTATCTTTAGACAATTTATTATGCTTACTATTGAAGCAAGGGGTTAGTCCAGAATACTTTTGCTTGGGGGTGGGGGGATGACAGGAGTTTCTTTATTTATACTAAGATTAATTAATTTTTAAGTGCATAGTTGCAACATTTTTTTTAATGTATAAGAAAGTAAGAGATGTAAAATAATCATGGGAATTACAATTTCACTTATTTATATTATTAAAAACAATATATATATAGATATGTTTTATGAATTCTTGTGTTGTTAAGTTATTGTAAAGTATTTCAGCTAGTCCATTTATATATATATTTTTTCTTTATTTTTCTATTAATTTCTTATAAGATACATGTAAACTAAATCAAAATATCTTACAAGACTTTAATAAATCTTAAAAATTTTTTCCTTTAAATACATTCTTAACCTTAAATCATAAAATTTTTCATTTTTTATTATTTCAGTGGTATATGAAGCCTGATTTTGATCTGTTTTCTTCATATTGGTTACACAGAGAAATATATCCTGATCAGTTTTTTTACATCTTACACCCAGAAGTATTATGGACCGCTTGGGATTTCATCCAGTCAAATACATTAGTTCCAGTTGATCCCAATCCCCCTTCATCTGGATTTTTAGGTATATATTCATGTTGTTTTATTTATTATAATAAAATTCATATACTTTTTTTTTTTAGTAAGTTACTTAAGCAGTTTCTTTTTTTGAGTTCAGTTTCTTATTTCCAATTAAATTTGGTCAAGCGCTTTCATAGAAGATTCGAAACTTATGTTTTCACACATGTTTGTATGTTTGAGTGCACATTATATGAATATTTATGCATATGTATGTGTGTGTGTGTGCACCTTATATGAATATTTGTGCATATGTATGTGTGTGTGTTTTTGTGTGTGGATTTATGTATTTATGCATATGTGTATTTAAAGACATGTATTTCTGTATACATACATATAGACTAGTTTACAATTAAAATGCAAATTTTAGTTCTTTTATACCATCACAATTTAGAACAAATACCCTTAGAATTCTGAAAAACTCATTTCTTAACTCATTTTCATTAAATCTACTATGCAATCTTTTCATATTTATTATATTTATCCCAATCAGAAATATTCTAGGCTTTCAGACATATTGTGCTTCAAAAAGGCTTCCACTGCATCAGAAGCTTACTGAGTTAACTAACAACTCTCTATCCAACGATGGCATTCGAGGCTTATTCTGTGCTAAAGTAGAATAAATTTTACTTTATACAATAAAAATATGTATTTCTCTGTTTTATTTTAAATATATTAAATAGAATTACTTAATATAAATTTAAAAAAAAATTCCTCTGTGCAGTTAAAATATATTATATTTTATATAATATTATATAATATATTATTTGAAATATTATTTTGTTACTGCAAAATTTTTTCTTTTTAATCTGATTTAACTGTCTATTAATTTCATTTAACTCAATTTATGTATTTAAATAATTTTTAATTGAAAATTATCTTATTAAAAGAATAAAAATGCTAAATAATTAATCTTTTATTCCGTTCTTTTCTAAAATGTTAAAAAATCGTTTGACCAAAATTTTCGAAATTTTTGATTAAACTGCAGTTGTATAAAAAATTCTTTCTCTTTTATCAATTAGCAATAAATAATCAGTGCAAAAAAAAGGGAAGTTTCACCTCTTTCTGCTCCCCACATCTTTTAGGTTAGAGTGCATAAATTTAGAAAGCCAATACTTAATAGAGTTGCTTTGAATTAAAGCTGATTAGTTAATTTGGTGAAAATTAACTAACTTCATTGTTAGCTATTTGATGCCATTGTCTTAGAAAGTTTAAAATGCCTACAAAAAAATGATGTAATTTTATAGAGCAGTTTCAAAAACATTTTAATCATTCATTGTTCTTAGCAGTTGTCATTACAGATTTTATTGAATTTAAATTGTGTAATTCCAATAAAATAATAAAGCTGTTTAATTATTATTATTTAAAATAATTTTAATTATTTTTGTTTACAAACATTTTTCAATGAAATTAGCAAATTTTTCTTGCTTTTTTTTCTTAGTAATCATTCAATTAATCCAGACATAATATTCAGTTTTTGAATGAAACAATTGTAAATATATATTTCTCATTACTGCTTATATTTATTATTATAAATTAAATTTAAATTTTGTATTTTAAATTACTAATCATAATTCTCTCTTTTTATTTTCATTACAGAGCATGTGCTTTCTTAAATTTAAATTAAAAATTTTTTTAATTTATTGTGATATCTTATAAATATGTCTTTAATAATAAAATTATGATATGGAGGTACAGGGTAGTTTATTTTGCTCTATAAACTCTTGGCACTCCAACAAAACACCAGCCTTTACTTTACTTTTTTACGATTGTTATATTGATATGGACCTTTTTCTGTAATTTTAAAAGTTACGGGAATTTTTCACTAAAATTGGTGGGTATACTATTTTTCCTGTGTTAAATTCATTGTGCCAAAAATCTTGGTTGCCATAAAAATTTCGAGTTAGTGGTTAATCAATTTTGTTAAGTAATTGAATTGCACCAGAAGTTAGTTCCCTTTGAGCCATTTTCAATGATACCACTTATGTGAAGATCTAATGATAATTGCAAGCTTATTTTCATAAATAAGCTTATATGTCTACATGTTTTATTATGTATGTTCATGCAGTTGTATAGGCTTAAAAGCACAGTTGTGACATAGTAACACTAACACTTGTAGCTTAATGAACATAATCTTGCTGATTGAAATAGATATAGATTAATGTGTGTATGCTCTTATGTATATTATATATACTTTCTAATTCATGCATGCCTATTCATGTAGACATACTTTCATCTGTGTTTTCATAAATATACATGTATACACTTACTCACATATAAATAAAATCCTATTTTTCATGGGGAGAATTTAGACTGCCAAACCTTTATATAATTTTTCATCATGTATTCATTTATGAAATATTTTTTCAGGTATTCTATTGTTACTTCATATTTGTGATACTGTTGATGTTTATGAATATGTTCCCTCCATGAGACTCACAAAGCGTTGTCATTATTTTGACGTTCATGAAGATATTGGATGCACTTTGGGCGATTGGCACCCACTAGCCTCTGAGAAACTGATTTCTCTTTCTTTGAATGAAGGATCTGATAAAGATATATTTGTGACTGGAAAAATTAAAATGACTGGATTCAATAAACAGAATTGTTAAGAAATCTAATTATGAAACTGTCTGCTGTGTTTTTAATAAAAGCTTATTAATTCAGGTTAGTAATTTGTTTATTATAAATTGTTTTATAACATTTTATTTTTAGTATACCTCTTTAATAAGTATTAGACAACATAATTTATTAATTTACTCATTGAAGGAAGGCTTAATAATGACACTCAGCAAAGATTTAATTGCCTTGCAATATATCCTGTTAATAAAAGTCACAATAATTTTTTTATTAAAAATGTTACAGTTTATAGCTGCCAAATCTTCTACATGTTAACTATATTTTCTGCTTATTTGCATGGAGTATGAAATATTCAGTTTTTGTTTAATGCAAAAATCGACTGATAAATTTGCAAAAATTAAATTTCATCCCTATTTGACCTAATAATGTCTCATTTCAAATGAATTTATAAGGCAAGAAAGCCTGAACCATGTAGGTTTTTTTAAATTTTTTTTTTTTTAACAACTTACAGGCAAAGGCCGATAATAAAAGTTTTGGCAGAAATAATTATATGCATATGTTTAGAATTTTAAAATGCATTTATACAAGTCGTTTATGTATCCTATTTAATTGATGTGTAATTTAAAAATTTGTAACTATTGTGTGCTACATATAATTAGGATGTACAAATTTCAAGTTGTTTTAACGGTATGGATATGAAAACGTTAAATATTAATTATTATTTAAGATAAACATTTTGTATTTTATAATTTTATTCATTAAATTTAATCCTTTTCATTATAAAATAATATGGTATTAAGTCTTCAGCATTTTTAATAATTTCTTCTCAAATTTTTTAGTATATTTTCTACATTTTTAAAAATTGAGGTTGACAGCTATGTAGTTTTTAGAAAACAATATTGATTTATAAATGACGAAATTGTAAAAATTATATATGTTTGATTATATTTATACATCTATCATATTTTTATAAATGAATTTCAAGGTTTTTGAAGAGCATTAAAATATAACAATTGAAATTCATAAATCTTGTATTGAGTTATAATTTTTATATAGTCACTTTTTTCTTATTAAGTTATAGTTATTGCTTGAAACGTTCTAAAGAATAAAAACAACAATTATGTCAATATATATAGTAACATTTCTTACATAAATAATATGTAAGAATTTTTATACATTGCTGTGGCATACTATCTTCCTAGAAAAAATATATGTATGTTTTCCTACATTATATATATATATAAACTTTGCAAAGTTGTATTTTGTTAAAATTTCTTTTTAAGGAATATATTGTTATATCTCTAAAAGTGTAAAGAATATAATGTTAAACTCATTATATTTATATGAATCCCTTTAATTGCAATATATTGAAAAAGTATTGAGGTGCATTTTCTATAAAATTAATTAATTGGATGATGTTAAAATGAAGTTTAAAATATTGTATTGACTCTAGTATTTTTTTTTTTTAATCATTAGAGCATCATATTTTTAAAATTCATTATCAATTTTAGTAATACATGAAATTATTATTTTTATAAAAAACATGTATTGTTTGAGAAAATTAATTTTCAGAATACTGAAATTAGAATTCCTGTAAGTGTTCATTTTCCCTCTTTAAAACCATTACATTTGCATTTTTTAGTTTGGAAAATTTAATCTTGGTCTTTTTTATTTGAAATTTTGTTAACTATTATTTTTTTCTTTTTGTTTAATAGGCACTGATATGAAGTTTCCCTTTTTTTAGTACAAATTTATTTTATATGATGTTAATGAATAACTGATTTTGATTATCTTTTGCAAAATAGTTCTAATGAAAATATTAAAAGTAAGTTTTTATTTTTTTTTCTCATGTGCTAATTTGTAGTGCTAATTTATTTAAATAATTAAAGTTACCATAATAATTTGATTCAATAAGAAAATTAAATTTCATGACTGATTTGATACATATATTTTAATTTTATTAAAGAAAATAATTTCCAAATTTCTAAGTGACATGCATTTTATACTGAAATAAAATCATTCTAGGATTTAATTCATCTGAAGTGGTATACCTATAGACTGTTTACGTTTTTAAAAATCGATACATACTTATTTCCAATTTTAAAATTTAGAAATGTAAATATATTTTAAATTTTAATTATTCCATTAAGCATATGGATTCATTTTTCTAAATTCTTTTTTATGTTTTTGAAAAGGAGAGATAGAAAAGAATGTTAAAAAAAATATTATTTTACTTTTTTAATTGGTTGTTTTTTTCTGTGTTCATTTTATGATATAAATGCAAAGTTTTGCTACTGAAAAGTGTTTTATTTATTTATTTTTTTTGTATCTTGTGCTATTTTCTTCTACCTTATTCTTGTTATTATCATTAAAAATTATCAATTAATTAATTTAAATTACAGTCTAAAGATTTTCTCTGAGAAATATTTTAATTCATTATCATTGATCAATAAAAAAATAAATAAATAAAATGAAAAAATAAATAAATAAATAATTCCAAACAAGCTTTATATTTTAATTTTGATCATTTTTGAAAATTTTACCTCTTAATTTTTTTTGACTTGTTATTTCTTTTGTTTCAGTTGCCATTTGAAATTGCAGAAATTATTTTTGGAAAAGGATGTATTTATACATTTTATTTCATAATTGTGTTTTTTACAAAAATAAGATTTTTAACAATATTGTGTAATATTTTAAATTATTTTCTATTTTCTGTAATTCCAATTTTATATTCTTCAGTTTTTAGTTTGCATGATACAAATAAAGCTATGTATAAATTAGGAAGAAAATACCTCAAACATAAATTATGAATGCAATTTTTTATGTTAAGTCATAAAAGGATTTATTATAAATTACTATTCTTTTCTTGCCATTAATTACATTGTGAATACAATTAACAGACATATTTTATCTTTTAGTCAGTTAGTAGCAGGCATTTATTTATAAATTATTTTATTCAAGATAATTAGTCCTTTATCAATATGTATTTCAAATATATTTTGGTCAACTTTTAAATAACGATAATTGCCTAGCACATTATTTATAAAATAATTACATGTATTGTATTTGCAATTATAGAAATAAGTGCACTCATTATAATTCTTAAACTGTTCTAATGAGAATAAACAAATTTTTAATTTTATTTTTAAAAAAAGAAAATTATAATGTTTTAAAGTTATTAAGTTTTAATGAATAAATTACCTGTATCAAGTAGTTATATCAATTATATTTTATTCAAGTAATTTTTTAAATTATAATTAAATCTTACAAGTAATTTTTCATTAATGTTTTCGCTATCTATTTATGTTTAAATATACTAAATAATAATGAAATAATTTGTAACTTAATAAACTATAATTTATAAATCTAATAATAAAATAATTTATTATTATACTTCAAAATTTTTTTTACTCTTTCTTATGTAAACTTAGTTGATAAAGCATTTGCAACTTTTGCAGTGGGGACAAGAAAGTTTATTCGTTTTTCTCTGTATTTGTTTAAAAATATGTATGCAATACAAAATTTAAAAGTGACTCATTTTAAAATTTTATTAACGAGTTAATAATATGCTTTCTAGATACTTAAAGAGAAACTTGTATGCTTTAAACTTTAAATGCTATATTAATGTTGTAATTATCATGATCACATTTTTTTATATTTGTATTTGAGGAAATGTTTTATGAACCTTACAGTAATCATACTACATGGACAATTATTTAAAAAGGTGTCATAAAACTGAATTGTAAATACTCATTTTAAATTATGGAATTAATCTTTAATAGCATTCAATTATGGAATTAATCTTTAATTATGTCTGTTAAAGTGCTTGTAATGAATCAGCACTTTTCATATAAACATCACTTTCAGCTATAGTTTATTGAATTTATATGAAACTCTTTGTGTTGCAAAATAGGTGGTATGTGGTTTTTTTGTTGAGAATTAATATTTATTTAATTAATGAGATTAGAGTGTTAGGATAGTATAAATTACAGACCATTTTTAAGATGCATTTGGTTTTAATTCACTTTTTATGTTTATCCCATGTATTATACTTTACATATTTAATATACTAGAATTGTAGAACTACAATTTGGTTTCTTTTACTGCTCTATGATAGCCTGAGCCTTATGAATTTGTTCTACTAGAAATATACATAATTTCCAGCAGTTCATTCTGCTTTATGAATAATTGTTATAATTTTCTTCTATTATCTTGTTTCTAAGATTTTGTAATCGTTGGAAATTATATTGATGAAGCATTAACTTTTTGTACCAGTTTTGATATGAAATAGGAAAGAAAGAAAATTGGCTAACATTATGTCATATTGTTATATCATAACATTGTGTCAGAGGAAGAAAATATCTCCATAAAAACCCTTACCTTATAAAAATTGCGAAAAATTCTACTGCATTAATTAGAATAGGGTGTGTTCATTTAAAATAATATGCACATTTAGTATCTGCAAGCATATAAATTTCCTGTAAATATTATGCACATTTCAAAAAATATATAAATAACTATCTATTTAAACATTCTGTTTGATATGTGTTTAAAATATAGTAATGTTTTAAATAAATAAATGTGCTTACAAGAAAATACTTGTATACTTTTATCATTTCATTGTGATTGTGCCAAATGAAGATTGTTATAAGTATTAATCACCCACAATTAAAGTGCAAAGTTTAAAATATAATTTATGTATATGTAATATGTTATATTGTTTATTTGAAGGGGAGAATATTTAAATGGCAAAAATTTGTCATTTTACCTTCATTAAAGTATGCATATGTGTCTTTTTCATGAAGTAAATTATAAAACATGTATATTCTTATTACTCTGGTGAGGTAAATTTTAAAAGTGAAGTCTTAAAAGAGATTTTTTTCAAAGAAATAATTTTAGAAAATCTTATAGTAATCCATCATTTTTAAGAATTACTGGACTCAGTACAAAAGTAATATAAGCTGCTCATTTTGCATTTCTCATTATCGAGTTAAATATCAATATTTTGTGAATTTTTAATTTATGTTTTAAATATTTTTTTTTTTTTACAGAATATGCTAATTTATACAAAAATCTAGTTTTATTGATTTGATTTTAATTAGCTTCAGTTAATATTGCAGATAAAAAATTATAATTGCAAAATAAATTTCTGTCATTACTGCAGAATTATGGCAAGTGTGCATAAAGAAATCAGTTCCAAATTATGATAAAAAAAGTTTTATTAACATCTCTGACAAGCCAGACATATAGTGAAATAAGATTTAAAACATCATCATTCTAAAATTTTTTTTATTTAGTTGCCGTTTATTTTAATATGAAAAGTAAGCATTGAAGCAAAGAAAAAAGAATCTTAAAATTTACAAACTTATATTGAAATTTTAATTTTTTGAAAAAAAGTTAAGATTAATACTTTTACCTTCTCGAACAAAATGTTTAGGTTTTTTTTTTCTATTAAAACTGTTCTAAATATTTCTATAAATATTCATATGGAAACATTTTTTCTTCTTGTGTTAAAATGGGAAACTATTAGTTTATATTTTGTTCATTGTAAGGATTGGAGGCATATTGAAACATTTTTGTACTAAATTATGAATATTTATTTTTAAATACTTTTCTAGTTACCAGAAAGATATATGTAACCAAGAAAATAATTATAATCCTAATTATTGCATTTCTCCATAGTTTTATCCTTCCCAGTTTTCTCCCATTTACGGTTTAGCTTTTCATAATATACTATATTACTATACAATTGAATAATTTCTTATGCACTATTTTTTCAAATGGATAATCTTTTGATTATTACTTTGTGCAGCTTCTCTATGAAAATAAAAGTTTGATATTCATTCATTTCAAAGATATTACATTAAAATTATGTATTTATGTTTTAATGTTGTTATAATTTATTTTACATAGCTCACTCTTATCATATTTCATTTACAACGTTCAGTTAAAGCTTTACATTCATACAAATGATTAAATTTATTAATCTGAAATAGTTTTATTCTGCTTCACAATATTTAGACCACATATATTTTATAGTTTCAGTAATGGACAAATTATTTTCATTTATATTCATTGAAATATTTAGTCACTGAGATTTCCTGAATAGTTGTTGTATTTTGAAGAAGTATAAATCAGCATAATAGAGAAATGCACATGTGAAATTAATTTGTCTAAAATGTATTGAATTATTGTATATGTAAATTTTTTACTTTCATATGTTACCATCATTGTTTTTAAAAAATATGTCATCTCTTATTTAATTTGAATGACATCGTAACATTTTAATTATTTTTTTACATGTAAATGGTTAATAAATAACAAAAGGTTGTGCGAATGCAAACAATATAATTTTTCCCCTAATAATCCACTTGATATAATTAAAAATTTGTTTACTTTGAAATAAAATATTTAAAAATTTTTGGTGAGGATATTTATGATATTTAAAAGAAATCCAATATTTTATACTCAGAAAAATTATTCAGATATTTATTACCTAATATATAGTTTATAATCAAAGTTATTATAAACACCAACAATTTCACTTACTCTATTGACACAAAATAATATTATTTTGTGTCAATAGAGATATTATTTGTATTTTCAAATATAACTTTTAGACTTATATTGTATGTATATTTGAATAACAGCAATAAATTTGTAAGCATTTAAAAATATTTTTTTAAATGTCAAATTGTCATTTAATTTTTCTTTGATCTAAGTATAATTTTTTTTAACAACTATTTTAAAATTCCTTTTACTTATTAAGTAAAAAATTATTACACTTGGATAATAATTTTGTATATTAAATAATTTAGATTGCCAATACTAAAAAGAAACCTGAAACATTCCCCCATTCATTAGATATGTAGAATCATTATAATCCTTAATATATGCAAAAATATTTAAAATTAGTGATTCCATCTATTCTAAGTTATTGATTGAGACACACACACACTCACATATATATATAATAACAAATTATGCTATTTATTTACTTTTTATTTTATTTAAAATAAAAATGAAAGTTAAGTATGGTTTTCTAATAATATTTTTATTTAACTATTTATACTGTTGTATTAAATGTCACATTTTAAAACATGTGATATCCTATATATAGGGTATAACATTTGTTCTTCAATAGTCTACTGACAGAATTTTATAATTTTTTTTGGAAATTTGACAATAGTATATATATCTGCAAATTTGATATTAGTATAAATTTGAACATAATTACTCTGATAGCAAGAAAAAGTATCAATAATCTTAAATTATATTTTATATATCTCTTTATTGTTTAAAAAAAAAAAAAAAAAATTTGTTGCATTTTCTGAAAGGAGAAATTGTTCGAATTTTTATTTAATCATGTTTTAAAAAAATGATTGCTATCAATAAACATTTTTAGTTGATTAATATTTTCTTAATTCTCAACACATTATACAGTTGCAGTTTTAATTCATAGTGTTTTAAAAAATACTAAAATATTAAGACTTGAAAAATCATGTACTTTTTTATTAAAATTCTTTGATGATACATTAAACTTTATATGAAACTTTAGTTTGGCTTTCAAATATGATACAAGTGTTTGTTTGGCTTTATTATGAAAAATATTTGATACTATGCACAGGAGTTATTCATAACTAAACAAAGCATCTTTATTTAGTTATAACTGATCATATATGCCGCTGTCTAATTCTCAACTTCTTCTGACTAGCCCAACTGATAAAGAAATAATAAAATATTTGAAAATTTGTATAAAAACACGTACAAAACTTGTACTATAAATTTCCGGAGTTACTATCAATTCGTATAACGGTATTATTGTCTCTTACTACAATTTCCTGTAAATGTGTTGAAGTTTCAATTGAATCGTCTTTATGAGAAATAGATTTACATTCAAACCACCAAACAGATGTTGATCTAGGAAATGGAGGGTCACTGGTGTCGACCTGAAAATAAGAAAATATGATCCACATGTAAATATATCTTTGTAAAAAACAATATATCAACTTTAGCTTAAGAACAGATAATTGTGTTTCTCTTTTAGTTTATGATGTTGACTAAATGAATACTTAGCTGTTAAGATTTTTTATAGGTATTTACTTTTGTTTCGGATGATAAAATAAATCTTAAATTGTTTTAATTCTAATCACATTTTCTCATTTAACACAAGAAAAATACCACTGAGCTCAATTATATTAATTTAATTTCGTTTATATAAAGCACTAACTATTAAATATGTAAGTGTACAGCTGAGAGTGGAAATAAAGATTTGACTTCAAGGGGAACCGACCCAAGTTTGTTATTAACTTTTATTAATAGTTACTTGTGAGAAAAACCTTGGTTCAACTAATAACAGTCAGTTTTGGGTAAAGGGATTATCAATTTACAATTTTAAATAACTTAAGTTATACGATGTCTAGTTGCAAATCTGCAACCTTTCCTTTTTTTAACGTAAGGATTTTGGTTTACCTATCTAAATTGATTCACAACTAGATATATTTTTACTAAGAACTATCTAATTTTTTGAGAATTCACAAAATTGATTATAACCTGAAATAGGAGTATGTAAAAATATAATATATCATTATGAAATTATTGTGCAGTTGTAAATTCAAGAACCCTTTTTAGGTGGATTAACGTATTTCGAATATAAATATCTTATGCTTACATTCATTTCTCCAATTTATGCGAAGTAAATAGCGATTAATATTTAATTTTTTTAACACACTGTCAAAAGATGCAATTTAGTTGTTCATGATTTGGAGACTTAATTTCTTCATTACTTTACATTGACTATCATTTGTAGTCAAAAGCTTGATCTCTATGAAACTTCTATTTTTCTATGACTAAATTGTCAAATAGGGATTTCTGTAACAACATATAAATAAGTGTGTTACATTAATGTCTATAAGGAAATATTTTTAAATTTATACTACTACTTATGTAATGAGACAATTTTAATACTTCTTATAGAGATGGGACTTTTAAATTGTTTAACTTGTATACAATTATCGTTACTTACATAGAGAAAGGAATGGATAAATGTGTATCAAATATAAATGCAGATAAATATAGTTAATTTTATGCAAATAAAGACACAATTCTTTTAAATCGATAGTTCATGTCATTGAATATAATTAATATTAATCACCATTAACAAACTTTTTTTTAAATAATAGTTGTATTATTATAGAATAAGTATAAATTTCAATACCTGAAAATTAACATCATTGAATCTGTAATATTGATTTCCTTTAAAAAAGTAGGTGCGGCTGTTTTCCCATTGGAATGCAGCATCTAGGCTATTTGGTAAACCATTCCAGTTGCTTATTGGTTTGGGATATGAATCACTTACAGGAGGATCATTATTGCTGTCATAGCGCCAGTATTTATCACCTATTAGTTGTAAAACAACAATAGAAGAAATGTTGAACCTTTATTGCTTAAATGAAGATCACTATAATTTTCTGCCTACAAACCATAGTGACATATAATCCGCAGTCGTAATTTTTGTCGGTAAAAAGAAAAAGATCGTTATTTAACACACGATTCGAGCTTATATAATTGCCTTCTGTGACTTCTCTCGTGCCAAAAAAATATTTAAAAAATATATGCATCCACGATAACAAAAGTTGTATATATAGGTTTGAAAATATCTTGATAACCAAGCAAAGAGTCATACATATTCTACAAAGAAGCAAGTAAACATAACACAAGTAAAAGAGCCCATTTAAGGATGTGAAATTAACTTAAAATAAAAAATATATTATTAGAACATTTTAAT
The DNA here is from genome assembly GCA_021605075.1 of Caerostris darwini. Classification (NCBI taxonomy): domain Eukaryota; kingdom Metazoa; phylum Arthropoda; class Arachnida; order Araneae; family Araneidae; genus Caerostris; species Caerostris darwini. The sequence continues at coordinate 577,906 of BPLQ01011058.1, read as the reverse complement.
TTTCGAATTACACGATTCCAAATATAACAAACTTAAAAATATTTCAATTAACTCGTCATCTTTATAATTTTTAGATGAGAATCTTGGTAAGTATCACAGTCAATTAATCAGTGCAAAAGTGCTGTATGTTATTTAAGATGCTACACATTTACAAATAAATTTTTACCGATTAGTCTAGAAAAAAAATCATATATTATAAGCAGTAGACCGGAATCCCTTCCCAGAAATTCTACTGTTTTTAATGTATAACCCTTGGTTTATAGGCGGGAATTTAAGGTATTTAAATTGTATACGTCTAGCTAATTAGTGCTCCAAAGAAACTGAAAAATTATTATTTAAGACATATTTTAATATTTTCACTATTAAAATTTCAAACTAATTATATTTTATATCTGCATGAAATATAAATAAACTTTGGAAATATAGAAATGAAATTATTTTTTTTAAGCAGTAATAGCAAGGTTAACTTTAATAAATTCTATTGAACTCTAAGAAAAGTATTTTAATTATATTTGATTATTGCATAATTATGAAATTGCAATATAAGTTTAAAAACCCATTTATGAAAGTATAAAATACATTACCTTTAAAAAAGTATGTCTTCCCGTTACCACTCCAGACAAATGCTGCATCAAGCATGTCTGGAATACCTTCAAATCCTCGGGATAATAATTTTGGATATCCGCTATCCATGTTTCTATTTGTAAAACGCCAGTATCTTCCACCCTGAAAAGTGATGTTAAATTATCATCGAAAACAGTTTGATACTTGAACTATTATTACTTATATATATGTTCGAATAAACATGTGAAAATGTGTTAACAGTTTAGATTAATATGTGCACTGTTAACACATTTTCATTTACTTATTTTGAACTGTTTAATATGTAAAACAAGAAAAAGTCATTGGAATTATTTAAATAATGCATTATTTGTTTAAGTTTTTTAATTTTATTTTTAGAAGTGTGAATCAAATGATAAAATTCTTTTGAAAATCAAGTTCTGTTATTGGTGTTACAATTATTCACATAAATTCTACTATAATGGCATTCTGGAGAGAGAGATATATATAAAATTTAAACTGAATCATGCATGCCAAAAATTAATTGGAAATTTTTTTTTAAGTAATTTTTTTTTAGCTAGACATGATACTATTAAATGTTCTAACCTTAAAAAAGAATGTTTTTCCGTTTGACCATGTGAGAGAAGCATCTAAATTTCCTTCCAAACCTCTCCAGTCATCCACAATTTTCCTTGGATAACCATCAGCTATTGCATCTGGTAGAATTTTCCAGTAAAACTGACCTATTTATAAATCATTAAAATTATCGATATTATTAAGATAACTTTTATAAAATGTTGTTATATATTGATGAATCAATATTCTTTAGTTTTTATTAGTTTTACATTTTTTAGATTTTCTTTTATTGCTATGTCAATATATAAATTAAGAGGGAATACAAATGATAAATTAGATGACCGTTTCAAAGATTTTGTAAGCATAAAATATAACTAAAACTTTAAACATTTTTTCAATAATTTCTCTCTTTAATTTTAATTCTCAAATTTTAAACTTAAATCTCCTTTTAATGTCATGTATTACCTTTTCTGACAATTTCTAAGAATCAGAGTCATATTTCAGAATATTCTATTGACATTGATTGAAGAAATATAACTTAGTGCATGCTTGGTATATGTCCTATGAATATGGTATAATGGTATATGTCCTATATATGGTATATGTCCTATATGTCCTATGAAATGATATAAATTTCCTCAGAAAGAAAGAAGAACAATAAAAGAATTCGTAAGAAAAAGTTAAAAGGATACTCCTTAGATCAATTTTAATGATTCAAGAAAACTGCTCTTGTTATAATTGCAGATATGAGTTTCTCAGTGAGAAGTTTGATCTCCTCATGCACTGACGCACATTTGTCATCTGTTATGAACGTTTCCAACTAAATTGGTGATGAAAGCTTAACTTTTTCCCTTGCGTCTCTCAAATCAATTTTAAGTTCTTAGATGACTTAAGTATGGTGATTCTTCTTCTGATTTCTTTGAAAAACACATCTGTCGACAGCTATTGCGGTGTGCTCTAAGAAATTTTAAGTTCCAGCATTATTTAAGCCATGTAAAGTTCCCAATATTTTACCTTAGTATAAATTATTATCCCGCTAGCGTCTCGGGCATTTCAGCTTTCTTACTTATCTATCGTCTTGACGTGTGGCGTTTCTTCCATGACCTCCAAAATCCCTACTCAGTAGTTCAACCTTCAGTGGCTTTTTTTAATCGCGATATAACACTTCGATACGTTTGTTGCTTTGGCCTATTGCTGTATTTACCGTGCTTCGAGATGTTCAGCTGGTTTCCTACAATAGTATGCACTCAAGTAATATCTTATAGTAAATTTGCATTCAATATTTGCCATAAAAAATGAAAAAAAAAAATGTTTTTGCTTCATTTTAAGATAGGGTTTCTATTTGATACACTAATAAAAGTTTAAATCTCAAAAATGTAATTCTAATTTTGTGAAACAAATTAATTTCTACACTATTTTTTTGATTCTTTAATGTACCTTTGAACACATAAGTACTGCCATTCTGTGTTCTTGTTACAGTATCAATTCTTGCATCCTGGCATAAATCTGGTGCATCACTTATATCGGGTGGTGGACCTGGTGGTATATCTTCATCTGTTGGTGTAGGTTGGTAACTTGAACCTGTTAAATAAATATTTTAAATGAGTAAATGATGTTGTTTTCAATTGCTGAGTACTTTGATCTTAAGTCATTCGCCGCTGGAAAAACGAAGAAGATTTTGGCTGGTTAAACAACAATTTAAGCCCCATTATTATCATGCGTCCATTTTCAGAACTTAAACTGTTGTACAGAGAAAGCACAACCCCATCAATGGTCTCTCGACAGCTCACAGAATTACCTCTAGAACGAGTTAAGTTTTTGAGTCATGTATGGAGATTGATGGACTCCTGGTCCATCTTTTTGTTTCATACTTTTAAACTAATTTAAAACTTCTCAATCCTCTCATACATTTCTATGATGTAAAGCTTTGATTACATATTATACTACAGGCTTTCCATGAATTTCTGACACACTTTCAGACAAACGAAATTGGATAATACATTTCTACGTATGTCTGATATATGAGAGTGATATTTCAAGACTTACCGTATAATGATTGTATTGCCTCTACGTCATCATTATCTAGTTCTAGTATGGGTTGAAATCCTCTGTAGTAAGGAGCCATGAGTGCCTCTTTTATATCCGAATGTGAAAGACCAAGCGAGTGACCAAATTCATGGGCAGCAACTTGAAATAAGTTAGTTCCTACAAATAGAAAACATATACTTTGTATATGATAAACAGTTTAAGAAAAATTGATTTTTATGAATTTTAAAATTATTATTTTAAGATATATTGGGTTGTTCCATAGAACGTTTGAGTACACAAATTTTAAAAGTCACAAACACTTTTTTTGAACATATTTAATCAAAATATGCTCCATCAACATCAATGCATTTTTTTTATCAATTATAAAACATTTTTATGCCAGTTTCAAAGAACACTTTTGATTTAGAGTCAATAGATTCAGTAATGGCTGTTTTAACAGTTTCGTGATTGGAACACATTTATTCATTGAAAACGATTCTAAAGGTTTAAAGAAGTGGTAGTCAATAGGGATCAAATATGATGTATATGGTGAAGGGAAAAAAAATCTCCAATTTTGATTCTTTCAGTTTTTGGAGTACGACTCATGAAATGTGAAGACCTGCGTTGTCACGAAGAAGAATAATGCCTTTTCGATTCACCAATGCTCGTTCTGATATCTATTTGTTCACAGTAATACTGTACATTAACTGTTCTATTTATTCCTAGAAAGCTGTAATTGATAACTTACCTTTGATTCCATCAAACCTTCAACTTTTCCTTCTTTGGATGTAAGTTTAGGCTTTTCATTTACATTCAGCCACTTAGTTGATCCAGATTTACAATTATCATACAGTATCCACTTTTGATCTTAAGTAATGATAGGGTCCAAAAAGTAACAATTTCTTTGCCGAATTCTCAATGATGTGCAAATCTGCAAGTAATGCCCCTTCTGCCTATAAATAAACTCGTGTGGAACCAACTTGTAAAGTTTTTCACCTTTTCAAACGCTTCAAGATGTCTCGAAACTTTTGGTATGCTTACTGCAAGGTCAACAGCAAATTCTCTATCAGTTATTGTAGAGTTGACGCTATCTTTTGCCTTTAGAACTTTATTACCAAGGACTTTTTCATACCTTCCACGGAACTCATTTTCTAAGCTCATATCGCCTGATTTAAATTTCTAAATAAAAACAATCCTGTGGAAACATTAGCAGTATCATTCCTAAACTCATCATAATATTTGCTTTGCTTGGATGGCAAAAAAAGTTTGTAAAAGTTTATATTCATATAGAAAACTGATCCATATTTAGTGGGATTCCATATTCCATTAAAATTCGTAAATATTTCAATGCCGATATACGAACAAAATATACCAATAGACAGAACACAGAATAAGCAATAAAATTACAGTAGAACCTCTTTAAGTCGAAACTCGATAAGTCGAAAACCTCCAAAACTCGAAAAAAATTTGTGTTCCCGTCCCTTTAAGCCCCAAAACCTCCAGTACTCGAAATTTCAACCCTCTATATGTCGAAATAATTATTCAATCCCCACAAGCCATTTTGGTATATATTTCCCCCCTCGTAACTCGAAAAAAAATTGGACCTCTGTATCTCGAATATTAGCAATTATTTCGGAATTATTTTCCTTTTTTATTGTAGTACATAATATAACTTTTAAGTTGCAAATAAACATGTTTATTACCTCTGTAACTTAAATTTTTATTTATTTTACCTCTCTAACTCAAAATAAGTTAGAAAGAATCTAAACCTCTACAAGTCGAATATTTCCTTACAAAATCCGCGTAAGTCGAAATCTTCCATAAGTCCAAAACTCTATAACTCGAATTATTTGGCGCCTCCCTTGAAGTTCGACTTACAGAGGTTCTACTGTACATACAAAATTTATGTTTAACTTAGCACCGGTTAACATAAATTTTATAGGATATCAGCTAATTTTTAAAAATTCATTTCATATGGAACAACCTAATATATTGTCATCCGTTTAAAATGTTTACAACTATACTAATTCAACAATTAAATGTCAGTTTCAATGGCAATGTTTTACTATAAACTACTATTTACTATAAACTAATAATAATGAGAATCGATGGCAAAATCAATTGTAATCCGCAATTTACAATTTGTATTCTTAAGAAATAGTTTTATTTAGCATTACCCCACGTTTTTTGTGATTTTACATTATTAACAATAAATAGTGTTCTTAAACATTCTTTCTTTGTTTATTTTAATATTATAAAACTTAATAAATTATTTTTAATTATCTAAATAAGTTTATTAAATTTTAAAACACTGATTTCAGAACTTGAAATAATTTAATGAGAAGAAGTTATTTGCACAGATTATTATGAAGGAACTATTCCCACAGATTGGTTTTATTTGTTATATTTAAAATAAATATAATTTTATATTTTCTGCCGTGGAAAACAGAGAAGTTTCATTAAAAAACAAAATAAAAAATTCCTTTGAAGTATTTCTTCAAAAAGTGATATACATTTGCAAAACTATGCCTTCTTAAACAATAAAAACATTTAAACTATATTTATATAATTTAAGAAAGTGAAATTACGTTTTTTTTCACGGTGATTTTAAACTATAGAAAATCTAATAAATATTGAAAAAAAAATTTTATGATTAAATGCCTGTTTAATGGAAATTGTTTTTAGTAATAAAATTAGCTATGAATTAAATTTTGCAGAAAAATCAATTTATATCCACATCATTGTTACAGTAAGGACAATGCACAATTTTTTATTTTCCATAATATCTATTAGTATACTAGTGGTTCAAACATTAAATGTTATATATATATATATATAATTTCAATTAATTAATATAATTTCAATTTAATTTAATTAATATAATTTTAATAGTATTCATCCAAAAATTACAGAAACATTAAGATTTATGTTTGAAATTAAAATACCAAGAGAAATATTATATTTGCAAGAAAATCAACTGAGTTTAGATTATTAATTTTTATATCAATGCTTTCAAAAATAATTAATTAATCTGATATTTTTGTATTAATTCTTTCAAAAAGAATTAATAAAAAAATGTCAGTTAATAACAGTCAGTAGTGATTTAATGCTAAAATTATTCAGCTCATTTTAAAATAAAGGAGAAGTACAGAATAAAGAAGCGCATGACTAAATTTCTTGAAAATTCATTATTTTAATCCACATTTCTGAGCAAATCTCGGCTCTTAAATATATGCAAGTAAAAAGATAGAAATTCTCTGGCCATTCAAAATTAATTGAATTTAATTGGATTAAAAATTAACTTCAAAATAATTATCTTCATTGCTGTCAATCAAGTGCGTTTAATTGTGATGAAAAAATGTACTGTTGTATTTTGGAAAAAAAACAGCAACTCCAAGCCACCTAGAAATATGTAATGCAATGATTCTGGAGTCCAGAATCATTGTATGATGTTGGTGAAAGTGGTAATTATTATAAAAAGTCCCCAGCACAGGTTAATCCGGTTAGACTTCAACTCTTTTGGAATTTTAAATGTTATCATTCAAAAATGAAAACTAATAATCTAAATTCAATTGATTTCCTTGAACACATATTATTTATCTTTATATTTTAATTTCAAAAGTAAATCTAAACATTTAGATAAAAGTCTTAAAATAAGATTTTTTTTAAAGTCTCTTGAAGTACAAATATCTTAATCCTTTCTTTTCTTCATTATATTTCACTTTTTTTTCATTAATAAGGAAGTTTTGCTATTATTCTCATTGTGTCATTGTGAGTTGCTTTGAATAACATTAACACTTTGAATAAAATTGTGAGCGACATTGAATAGCATGTTGATAAATGTAGTAATTATTCTATAACTATTAAATATAATATAAATAAATTAAAGATAATATAAATAAAATGTATAAAATTTTCTGCAATTATTAATTTAAAAGTTATAAAACTTAAAGGGAAATTAGTAGGATCGAATTTGCCAAAGTTTTTAATTAAAAAAATACTTGTTTTTTGTATTAATTCTCACTTATAAAGTTTTAAAGGCATTCATATTTAAAAACACGTCTGTATTTTAGATCTGAAAAGCACATTAAAAAACTGTTTTCTAAGATTGTGGTTTTGACACTTTACAATATAGTTTCTCTCACAGATAATATATTTTTCATCTCATTAACGCCCTGATAAATTATAAAACTGTTATAATTTACATTAAATAAATAGGATTCGGAATCCATGTTAAACTGTAGGCCCCGGTCTAATTAGCCTAAAGTGTGCACAAAATGACCGTAGAGCGGCAAACCAAACCCATGAGAGATTTTGTGCTCGTCCCTGATGAGTTCGAAGGGGAAATAATTGCCTTTCGGGAGAACTTTCAAGGGTAATTGGCCCACATTTTATTGTAGTAGGAGAGAAAACAGGAAAAAATCACACCATGTAGTCCATTTGTCGATCCGAAAAGCTTATGCAAAATGTCAGAATCATCGAGTCGCTTTGTTTCTTAAAACAGCGACTGTAATACATTCGCTTATTTTCAATTAAAAGCATCATGAGTTTTACCGTTTAAACAACAGCATCTTTACCACTTCTGTAACTGTTCATCATATAGCCCGTTATTCAAATATCAATTTTAAGTGATATTACCTTGCCCATGTTTGATTTTTATGAAATAGTTTCAAGGTTGTCAGAAATATCTTTTCGATAATATATATTATATTAAAAGCAAAGTACCCATTTTAGTAAGCTTTGGTATTTAAAATATTCTTATATGTTCTTTTGGTTCCTTTCTTACATTATTCGTATGTGGTTCGATTTTGTTTTTTCTGGTGCTTTTCTTTTTCAATTTTTTTCATTAGTATGCAGTGATGATTCTAGTTTTTCTGGACCTTTCATATGTGGTTCTGGTTTAAATTAATACATTATCAACTTCTCAATTCTATACCTATGGGAGTTCATAGGCTTAGAATTAACAAGTCGATAATGTATTCGTTTTGGTTGTTCTTATGCATTTATATCATAATGTTATCTACGAAAATTAAGAATTTTTAAGGTGAAGCACTAGTCTTTAAGACATATCATGCAAATCCAAATGTGATATCTTTAAGACATATTATGCAAATCCATATGTGATATGTTTAAGACATATCATGCAAATCCGCATGTGATATCTTTACGACATATCATGTAAATCCACATGTGATATCTTTAAGACATATTATGCAAATCCACATGTGATATCTTTAAGACATGCGGATTTGCGAAAATATCTGGAGTTTCGACTTACCCGTCATTCCACTAACTGTCCATTTCTCTTCGTCATCGAAATGAGCATCTCCGCCAAATTGCGGGAAGAAAGCGTGGGCCAAGGTCTTTCCAGGGCCATCAAAAGGGTCCCCATCGCCATGGTCACGTCTTTCGAAGCTAATAATAATATTGGCACGACCCGTCTTCTTCTCTTGGAAGGATAACGTTGACACATCGCTCCAAACCTAGAATTATTAAACAAATAGTTTTTCTTTTTTAATATTTCCGTTGGAATCGTATTTAATAACAAAGTATAGAGTGTGTTATGGTCTTAGAATAAAAACACACAGCACTAGTGGATTGTAAAAACACGTCTCTTTTATTCATAAACCGAACGCACACCGGCGGTGTTACATTTCTTTCTCCCTCCAGTCACCTCACACCCACGCAGACAGGATGTTTACATTATCGGCCGCTGACTTCCACTTTGCATGTGGAGCTATTTATCCATGAGGCAACATAGTGTTTTATAAATATAATACTCTTTTAAAAAGCAATTTTATAAAGATGATGCCTCCATTTTAATCTTCTAGATTAGCAATTCATTTATATAACAAATTCTAATACTCTTTTTAGTTTGTCTTATTCGTGACATAGACCTTAAATGGCACAGAGCCATTTAAAAACATTTATGTCACGAATTATGTCATTTAATAACAAAATATAGAATGATTCAGAAATATAATATCCTTTTAAAAATCATTTCTCCATAATAATCCTCTAGATTTACGTTTCATTTATGCTATCAATTCTAATAGTTGATCTAGTTTGTCTTATTCGTGACATAGACCTTGAATGACATAGAGCCATTTAAAACCGGTTATGTCACGAATTATATAATTTAATAACAAAATATAGAATGGTTTAGAAATATAATATCCTTTTAAAAATCATTTCTCCATTATAATCCTCTGGATTTAGCTTCATTTATGTAATCAATTCTAATACTTGATTCAGTTTGTTTCATTCGTGACATAAATCTTAAGCGACATATTAGAGCGACTTAACAACATTAATTTCACGAATGAAATGTAAGTCATAACAATATACTTGAGAGCTTCTTATTTTTATACTTATAGAACTTTAATGTGACTTTTCTCCAAAAATCAATAGCATGGCGTTTTTTAAATAATTATGAATATCAATAAAAGTATTTTACATAACATTCTGTCATGTAGGAGTTCTATAAAATTTATAGAGGATCTGGATTTTTTTTAAAGGATGTTAACGTCATATGTTCTCTATTAATGGTAGACTTAACGACATACCTTTTGTTTTAATATAATCTTTTGTAATTTTGTTGTGTTTTATTATATGAGAAAAATATTATATTATTTAAGAGGATCATATTTAAGTAATAAAATAATTAATTTACTTAATAATGGTTTTTAAATTATTTTAATTCTTTAATAAAACATTTAATGATTTTTAAAAGTATTTTTCTTCAATTTTCCTGCCAACGAAATAAAGTAAATATTCTGAAAAATAAAAAGTTATTACCCTCAAATTTAAGAGATGATATATAATAAAACAATCAGTCAATATTTATATACATTGTACAAATGGATTCGATTCATATAGAAATTACAATGATCAACTTCACATGGAACATATTTTTAAAAATAATTTGTTTTATATATTGTATGTTATCATTTCTATTTTATTTTTGAACTGCTCTCTAAATTTGATTTGTAAAAAATTAGATCATTTTTTACATAACTAAATAAAATTGATCGAAAACTTACTTTAAAGGCACGAGCGATTTCTTTTTCTACCTTTGTTCTATCCTTCAACTTTGCTGGATATTTGAGGATTTGGTAAGTTAAATCAGTTGTCCTCCATTTGCTGCCTTTAAAAAAAGAAAACGTTAAGAACAAAATTTTTTGTCAAATACCTCTACAGAACCTTTATGATTTTTAATAAATTAAAAAAAAATATATGAAACATATACCCCATGTAGTGACAGTATTTTCATTAATTTATATTAAAAGCTTTGGAGTGCAATGTAGATCTCCCTCCTAGTGGTACACTCTGGGCAATGCTCTATACGACTAAGTGGTCTACAGTTTTCGGCATGAGCTCTCGCTGCTATCCTGACTGTCGTTCAGTTGGCCTGCATGTATTGCAATGGGATGCTGGTGGCTTGTCTCAATATAAAAGAACCTGATCTAATGAACATCTAACAGGTGGGCTGAAAGGTTCGTAGTCTGACACATAGATGGCGCTACTAGTATTAAATTCATATGATTTTTAGTTAGCCCTAACCTTCAAAAGACACGTGTATAAATTTGACAGCTGTTGCACTATTAGTATGTGAGTTATAGCATTTTTAGTGAAGCAACTTTTGTTACTTTGAAAAACTGGATAAAAAGGAATTTCGTGTGTTAATAAAGCATTGTTTTTTGGAGAAAAAAAATACTATTGAAGCCAAGGCTTGGCTTGATGAACATTATTCGGACTTTGCACCAGGAAAAACAACCGTAGAGAAGTGGTTTGCTAAATTTAAACGAGGCGAAATGAGCACCGAGGATGATGCACGCAGTGGACGCCCCAAAGAGGCTGTTACCGACGAAAACATCAAAAAAGTCCACAAAATAATTTCTGATAACCGTAAAGTGAAGTTGATTGAGATAGCTGAGACCCTAAAGATATCAAAGGAACGTGTTGGACATATCATGAATGAATATTTGGATATGCGAAAGCTTTGTTCAAAGTTAGTGCCGCGCGAGCTCACAATCGACCCAAAACAACAATGAATTGATGATTCTAAGCAGTGTTTGGAGCTGTTCAATCGTAATAAACCCGAATTTTTGCGTTGATATGTGACAATGGAGGAAACATGGCTCCATCATTTCATACCGGAGTCCAATCGACAGTCAGCCGAGTGGACTGCACGTGATGAACATTAAAAATGTTATGACTTCACTAAAAATGCTATAACTCACATACTAATAGTGCAACAGCTGTAAAATTTATACACGTGTCTTTTGAAGGTTAGGGCTAACTAAAATTCATATGGATTTAATACTAGTAACGCCATCTATGTGTCAACCTACGAACTTTTCAGCCCACATGTTGCATCGCATTGGGAATTTTGACGGACTAAACTGCATACTATGTTATTTGGCAGAACTAATGAATCGAGCTCATTTCCATCGTTGCCTGGCATTTCATGGCGAATCCGAGACAGCGAGATATTGACAAGCTAAAAAACTCTTAAGGCAATGACTTCTGTCAACTTTGTTGAACTCTTTTTGTGTGAATTTTCTTTTTTATAATTTGTATTTTTCCCATTTTTGTATTGCCTTGCCATTGGAAATAATATTAAATGTTTTATAATCTTGATACATTTTCAATGCTTTTAATTATACTCCTAAAATTCTTTTTACAATAATCACATGATAGTATTTTATAATATAATAATAATTTAATATTAATTATAGAATAGTTTTAATATTTAATAATATTTATTGTTTAATATTTGATAATAGTTTTATTTTATTTAGTATTTTATAATATTCATGTTCAAAAACATTAAGTACCTAATATAGATTTTTCGTTAAATCTTTGTCTTCTGTTTTGGAAAAAAGTGAAGAAATTTAAATATCTTTAGTCAAATGAAAATCCATTCAACATGCTACGATGAACTTATCCAAAAGCATTTATTATTGAGACAGTAACATTCTATCAATTCACAGCTTAAAAGACATTAAAAAAGGCCATAAAGGTTTTATTTCAATATATAATATTAAAGATTAACAAATATTACCCCATAAAATAAATGTTGAGATTTATAAATTGAAAGAAAAATAAAACCCCAATGATTGACGCTTGAATATAAGAAAGTTTTATAATAACAACTTCAACTTCATAGACATTAACTTTTATAGCCACTAATTATGCAGAAATAATAGTATGTTGGATTATTGAAAGTTTTATGAATGACAAAACAGTAACAATGGTATTTTATAAAGAATTAAAATATCTTTCCTAAAAAAAAAAATATGATAATTTTGAGTGTGAGGTATTGTTGCCCATTATTTTTTAATTATTTTCCATTGAATATATTAACAAAACATTCTCTGGTTATTTTAATACTTTGCTTACTATAAGTTTCCTTTGTTTCAGAATTAAAGAAGTTTTATTTAGTGTCAGGTAGTGAAAATACGATTAGGTAATGCAAAATTAATCGAACAAAAAATATTTTTAACTAAACCTGTGATAATTCATGTGAATATCTGAGATTGCGGTTCACAAACATTTTACTTTTCCACATCTCTCATTCATTTTCACCATTAAATAACTTTAAACAACTTTGATGTTTGATTGGGTTTATTTTAGCAGGATTTTAACCTGCAACTGACCACCAGTGGCGTTTGTGCGTTAGAGCATGTAGCCCTGCAACAAAAAATATGTGATATCTCCATCGCCAGTCATTTAAGTAGGGTTAATAATATTGCAATCTTGATATTTCATTGGGTTTATATGTAGGAATTTAGCCTTCAGCGGATCGACAGATGGCACGCCTGTGCACTGGAGCGCATAAAGAACAAGACAAAAAAGTGGCATATCCATAACCAGCCATTTAAGAAGGGTTAATAACAACATATTAACTTTGATGCCTTATTTGTTGAGGTACAAAACACACCAATCCTCCACCTTCCCCTTTCTAACTGGCAGGCATTAGATACTAGCACGAGACTAATGTGTGGAAAATCAGAAGAAAAAAATTCTGCATATCTATGTGTGACTATGAGATAAATTCAATGCATTTACAATGATGAAAATTGAATACGTTTTTTTTTTTTAATAATAGTACATATTTAATTTGCAATCTCATATACTGTATATTTCCGTGTATAAGGCAGAAGTTTTAGAACTTTTTCTAAACCTCCAATCTCGCAAAAAAACACCTTCCATACCAATGTTAGTCAGGTTGGAAACTTCGCAAACTCGTTAAAAACGCCTTGAAATGCTTTAAACGCTGGTTTCCACGATTTTAATGATAAATTCATGCTATTTTGTGAAATATGACTCAAAACTTTAAACGTTTGATGAGTTTAATTTCAGTTATGTTAAGCGGGCGCAAATGATAAATTCCTAATTATCATTAAAAAAAGCACCGAATTATTTAAGTTTATATTTCTGAAGTTTACAAAACAACAACAACTATGAAATGAGTTATTTGTTTAATGAAAATGAGGTGAGTTATTTTCGAAAATGTTTATATTGCTAGTTTGTTGTAATGATGATGATGATGTGATTTGATAATAATGTTGTAAATTTGCCATAATGAAAAATTTGTTGTTGCCGAAATTTACACACGTGTAACAAAAAAGAACCAAATTGTACACCAGAAATAATAATAGTATACCGTAAATAAGGAATTTTACATGAATTTTTTTTCATTTCGGTTTATATGCGGATTTTGAACTTTGGTAAGTTTTTTGAAGAAAACAACACACTCTCGGCTTATACACGGATCGGCTTATACACTGAAATGACAAAAATCATGGGATACCTCTTAATATCGTGTCGGCCCTCCTTTCGCCCGGCGAAGTGCAGCAACTCGACGTGGCATGGACTCAACAAGTCGTTGGAAGTCTTCTGCAGGAATATTGAGACATGCTGTCTCGATAGACGTCCATAATTGTGAAAGCGTTGATGGTGCAGGAGTTTGGGCACGAACAGACCTCTCGATGATGTCCCATAAATGCTCGATGGGATTCATGTCGGGCGATCTAGGTGGCCAGATCATTCGTTGGAATTGTCCAGAATGTTCTTCAAACCAATCGCGAACAGTTGTGGCCCGGTGACATGGCGCATTGTCATCCATAAAAATCCCATCGTTGTTTGGGTACATGAAGTCCATGAATGGCTGCAAGTGATCTCCAAGTAGCTGAACATAAGCATTTCCAGTCAATGTTCGGTCCAGTCGCACCAGAGGACCAAGTCCATGTCATGAAAAAACAGCCCACACCATTACGGAGCCACCACCAGCTTGAACAGTGCCTTGCTGACAGTTTGGGTCCATGGCTTCGTGGGGTCTGCGCCACACTCGAACCCTACCATCAGCTCTTACCAACTGAAATCGTGACTCATCGGACCAGGCCACGGTTTTCCATTCATCTAGGGACCAACCGATATGCTCACGTTCCCACGAGAGTCGCTGCAAGCGATATCGTTCTGTCAGTAAAGGCACTCGAGTCGGTCTTCTGCTGGAATAGCCCAAGAAAGCCAAATTTCTCCGCACAGTTCTAACAGACAAGTCCCTTGTACGTCCCACATTGATTTCTGCGGTTATTTGACGCAGCGTTGCTTGTCTGTTAGAATTTACGACTATTTGCAGACGTCGCCGGTCTCGGTCGTTAAGTGCAGGCGGTCGACCCCTGCGCTGTCCATGGTGGGATGTTATGCCTGAAATTTCATACTCTCGGCACACTCTTGACACAGTGGATCTGGGAATGTTGAATTCCCTAACGATTTCCGAAATGGCATGACCCATGCGTCTAGCTCCAACTAACATTCCGCGTTCAAAGTCTGTTAATTCCCGTCGTGCGGTCATCATCACGTCAAAACCTCTTCACATGAATAACTTGAATAGAAATGAAAGCTCTGCGAAAGCACTGCGCATTTATACCTGTTCTACGCGATGCTACTGCCATCTGAAAATTTGCATATTGCTATCCCATGACTTTTGCCACTTCAGTGTATATTCGGAAATATACAGTAAGCCTTTTTTCCAGCCTCTTGTTTAGAGTAAACAAAATAAAGTTAAAAGCGGAAGAGCAATGAAAACAGGACTTACATAATTTGAATTTGATTTTTTTATCTTATTTTTTAATCCTGTGATTAAATTTTTAATCATTTTTATTTTGGCTGATTTAAATTTCAAATTCATATTCTTTACTTTTTATTTTACTGCTTTTTATACCTGAGAATGAGTTCTCTGAAAACATCTACGCTGAATGTTTTCTTTTTAGTAATACATATTTGATTTGGATTCGCAAAATAAAAACTGAACCATCCCCAAAAATAAATATTTCACTTAGCACCAATAAAGCTGCTAAAAACTACACATTCACATTCACATTGAGCATATTTCATCATACACTTTCTGCGAATCAGCAGTTTTTAACATCATCATGCTAACCAAAGGATGTAACCTCAGGAAACAGGTAACGTGTGTGCGCATCCTGCGTAATCTTAAATAGATACAAAATCGATAACAAAGAAGAAATGCACCGGAAAAGGTTTCTTTGTAATCCAAAGGAAAACTTCCTCTGAATTTTTTACGATAGAAAAAAAATCACATTATGAATCGAAGATAACTTGATTGTGGATTTCGCTAAGCATACGTCTAATAACACTTTTTTTTATAGACAACATCAAATAACTTTTAAGCTTTGTAAATAAAATTCCATTTTAAATTAACGTATTAAATAATACATTCATAATAATGCATTGTTGTTCAATAATACGTCATCACCGTTTTATTTAATAGCCTAATTTTGTATGTAGTGTATCAAGCTATATCGCAAAAAAAAATGTACTCAAAATTCATTCACGATGTCATAAATAAAATTTTGTAAGAAGAAATCGTAATATGTTAAAAAACTTAAAGAATCTGTATATCCCGAATGTATTAAATCTTTTCATATGCAATTTACTATTAACAATCAAGAGTAGCATACGTGGTTTTACAACAACAACTGTTTTTACAAGACTACAACTTTATTGTATAGCTTCACATATGTTTATATCTATCTATCTATATTCCTTAAATTTCTTTTTAATTGTTATATATATATATATATATATATATATATATGTGTGTGTGTGTGTGTGTGTGTGTGTATAGGTGTGTGCGTGCAAATGTACAAATTGTAATATATTGACTTAAACTAATATTTATGTTTAAAAGTTGATCATCATTTCCATTAAAAAATTAGTTTTGCTTAAAGCCAGAAATTTGACATAATATAGGGTGGTGTATTTTTATTGGCCACTACAGTAAATGAATAAAGCATAACCAAATAAAAAAATTAAAATTGAAAAAATTAGTTCTAAAGAGGTCATTGTAGGCTACGAAATGAATATTAGTTAAGGTTTTATTTTTTTAAAAATATGTTCTTGTGTTCCTCACATGGATATTACAAATTTGATTTATTTAGTTATTTAAAAATATTAAAAGAAATATATTCCTCATAATATACACAACATTTAGAGATCTTGAAAATTGTAATTTTTATATCGATTCAATAATAACCAGGAATTTTATTGCAGTTGAAATTTTAAACATTTATATACCAATTTCAGAAAAAAATGGAGAAGTTTTTGGCATGCTTTGGCAGTTACTTATGACGAAAATAAATGTGCCCTGTGTATTTAAGTATACAGCATTTTTCTTTAAAAAATAAATTACACTTTCAGAAAAAAAAATGAAGTCATTTCTTTAAATAAAATCTTACCTTGCAAAGCATATCTTTTCCTCCTTCTAGCAAAGGCAGAACTACCTATTTTGTCTTTAACTCCACATCTTGGTGTATTCATCATGGTTAGGGTATCATTATCCAATGTGCCTAAAATTAGAAATTAGATATTTTTCATAAACAATATTTAAACGTCATATTTATTGCAAACTAATTTTAATTTGTTCTTTAATTTGATTAATAAAGTTATGATAACAGCCTATTATTTATAATAAAAACATGTAGTTCTTTTGTTAGTATAATAAAAGATTTGCAAATACGTATATTCGATCACAATTGAAAAGAAACACTTATTTATATAGAAATAAAAGTAATCCACAAAATAATCCGGTTGTTATGTTTCTAGAAATATTGTGTAATGTGAATCTATGTTGTACTACTAAACGAAACAGCATAAAAAGTATGCTTAAACCTGCAGTAAATCCTTCCTCTTTGAACTGATATATACAGGGTGATTATAATAAAAGTCCCACTTTCAAAATGCTGTAAAAAAAGAACCACTCGTCACAATGAGTTCACATTTGAACTGAAGATACTTGAAGAAGGGGGAAACGGTACGGCATCAAAAAAATTTCAAAGTGGCGGTGTAAGCGAAATAAAGAAAGTAAATTCGGCTGCTAGTGCTATTTTGAATCGAAATGAAAACGTATTTGGCATGAGTTGCACATTAAACCACCTGTAGTGTTCAATGTGATTGATTATTTCGGTTTTTTGACGGACAAAAATGACTTAAGTCATTCAATAGTTGTGACACTTTTAGTGGAAATCCCATCCACCACGGTAAAGTCATACCAGATTGGATGGGAAAAATCGGTGGAACTTTTTTTTGATGCCATACCGTTTCCCTATTCTTCTTCAAGTATCTTCAGTTCAAATTGTGACGAGTGGTTCTTTATTTACAATATTTTGAAAGTGGGACTTTAATTGTAATCAACCTTTATATGTAAGTTAATAACATATCAAAAGTTCATATAATTCAAAATAATTTTTAACATATTTTATTTTCATCTGTAGGTTGTTTTAAAGAATGATATTCTTCAAGAAACCTAACACTAAGTCTTGTTTAGTCTATAATTATATAGCTATTTTTTTTTAATTCAGAAGCAATATATATTCATTCAATTTTAAAAATGAAAATGTTCATCAGGTGAATTTAGAACTCTAATAAAAAAAGTGGAGCTAGGTTTCCAAATGTAAAATTTTTTTTTCGTTTCATGAATGAATAGGAGAAACGTGTTTATGAAAACAATAATTATTTTAGAATTTTACAAATTAATAATACATAAATTTTTTCTCATCATCATTGCTAATCACCATTAATTCTCAAAATTTGTTGTGGAAATATTGCTTTGCCAGGGATTTTCCACAATTTTTTAAGCGTGTTACAGGAAAACCGTGTTGTAGTCATGATATACCAAGATTGCCTGTAATTCATTTATTTATTAAACAAAAGAAGTCATCGTTTGCTTGAAAATAAAAGATCTGTATTTAGGTAAATCTGAGAAACCAGAGAATATATTTCAAAGAATTTGCTGATTCACCAGTTGTTAACGCAATAGTGACTTAAGATGTATAAAGAAGATTCGGAAATGATAACTGAATTTAGGCATTGGGTAATCAATAATATTCATAATGTCAATATGTACAATTGGGTAGACTTCTAACGCTTGTGATATCACAAGATCTTGAGGTTTTATTCGAAGTCTTAGATTCTTGATTTTTTTTACAAAAATTATAGAAATTTTTGATTTGGGGTTTTTATTGAGAAAATAGATACATATTATGATTTAAAATATAAGATTTTTTTTTTTGAGAAAGGGCTGAATGTGAGGCGCTTAAAGGTTTTTGAATTGTGAATGTTTTGATGATTTTGTTATACAATTTGCGTGTAACGAATATTGCAATGGCTTTTGTAGTGCAAAATGGTTTGTTTGAAAAATGTTTCTAGTTCATTCCTCATAAATTCTTATTGGGTTTTATGCTGAAGTATTGTGTTCTTTATATTTACATACCCACACGTATATATATGAACACGGCACAAGTGACAACTCTCTTTCTCTATCTGTATATATAGGTTATGCTATAATTTTGCAAAAAAAAAGTTTGACTAAACGTTTTCTGAATCTCTCGAAGTTCATTCTCTACAATGTTGCTTGTTTGATTTTTGGTTGAAATAAAAATAATTGAGCATTGTTGACTACTTATTCTATTTAGTGTCTGTTTCAGCTTTCTTTTATTTACTTTTGGTGTTTGTGCTGTCTTCAATCGTGCTGATAAATTTTACACTAACTATAGCTGATGAATGAATGTACAAAATACACTGATAAAGAAACGTGAATGATATGCTCAAGATTTCAAAGTGGAACCGAAAAAAATATTTTACTGATATAAAATTAAAGGATTGACTGTAACAGGACAAAACAATAAGGATTCCAGTTACTGAAAGTGACTAAAAAAATCCAAGTAAATCCATTAAAAAACGACTCTGTGAGGCATATAGGAAAGGTAGCTAAATCAAGGGCAATTAGAGTAATATTTATTAAAGGCAAGTAATTATCTAATATCTACTAAAAAAGTACTATTTTTGGTCTTGGGTTTTTTACTTACATCTTGGGAATTTTATCAACCCAATCTTGGGTTTTCATAAAAATCACGTTGGAAATCTTGACAATCTGTTGTTAATCTAAAAGTGAGTCAAAATGATTTCATGAATTGCATAACAATTAGAAATCATCTTTATCGGAGCTTGATACGCATTCATAATACAAAATGAAGGGAGTGTCAAAACACAGTTATTTAACGTTTCAACATCAGTATACGAAGCAAACAAAGGTTAAAAATTGTAGATTGAGAATTCCGATCTAAAACAGGCTTTACAACACAATCCAGTTGTGTATCTTAAAAAAAATACAGTTAAAGGGCAGACAGTTATTGAGATAATCATGAAATAAATATAAATTATTGCAATTAAAAAATAAAGGGGACATTTATAAAATTCATTATTAAGCATATAAACTAAAGTAAAATAAGTAACTGTAATTAATGTATATTAACGGTAAACTGACTTTTGAAATAAGGATATTTATTATAAAATCATATATATACGATCAAAAGTTTTAGTTGCTGGGGTAAGTAACAGCCGTAATTAATATGTAAAATCGCAAAAAAAAAAAAAAAAAAACGATAACTTTTATTTAAATAATGAAAGTGAACTATTACATTATCATGAAAAAGAAATGATAAACTTTAAGAACAACTAACATTTTCTATACATTCTGCTAACAAATTTGTTTTCATTTTTTATCTTACAGCTAAGAAGTTTATATCTTTGAGTAATTTTTAATTTAGTCATTCTTTTGCGATTTGAAAAGAAGACAAACTTTAAAAAATTTAATAAGTAAAAACGATGAAACGATGTGTGTGACAAGTGTGAGTAAAACGATGAAAAGATGCTAATGCAGAATCACTATTGCAAACAATATTTTTTTCTTTCTTTCTATCTTTTTTTCTTACGATAAAGCAGAATTTTTTTTTTCAATACTTGTTGTTCCGTGTCGAATTGAAGACAGAAGATTCGAAGCCAGCGTGTCTGGAAGCAGAAAGTACCAAACAATTAGGTACTTTCTGTTTCACTTACAATTTCGCTTTTGACCTTCGGAATGGAACACACCTATGAAAGACGTCACATATGCGTGATGAAGGACACTTCCTCTGGTTTTCCATGATTAAGGTAGACCACAAAACTCTTTCCCTTCTGACACGGCACCTTTTTTTATTTTTTCACTGTCAAGAATTTTTTGTTCATTGTTGTTGGCTTGTTTTCAATCCTTGGCGTTCAACTAAGGCATAGTGCGGGGAGTGAGTTATGTTGCAACCACTCAGATGATGATAGTGGACGCTACAGAATCTCAGAGGTTATAATGTTGTCGCTCTTTGTTTTGTTCGTCATGTTTACAAAAGACTAAAAGGAATTGTAGCAGTTATGCAATTGTAAACTGTTTGTTTTTATTGCCGGAATCTTTGCATTGAATAGATAATAAATGCATAAATAAGTTTTCGTTTCAGCAGTATGTTTTAGATAATTTAGGATTCATTAATGTGATTCTTATCTTGAAAGGTACACAAACAATATAATTATTATTTTAATCAAACTTTTTTACTATTGAAATGCAGGTTTTAGATGATTAACAAATTTTAAAAATACTCTTAAAATGCACCGTTATTTTCTATCTATAATTCTCGACTACGTATTTTCCGCAGGAGTAATTTTCGGCCCGAAAAATAAAGGTAATCTACATTAATCGTAATTTATGTTAACCACATTAACCGTAATTTATACTAATTATTCTTCATTAATTAATCCACATTAAGGTAATCGGTGTTTAATCCACAGTGCAATATAATCCGCAGCAGCGTATAATCCACGGATGTTTTGTGCCTATTCTTTGACGTACTATATTCCAATCAAGCTCTGTTTTTAGACGCATGGCATAAAACTTACAAAAATGTTTTTCAGTTTTCAAGAGCTTTTTTATTGCCAAAATTATAAAAAAATAATTACTTTAAGAATTTAAGATTGTCGAAACTGGAAAGAAGATATACGTTTAAGAATTATGATGAAAGCAAAGAAATGGAGTGTTTTCGACGAATTTTATTTTTAGTATTTATTATTTTATTTGAAGTTTTCAATGTAAGTTAAATTTATTTTATACAGAGAATTCGTTTCAAAAATTAGATTGAAAAATGTCTCAAAGTAGTTTCGGAAAAGTTGAATGAGGTCATCAAAATTGTACAAGTTCAAATGGTTGATAATTGAACATTAGCCTTCATGGATAATTTTTCTGTTTTTTAAAGAGTTAAAAGTTTTAACTCTTTAAAAAGTTAAGTTAAATTAAGTAATTTTTTTTTTAAAGAGTTTCCTTTTTCTATTTTGATTCAAAATGCACTCGAATCAGCACATCTTGAGTTCATCAACATGCAGATCTATGAGAATCTGCATTAAATTTGATACGAGCAATTTATTAGACTTTTATTGCTATATGGATAAAAAAAAATATATAAATAACTGTTAGACAGAGCATTGGAAAGCTCAAAAATCTTTGGAATTTCATATATCTGCGAAAAGAAATTTGTAGCATAAATATTAAAAAAATATCAATTAGGTACTGCTTGACTGAGAAATTTTACAATGAATTTCCTATTTGGCTACAACAAAATGTTAAAACAATTGATAAATCAAATTAAATTCTTTATTTTCTTTTTATTATCATTATTTATAACAATACGTGAAAATTAAAAATAAGATAAATAAAAAGTTCCGAATAGTTTTTTTATAGCCTTTCTAGAGGTCACAAGGAATGTATGTATATGGCCTTGATCTTAAAAGGTTCGCTTTCATAAGCTCGTAAGAACATATTAAGACTAGCGTTATTTATGTTGTTATAAAATCGTGATTCAGAAGTTTCATTTAATATCTCTTGTTTTCCGAAATGCACCTCGAATTAATTAGTGTTCAGGTCAAGATCTTTTGAGTCATGAAATGGGGTCCAAAAATTCGTATCAAGCGATTTTCAAAGAAATGATAAAATGGCCAAACAATAAAAGCAACAAGTAATATAACAATTTTTTTTTTAAAGTCAATTCCTACTTTTTTTCACTATATCGCGAAAGTCCTTTATAAATAATTTTCATTCATTTTTTTTAAGTTTATCAGGCGCCATCTATTGGTAGATATATGCAACTTAAATCTAAAAAAAACTAAAATTAATCAATTAAATTTAATTACTGAATTAATATTTGAAAAAACTGTATTATCAAACTGCACTGAACTGTTCAAAAAAATGTATTTGAAATTGAGTGAATGAATAAAAAGTATTTTATTAACGATTGAAAATTCGAACAAGATATGTATAGGGAGAGTGTGAGCTAATAGAAGGAACTGAAAAATAAGGTTAAATTTCATATTAAATGAAATCTTTTGAAACAATCAAAATATTCTTTTCACTCTAGCTAAAAAGCAGATTGTGGATGAATAATTAACATAATTGAATGAAGCAGACACACACCAGGTAGGACAAACTTATGGCTACTTCCTACTTAGACCCAATTGATTTTTGTTAAATAGTATATCAATGAATCAGTGTTTTTGTCATCAGTAGCAATTTTATTGTCGCACCAGCCTAAATTTGTTGACACAGCTGGCGTTTTCCTGGGTTAGTCTTATTAAATATTCATCGAAATATTGAAGTTGACATAAACGTTGTAATCGATGAGCTGGCAAAAGAGAAACGAAAACTGAACTTTAATTTACGATTTGTTGGTGTATTTTTTTAGAAATAGAATGTTTATATTTGTGCAATATTTCTTTGTTTTATTATTATCTTTTTTGTATATTTGAATCAAATTAGTGCAACGTGAAAATTATTAATAAAATAATTATTACATGCAATTTTGATTCAGATACCTTTCCTATTATTAATAATTTAGTATGACCTAGATATTTCATAATCAGTTGTGCTTTATATTGTTGAGCCCCCAAAGACAAACTTCCGGGCCCGAGCCTTGAAGCAATTTATAATATAAATTCATAAATATTTAATGCTAAAAATATCGTTGAACTTTGGAACGAAGAAAACCTGTTGACACTTAATTGACCAAGATTTCTTTAATAGCAATTTAGCATTTTTGAGTGTTACGTAAATCATTTCAACAACGATTCAAACAGTCCAATAAACAAACAATAATGAGTAATTTATATTTTAGAAAAAAGTGCATCATAAGCTTCTTAATTTGTTTCTTAAAACTTTACATAAGTAATGCTAATAATTTCATCTTGATTTGATGCTTAATTGAGGATTAATTAAGTTAATGCCTAAGCAAAAGTTAAAATCAGAACAAGAATTAAAATTGTCCATTTAAGTTATTTCTATCTGGGATTTGTTTCGTGCAGTGATCAAGATAATACACTATAAATAGTTAACCCTAATTAAATTTGATTTCACGTTTACCAATAAAAGCTGTGCTGTACTAGATTTAATACATCAAATGAATTAACATACGAAAATTAGAATCGATGTCAAAATATGATATAGGGATTGTAGAAAATGGAATCAATTTATATGAGAGGAATGTTATTTGAATGAATGTCTTATTGAATTCTTATACTCCTACAAAATTATTAGATTGGAGGAGGAATTTATTTATCAGCGTTTCAGAGTTTGAATCTATTTTTACCAAGTTACTTATAAAATAAGCAAGAAAATATTCTCATTCAAAGATACATGTCGTTAATATTTTATTTCGAAGCACGACGAAACTTTCTAAGCCCATTCAACTTTTAACCACTACAAAATTGCACACAGATTGCATGCGTGGCCCATGCGCATCCTGTTTTTATGCAATTCGAAATAATGGTCTGGAACGTGAGCGCAGCATCTAATAAATGGCAAATGATTCGTTCTGTCGTAACGTAAAAAATATCTAAATAAAATGAAAGTCAAATGCTACATGCAAAATTCAGTGTCATCCCTGTTAACACGCAGGTTCTTCTCTGAAATATTGCAGTGATAATGGAAAATCTGTCAACAAAGGGAAACTAGTGTTGCCTTCTTTTAAAAAAAAAATCACAAATCATTCTATCACTTTGTACGCTTGTTTCAGAATAATATTTCAGCATTATTTAATACACTGTGCACAGCAATAATATAAATAATTCCAATAACAGGAGGCTAAAGTTAAATTTTATATTTCAAACTAAAAAAACAGAATTAAGGAAATCAAACAAAATAAAATAATTAGCACAAGTTAGATATGGAAGGTAAAAAATTATTGTGTTTCATTTAAAATCTGGATTTGGAGAAGAAAAATCGTAAAAAGGAAAAAAAAATAAGTATTTTATTGAAGTAATAATGGAAAATATGATAATGGAAATTCTGTCAACATAGGGAAACTAGTGTCGCCTTTTTAAAAAAAATCAAGAATCATTCTATCACTTAGTACGTTTGTTTGAGATCGATATTACTGCATTATTTAATTCACTGTGCATAGTCAACAGTATAAATAATTCCAATAACAGGAGGCTTAAGTTAAATTTTATATTTCAAACTAAAAAACAGAATCAAGGAAATGAAACAAAATAAATTAATTAACATAACCGAGTTAGATACGGAAAGTAAAAAAAAATTCATTTTAAATCTAAAATAAATTAATTCATTTTAACAAAAATAAATAATAAATAAATTCATTAATACAAAATTAAATAAATATATTCTAAATTGAAATAATAAATTAAATAAATATATTATACGTTAAATAAATAATTCAATATAAAATTAAATAAATTCATTTTTAATTTTCATTTAAAATCTGGGTTTGGAGAAGAAAAGTCGTAAAAAAAGTATTTATTGAAAATTTATTTTGCATTATCTTTAAATAAATCTCATGTTGTTATTCCAGATGCTTATTTGTTAAAAAATACATTTTTTATATTAGAAAAAAGATAAATAAAAATATTTTATACTTCCTTACAAAAATTAATGCTTATGAAGCTAACCTGATATATCCAAGGTTACATTCTTCTGGCCTTACGCCATTGGCTCATTATCAAGTCTTTCCAGAAAATTTAATTTTTCAAACTTGTTTTAAATTTATCAGTTAAAATTAATAATTTATATATGACATAAATGTGATTTAAAATTTACCAAACTCAATTTAAAGCAACTTTTTTTACGCTAGATATTTTCGATGTTCATCGAAAAAAAAAAGAAATATTTTTGTTTCATAACATTTCTGTGTAACATATATTAATTGAATAATATATATCATGTATCATAATGTGTATCATATAATGAAGTAATATGTATCATATTAATGAAAACTTGAAGAGTGGAATGCCATCTCAAATATCGATCTTGTTACTTAACTATAATTTTAAATTGCGAGATAAAAAGGACCTCATGAGATCATTGGAAAAAAAATCCCTAATAACTTTACATATTTATTAGTCATGTGTCATAACAGTAAATGGCATTAAAGTATTTATGAACGATACAATTGTACTAATATAAATTAGCAGTATCAGATTAAATAAAGAATGACAGTGAGTCGTATGAGTCTTCTAATTATGATTTTTACATTAAACATCATTCTCATCATTTACTTAAGAACACTAAGTTTTCATGATTGAAAACCTGAAGTAGTTAAGTCCTGAAGTAGTTAATGCAACTATTATTTAGAAAGAACTGATCTCAAACTAGCATAAAAAGAGGTTCTCATTCTAATTCAGGTTAATGTTACAGGAAACAATTTTTCTATTTAAAGAATTAGAAAACAAAAGACAGTAAATGTTGACATTTTTTGTATAGCGATTACAATTCTTCTCATTTACAGGTGAATTAATCACGGGCGTAATTTAATATTCATAGCCTCAAGCATTTTTAAATGAGGTGTTTTAAAACAAGAATTCTCATTAAATTTCGCAGTCACACAAGATCACACGATTTTGTGTTGCTAAACCTCGTGTATGAAAGACGCTATTACAAAAATTAACATGATCTATAAAATGATTTATATATAAGATATAGATTCATATGATACATAAGAAAAATAACAATGCTAAATAACTAAAAATCTAAATTGTAAACATAAATATCTTGTAACAAAACTGCTTTAATCATATCCTGTCTAATTCTTTATTGTATTGTTTATTTAAAGTATTTTTTTGTTTACCGGAAAAAACCTCCAATTATTAAACAGCATGCAAATACTTATTTTACTTAAATTTATCTTACATAAGAATTATGCAAAGCTATTAACAACGTTTTAAAATCTTTAAAGAAAGACCCGGAAATTTCAGTAAAATAGAGGGACATCATTTTGATGGACTTAAAAAAAACCAGCTCATACTTGCATTGCATGAGGGTACAAACAAGGAAAATATTTTCACAAGCTACCCGTTCAACTATTTGCTGAAGAAATTGCATTTGCGCCAAGATATTATAAATGTTACGTATTTACTAATTCTAAATTGCAATGTTCTCTTCAAATAAATTAGTTGTAATTAGTAGCAAAATAAACTGCTAATTGCAATTTACTTGCATCGTACTATCTAATTTATTTGATGTCAGACCACCTGTATATTAAATTATGAATTATATATAAACCTAATGTTCGATTTATTTGGTATAAAATCACCCGTATACTAGATTGAGAATTATCAGTAAACAGAGTAGGATTATTTAAATTTTTATTGTAAATGTAATTCTAAAAAATACTACTAATAAAGAGTGGTATTACATGGAAAAAACAAAATTGTTTTAGATTAATCCATAATTTTTTTTAGAAAAAGTGCTACTTTTTTAGCATTATTGTATGATTTTATCACGTGTTTCTACATCCAAATAATTCATTTTCTTTTATTTATTTATTTATTGTGGTTTTAAAATAATGCAATGCATATTGCATGAAAGTTTAAGGACTTTATGTATGTGAAAGTACCGAAAAATAAGATAGAGTGGATTTAAAGAAACATCTTCTTTTTTGTTCACTTTTAAACCTACATATAATATCGTCTTGAACTTCACAGTTAATCGGAAACCATTTTTTTGTTTGTTAATTACATGAATTTTGAAGTAAACTTCAAGTTTCATCTTACGTTAAAGAACTGCATTAACTAAAGAATACCATAAAGAACTGTAGTATATTGTCAATTGTTTATAAATTTAACAAAAGCTGTTTTTTAGAGCAAAATTTGATCACTGACTGCTTGGCCAGAGGAAAGAAAGAAACGAAGAATAAGAATGAAATTAATTTTATTTGTGCAGAGCCATTGCAATTACCTTACAAAATAGGTGCATTTATCGTATCTTGTAGTAATAAAAATATCTATTCATAAAAAGTGTTTTAGCGAGACTAATTGCAAATGCAATAGATTCTAACAAAACATGTGCTTTAAATTGCAACTTTTCAAACGAGATAAAACTGTAGAACAAACAAAAACATTATTATTTTGCTGAATTAATATAATCAATCTTATGTTACTTTAGGCGTATTTTAATTTAACATTTCAAGCTTAATAAAGTTCTGAATTAAAGAATGTATTCCTAAGTTTTCAACGTACTTTTTATCTTTTGGGAATTTTCCATGTTTTTTACGGGAAACGTAATCTACTGCCTTTTAAGAAATTCGACTGTAGACCAGTCAAGTTTTCAAGTAGTCAAATTAGTTTCCTCAACTACTGCGTCTTTTAGAAACGTTCTTGGAAAATTCCAGTTCCTCGTAATCGTTATCCATGTCACAAACATCTGGCACGCACAGACTAACAAAACGGTTTGTTTTCATTCGAATGTCTTCCTACGTCAAGGGAATTTCACTTCACGGCCGATGACCGTCCTTGATACCATTTATCTCAAGATAAACCATCTTACCGCCTTGGATCGCCTTTATTCGGAGAATCAATGTCGGATGCAATTTGTTTGGCCGTATTAAGCCGACTTCGTCATCAACACGATCCCCTGTACTCCTGCACATTTGGATATCTTCAACAAGATCTCTTTTTCATATAAAGAGATCTTTTTAGGAACTATTCCATATTTCCGTCATCATATTTAATCACAACTAAAGCAGTCACTGTATATTTTTAACTTGATTTTTTTATGTGGAAAAACTCAAAGATATGACGTAAAACTACAGATTACTTTCCTATTTCAAGTTTGGTGGATGGGGTTGCAAATTTATTCTATATAAGTTTATTTTCCCTGTGGTTATTTAATGCGTTGATTTTAATTTATTCATCATATGAATCATTACATTCTTCTCAAGCAATTTTTTTTTATGCTCCATTTTACTAAGAGAAAATAGTTTCCTATCACTCATTTACCTATTTCCTTATTGCACTAAATATCATAATAGTTTTTTGACATTTAAAAAGAGTGATTTAATTATTTCTTACAGTTTATTTATTAATTCTGATGATTTAATAGCATTCAGAATCAATGAAAACATAAAAAGTTTTAGGCAATTAAATTCTTTTTTTTTAATTTTCTCAAAACATGAAGTAATATTTGGATTACGTACTTAAATTCTTTGGAAATATTAGATTTCGAATTTTGACGTTTCTGTTTATATCCTTTTTGAAAAAATATAAACAGAAAGGTCAATCATGAACAAGTATATATTTGGGAAAATAATAAGAACATTTAATACACTGAAATCTGAAATTCCTTAAGAATATACATTTAAATTTTCTTCAAAGGCATTCGAAATGCAGCAGAATTTTTAAATATTGTCATTCGAACTATGGAATATTTTAAAATTGATGATTTCTAAAGCTTTTCCTCATCAGAAAACTTTTTCATTCTTTTATTATCCGCCATTTCTTAATCTTTTATGATAGTTTAATTTTTTTATAAGAGATACGTTATGCTCTTGAGATGGTTTCCAAGTGTGCAAATAATGCAAGGCACAAAATTATTGATTGTTTAGTAGCATACAAATATTTCACATTTTGTATGTTTTATATCATTGAACTAGAAAATAAATAATTAACAATGTAATTCTACTATAATTTATTTTTTAAAGATGATAATTATTCAGTAATGTTCTTAATATTTATAAATGGTTCAAATAATGATATCAATAGCATGTTAATAAAAAATTGAAAAAACAGAAAAACAAATTTAACATAGTTATTATCCTGTTAAAATTTAGATATAAAACGACCTTACTACAAATAACAATCTTCTAATATTAGTCTTTTCGAATTTGGTAGCACAGTCTTTTACCACATTGCTTAAATGTTGCCTACATTTAGAAAGATTTCTGTGGTAACGCTTAAACAAACAGTATACATGGATAGCACTATCAGAAATTTAGCATGAATAGGACAGTTTGAAGCCTATCTGACAACTAGAATGAATTACCTTATCTAAATAGTCTAGATAGTATTATTCAACTAATCTGGATAGTAGTATCTGACGGAAAAACCCCAAAGTATTATTTAGACAGTATTATCCTTTCCAAAAATATTTGGATGACTAAAAATGTAGCTTAAAGTATACCTATTGATAGCTTATTCAGTAAATACAAAATAAGCTAATCTAAAAATATCGAAAGAATACTCTAAGTTAAGAAATATTTGTACTTGACCTATGTTTTGATAGTAACTAAATAAAAAAGTTTGTCATAGGAATTAGAATATTTAATTTATAATTCCTTAACTATCAGAGAGTAATTTTTCATAATTTTTAAGTTCATGATAATGTAAGGGCTGTACTGGTCAAAAAGTTCTTTTGTATTATTTTTCGTTAAATTTTAATTGCAGTAAAATTGCAAAGCATTTAGTTTTAAATAGGCCTCTTTAAATTTAATTTTAACTAGCCTCACCCTAATTTAATTCCCTACAGTGTTCCTAAACAAAAACAAAGCATAAATAAATTCCAAGAAAATTTACACGGGAAAGTTTTAAATCTATATATTGATGTAAATAAAATTAATGAAATTTAAAAAATATCCAAGAATCTCAAAAAATAAAGATAATTAATATTGCTTTTTAATAATGGCGTTGTATTTAACATTGTGAAAAAGGAATAGATTTGGTAAAAATACGTGTCTTGAACTGCATTATCATGAATTGCGATATACAAATGCAAAGTGGTTCTAATAAAAAACATCTACCTTTTTTATTGATCAAGACTACCATAATAGAATATAGTGGATCACAAAATCCTCGATTAATAATTACACTAAAAAAATGATTCCTTAATTCGTTTCTCATAATTTTTTTTCTCCTTTTTTTCCTCATTGCGTAAAATTTGAAGAGCTAATCCAAACTTATTTAAGAAATTATCAAACGACAATGTAAATTGCATTTGTTGCTAATGGAATTTTAATTTTATTACAGGTGTCTTAAGATATAATACCATAAAAAAAAGATGCTGTTTAAGATGAAGTGTATTATGTGTTGGAAGTATGTTATATAGTAAATTTTACAATAATATATACTGAGCTATAGTAATATTATTATTGCAGAAATAGCAAAAATTTACCTGTTTGGTTAATACCAGCAAACCTTTGAAAATCTTTTATTGCACTAGAAATGGTTTCTGGTCCCACAAGAGCTCCAACTCTGTACCCGTTATCCTCGAGGTATCCAAATTTGTGTAAATATAACTGAAAATAAAGGAAAGTGCCATTATTGAAAAATTTCATGTAAAATGGGTTTTTTTCGTGCATTTCATAACACAGAAAAAGTCCCCCATAACATTAACCGATTAAAAAACACTAAATTGTACGCATAAATTTGAGTAATGAATAATTTAAAATAAGTTTGGGTAATTTTAGTATCATCAAGTGGGCAATTTTAAAATACTGAAAAATCTTGGAATCACGGATCTGAAGCAGCAAACTCTCTTTTGGTACAAACTCGCTTTTTTTAACTCTGACGCAGAATTTTAGTATTTTCAAATTTAAGAATTTTAAATGCAAAAAACATTTTTAAATTTCGATTTTTAAATGAAACGTAAATAAGCAAAAAAGATTTGTATTAATCGGAAAGTTATATTTCTATTTGATATACACTCTTTCGTAATGGTTAAATTCTTGATGGTAAAAAAAAAACCTGTTACAGAAATACCATTATTTTTAGGTTTCTAATAAAAAAAATAAAAAAAACAATTAAATTTAGAGCAGTATGACAGGTATGAAGCTTCTCCATTAACCCTCATATCTTGAGGGTGTCCATAAAGTCTCTTAACAATTTCAAAAATTTATTACAAAAGCAAATGAAAAGACAGATAAGTGAAAAATATTACAAAATGAGATGTATATATTAAGCTTTTTTGCTTCATTAAACTTTAATTTAATTTAATACATCCCTGTAAAGATAGCATTAGTGGCACGAAGCACATCAAGATGGTATTCGATTTTTTTGCCATATTCGCTGTATCATACCCTCCTCAATGGTGGCAATGTCATCAGTGATCCTCTGCTTTAAATTAGTGATGTTTTGTACCTTTATTCCATAAACATCATCTTAAACATACATAACCTTATTGAGGAGAGAAATATCTGATGTACTGGGTATCCAGGTCTATGGTAAAGATATCGTATATCGAACAAAGTACGAGACATGATTAATCTAAAGCAGAGGATTCATGAGGGCATTGCCACTATTGATAAGGTTACGCTACAGCAAACATGCCAAGAAATCGAGTACCATCTTGATATGCATTGTGCACTTTATAATAATTTTCACTTATTTATTTTTTCATTTTCCTTTGTAATAAATTTTTGAAACTTTAAAGAGACTTTACGGAAATCCTGTACGTTGAGCATTTCTGAATTTCATAAAGACAGAGTTTAGCAATATTTCAGAAAAATATATATATATCACATTCAAAAATATTTGAACAACAAAATTGAATAAGTGAATTTGATACATTATTTAAAATTATCAGGCATAGAACATTCAAATAAAATGTAAAAATTAGATTCCATTTAGATAAGATTTTTGATGTTTACAAAAAAGTACAAGTCAATTGTAAATTTTTTCGCTTGATAATAAATCTGATGAATTCCCATTACCATCATATAAAAGCAATAATATACAAGTTCAATATTTTCTTAATATAGTTAATAACACAACAGCAATGATTTACAATATTCTTCATAGCACCTTTAATTTCCCTAAAAACTTATTTTTGGTTTGTTGTAATTACTAGAAAAAAGATTTCAAACTTTTGAAGCTCATTTTCTTTTATATTGATTTGAACAATTATAAAATCGAGTGCTTAAACTTCGATGTGCAAAAGTGGTAAATTTCATTCAATTGACAGAATCCAAAATACTACAATTTCATAATACGAAACTTCTATATGCAAGTGTGGAAATTTTATTATACTGAAAAAGTCCAAAGGGAAACATTTTCCTGCTAAAAAATTCCAATGTCTCTGGGAAATACTGAAAAATAACACAAATACAGTTGTAACATTTAGTTGCAAGGATTTGAAAGACTTAAACGATAAACTGGCTATAATTTAAAATTCAATGTTAAAAACTTTGGAATCTTTTTAAAATTTCTGATTGCCATATTTTTTGTATTACAATCTTAATAAAAAACAAAATTAAATAATATTAGTTAATTAAAAGTAAGCTTAGCAGATTTTGTCAAAATAAAGATTAAAGAAAATTTTCTTATATTTTTTTCCTACTAATTATAACGTTGTTTTCCCGGAAACTAAATTTTTATTATTTTGTACTTGTTACTTAAGGTTTTTGGTTTTATAGCCCTGAACCTGAATTTATTATTTAAAGATAAATAAATCTAATAAACATCAATCAAGTGATCTGCGAAAGGCATATTATACTGGTAATTAAAAAATATTGTCTTCTAAGAAATGTATTACCGTCACAGTTAACAGAAAAATCGTACTAAAAGATGGCAGTGAAAATAAGTATATTCGTTTGCACATTTAATCCCAACAATCAGAGGAAAAAGATGCAATTTTATAAAGTAAAGAAAACAAAGAAGATTCAAATTCTACCACGCAGAACAGTTTACTCGAAGGTATTTTAAAAAGGTAAATAAACATAAACAAATAGGATGGAATTTTATTAATTTATTTATGCTATTTTAAACAGGATGGAATTTTAGACTTATTTCATTGCATTAAACAGATTGATAGACTAATGGTTAATTGAAGTTGGATTAAAATTCTCTTTTAAAAAGTGAGATCTGCTCACAAGTTATTTAGAAGTTATCACTATATTGCTGCTTCTGAATCAAAGTCTAAATTTATGAATAATAGAAGCTTATTTGGTGAGTATTCATAAAAATATAAAACAACACCAGTGTTGTCATAACAATACACTGAATGCAATGCAATGCGTAAAGCCCAGACATAATATTTTATAATTATACAAAAGTTTATACACATAAAATGCATTTGTATCGGTATATACTAATAGCGTAATCATAAAAACGACACTACATGGTATTAAACTCACTCTATAACAATAATGATTGAAATAAAAAAAAAAAAAAAAAAAAAAAAAAAAAACCAAGGGGAATTTTAAAATGAATTTAGATAATAATGTCATTTTAGTAATTTATGTAACGATTGATTAATAAACTCTTACAGGATAAAATTCTTAGAGAAAACTACATTCCGAAAAATATAGTGATAAGTGCATTTTATGCATATTGAAAGAGAATATTGTTTTTTGCTTTATTTGTTAAACTTATATTAATAAAAAAAAAACTTTGAGGATGGTTTGAAAAATAATTAAAACTAATCATAAAATTGTCATGTATAAAAAGAAAAAATATAAAAAATTAAAAAAAAATTACAAATAAAAAAGAACATTAAAGGCTCCTCCCAATCTAAAAGAATATGTCAAGAAATACAGATGTAACTTTTACGATCTTGTGAAAAAAACCTTCTTTACATTTAGAAAATATTCTGTCAAACATCATTATAAAATTCTTCTTGGATTTCCACTTTAAGTTTTCGTACACACTCAGGATACAACATTAATTAAACATTCTTTATCAGGAAACAACATCAAATAAACATTCTTTATCAGGAGACAACATCTGATAAAGATACTTTATAAAGAGACACTTTATTAAACAACCACATTTTTTTCAAGCAAGAACATTCTTTATTAAGAGACAATTTAATTAAACGATGATATCAAGAACATTTCGAAATTTAAGTTAAAGGACGATCATTCATATTTTATGATGAAACTGTCTAAAGCAAAAGAACACAAAATGAAGTAAATGTAGACTCAAGAATGTTTGAATTAGGAAACTCTTTAGCGCTATGCTTATTCAATACTGGACGTGATTTGTTGACCTTCTATTTCCCTACTTTCTATTTTAATCAACAGACTACTTAATTCGTCTACAAAATACAAATTTCGTGACAAAAATTTTTATGAATCGATTTATTATTAAAATTATATTTAAAACTTTAAACTTTTCGGTATACTATAATTTTTTTTTTGTCTTCGTTTTACATTAATTTTTTGTAGCAGACAGTAATTAAAAAATGTTAACAAAAAATTTTATGAATTTATTTATTATTAAAATTATATTTAAAACTTTTTGGTATATAATTTTTGGTTTTCGTTTCACATTAATTTTTTGTTGCAGACAGTAATTAAAAAATTTTAACAATTTTTATGAATTTATTTATTATTAAAATTATATTTAAAACTTCAAAACTTCATGGTACTATATATTTTTTTGCTTTAGTTTTACGTTAATTTTTTGTAGCAGACAGTAATTATTTCGAATAAAAGTTTAAAAAATATATGTATGTCTTTCGATTGAACTTTTAGCTAATACATTTTTTAGTAACCCTTTTTGGTTTTTATTATTATTATCATTATTGTCAAGATTTGAACGGAAACATCAAATATTATAAAAGTGTTAAGTTTCTGTCAATATCTTCACTTTTTTGTCGTTATTTTATTTGATTTGAAGGCCAAAAGTAACAAGGTTTTACCTTGCGCTGAACCTATAGCGCCCTTCTTTTAAACATCCAGAAGCGTTTATGCAAGGTTACTTCGTCCGCTTGGAGAAATAATAAAACGAAACAATGACGAATAGACGTTTATAAATTAACTCACTCGCCAAAGAATTAAAAAGAATAGATTCGCTTTTTCTGTTTGGGCGTTTTGCTAGTATTGTTACATGTATTTGGTAAACATTCGGCTTTGCAGTCTATCGGTATAAAAATGGGGTTCTTATAATTTCTCCTTTGTTTTTCTTCAAAAATAAATAAATATTAAGAAATTTGTATTTTCACCAGAGATAAGACAAAGGCAAATCAAAAATTAAGCATTCGTTTGAAATATCCTCTGTTTCAATGAATGCTTGAAACATTCAGTTTCTTTAACGATTGAAACGTTTATTCTCATGATAACTGTTTACACTCAAATATATGACTAATGAAGTTGTTTTACAAAAATTAACAATTAATATCCTGAACAATTTGTTCTTAATAATTGGAACGATATATTAAGGATTGCATAAAAAAAAATTGTAATAAAAATGTAAGATAAAATAAAAAATTGTACAGAACATTATCACATTTCGGATTGATAAATTAAAAACTGTACTAAATAATTAAACATTGAATTATACATAATAACTCATCTGTGATGAATGTACTATATGATGTTATTTTTGCCTTTATTTACTACATTTTATCATCACTTTTTCATTTTTTTTATGTATAGACTGAAAGTGTGTTTTTTTCTGGGAAAAAAAAAATGCCGAAGTTCAAAACCCGTATATAGCCGAAATGGGGGGGGGAAAAAATCCTGTAACATCCAAATATGTCGCCGTGTAGGCGAACATGTTGCCAAGCATTTCCTGCTGAATATTTTCCAATAAAATCGCTGTAAAGTAAAACTTCAGATGCCAACGAAGATGCTTACAAATCTGTTAACTCTATATGAAGCTAACACATTGTTTTTATTTGTCTTCTATAAGATCTGTGGTATTTGTGTTATACTTATTTTCTGTACTTTATTTTTTTATCTGAAAGAGAAATGGAAAGATAATTTCTTATGGTTATACGCTTCGATATTTTTTCGTTGGCAGGGAGCAAATTTAGCCAACAACAGATTTTTCGTTTTGGCGACAACACGACAAACAAGCAATAAAAAAAATTTTCGAAAATAAAACAACTGATTTTCATAAAACGAATAACTTTTAACTGATTTTTGTTCATAAGCTTAAGAAATAAAAACGTGTTATATTTAGTGCTATTTGGTTTGGTTTAGTGCTATTTGGTACGGTCATTTTGTGCACACTTTAGGCTAAATTGACTGGGACCTACAGTTTAACGTGGATTACGAACTATTAACAAACATCCCGACCACCGCCAGGATTCGAACC
Source organism: Caerostris darwini (assembly GCA_021605075.1). Taxonomy (NCBI): domain Eukaryota; kingdom Metazoa; phylum Arthropoda; class Arachnida; order Araneae; family Araneidae; genus Caerostris; species Caerostris darwini. The sequence goes on along the minus strand of BPLQ01011058.1, from coordinate 541,042 downwards.
TGAAGCCTGTGGTACCAAAGATCCGAGATCTAGCCAATTGGCTATCAGGCCGCTTAGTGCTATTTGGGGATATCTCACTTGCGCCAGGCTATCGGAAAAGTACCTAAGTTTTTTGCGTGATGATCCCCATATTTACGATCAGAAATATTTCTAGGCTGGCGCCGAGTGTCTGGCGCTCGGTGACATAGGTTTCGGATTCGAATCCCGGCTGTGCCATGGATGTTTGTAGTGGTTTGGAATCCACTTTAAGTCGCAGTTGAGAATGTCAAACGTAAGAGCAATAAATTACATAAGGAAGTAAGAGTATTTCAAAATGATCGGAAATATTTCGTAATTTTTTTTTTTAAAAAAAAAAAAAAAAAAAAAACAATTTCTAAAATAGAAGATAAAAAAACCCCTTAGCACTTTATTTAGATCCATCAGAAGGGTTTTCCATGAGTCGCTTCATAATATCAAATTGAAAAAAAAAAATAATAAATAAATAAATAAGATATTTGTCATTTAATTGAGAATCATGTTTTTTTCACTTGTTTTTATATTTAATATATTATAAACTACAGAACGATATATTTTAAACGACAAACGAAAGAACAATATATTTCATAAGAAAGTAAATATTTACATTCTATTTGTATTCTATTCTACTTTTCAATCCATAAAACGAAGGAAAACTATATGAAAACGACTAATATATATATATTTTTCATTTTAAACATTTATTCAAAAAAAATTTTTTTTAATAACAACCCCCAAAACGTTTCATCCTTGGGACATTATTAAAGAAACTCAAAATTTGCAGTTGAGATTGTCAAACGTAAGAACAATACGTTACATAAGGAAGTAAAAGCATTTCAAAATGATGAGAAATATTTCGCAATTTTCTATTTTTTATTTTAAGTAAAAAAGAAAGAAAAACAATTTCCAAAATAGAAGAAAAAAAACCTTTAGAAATTTATTCAGGTTCATCAGAAGGTTTTTCCATAAGTCGCTTCATAATATCAAATTGAAAAAAAAAAATAAGTAAATAAATAAGATATTTGTCATTTAATTGAGAATCATGTTTTTTTTCCCACTTGTTTTTCGACTTAGAGAAGTCATCAACGCTAACAAGACTGGTTTTAAGAATGAGTTTTTCGTCAGTTCTGTTGCGTTCTAATGAATTGTTATCTCTTCAACAAAGGTATGAAAAAAAGAGTTAATAGATTTCAACAAGCACCCGTTGTTAAAAAATAAAATTCACTTCCCCTGTAGTCAATTTTTAACACGCTTCGGTGACTCTTTTAAACAATAATGTTGATCACTAATGTAAGTAAGATATTCTTTTTACAAAGAATATTTTTCGCTGGTTGCGGCATTTTTAAAAGTTTTGTGTTACGTAACGATATTTTTCTGCGTTCTTAGTCAGACGATACTAGAATAAAGGGATCTAAAAACATAAGTACTTTTAGGAGAAAATTTAATTATAATACAATGGTAAGACACTTCTCAAATATTTGAGTGTAGCGGTTTCCTTTAAGTTATTGCACATTACTTGGAAACAAAAAAAAATTAGAGGCGACTAAATAGAAAAAGACTATCGTGAACAAAAGGCTATTTAAAAAGAATTCAGGTGGGAATGTAATTTTACTTGGGCAAATACTTTGCATGAAGATAAATTATAGATCTTCATTCTTGGGATAACTAAGCATCTTATAATATGCAAAAAACATCTCCACTTACTTTGCTAGTGCGTGTGGTTATTACTGTTTATTTGATGGGTTTGATATCTGAAAATATGCTTTAAATTCTTATAATATGCAAAACATATTTCCAGTTACTTTGTAGTACGTGTGGTTATTACTGTTTATTTAATGGGTGTGATATCTGAAAATATGTTTAAATTTTTATAATATGCAAAAAGGATTTCCAGTTACTTTGCTAGTGCGTGTGGTTTGCTAAACAGTAATAACTGTTTATATGATGGGTGTGATATCTGAAAATATGTTTCAAATTCTTATAATATGCAAAAAAACATTTCCAGTTACTTTGCAAGTGCGTGTGGTTATTACTGTTTATTTGATGGGTTTGATATCTGAAATATGCTTCAAATTCTTATAATATGCAAAACATATTTCCAGTTACTTTGTAGTACGTATGGTTATTACTGTTTATTTAATGGGTGTGATATCTGAAAATATGTTTAAATTTTTATAATATGCAAAAAGGATTTCCAGTTACTTTGCTAGTGCGTGTGGTTTGTTAAACAGTAATAACTGTTTATATGATGGGTGTGATATCTGAAAATATGTTTCAAATTCTTATAATATGCAAAAAACATTTCCAGTTACTTCGCTAGGGCGTGTGGTTATTACTGTTTATTTAATGAGTGTGATATCTGAAAATATGCTTAAAATTCTATCATTTGCTTTTCTATGACAAAAAAAATTATTGCTAACTATATAAATTAAAAATGAATTAGTAGATATTTAATACTGCCTCCAAATAGACCTACAGCTGGCAGCATCCATTACAGTCACTGCTTTTAGAAGCGAGACGATTTGATGGAGTTTCTGGTAACGTAAATAAGCGTGTCGCGTTGACAGTCAGGTGGGAGTCTTCTGGGTTTCCTCCAACACTACATGCAAATGCAAGGCATTTGCCCCTAAAACTTCCCCTCAGAACCTTCCTTCATCTCCTGCCAGTGATATTTTTGGATTGATTCGTGTCCCATTGGCAAAATGCGCAGCTAGCGTGCAAGAGGGCTGAAGTTTGAATTCTCTGTCGGCGTTGTTGCAGTCACTGAATTAAACACAGATTTAATGCTGTACATAATAAATACAAATTTAAGTATAAAGCTATACAATATAAAATTAATCGAGTAATAATATGAAATTAATCAAAAAGAATAAATGATTCACAGTAAAACGAAATTAATCAAAATGAATAAATGATTCACAGTAAAATAAAATTAATCAAAATGAATAAATGATTCACAGTAAAATAAAATTAATCAAATTGAATAAATGATTCACAGTAAAATGAATATAAAAGGTTAAATGAATTATTTCTTTAAGAAAGCAGAATTTTAATTCGTAGATGGCTATTTTTTCATCTTAAAATAATTTATTGCACTTTATGCCATTAATTACAAGTAAATTTTTGCACAATAATCTTTACAATACATTTTTACAGAAGTTTTGGCGAAGAGCCTAAAATCCTGTTGTAACTTTAAATAAACAAAGCAAAAATCATCAAAGTAGAGAGTATCACCTTAAGGAATACGAGTTTATATACGAACTAATTGAAAATAACAAACCAACCAATAACATTATTAAGAGATAACATATATTTTCTTATCTAAACTAATGACAACAAAAGAATGTACAAATATCATTCAGTTTAAAACCAATTTAGTAGGCAAATGTAAGAGAAAAGCATTTCTAAAGTAGTAATCATTCCTTATATGAAAGATAAGCCGTTAGTAACAAACCTGCTCTGATAGCTAAACTGTACAGTGTGAGTTTTACCTTTTCCATAAAAGGATTCCATTTTGCAGAAGGGTTTTGCCTTTTCCCTAGAAGAATTCCATTTTGCATAAAGGTTTTGCCTGTTCCGTAAAAGGATTCCATTTTGCATAAGGTTTTTACCTTTTCCATTTTATGAAATTAGGAGTCAATTAACAGTAAGTGTAATTTTTTAATTTGTTAATTTATTACTTCAATTTTGTATATTAAATATTTCAAAACGAATGTACGCACAATTATTTTTTAAATAAATTATTTTCTCTAATAACAATAATTTTATTACTTTATTAAAATTGCAAAACTTCTTAAGTACTTGAGTATGTATAATCACAAATTTTAATATACAGAAGGTTTAAAACTTTAATATACAGAAAGTTTTATTAGATAGAACTTAAATAAATAGACTTTAAACCCACAAAATTTATTCGTATTTTTTCAATTTATTTAACTTTTTATTGAGTTTTCTTAATATTTGTTTAACCATTGGATAATTGGGATTGAATCCTTAATCTATGTATATAAAACAAATGCTTGTGTGTTTTCATGTGTGAATATGTATTTCTTATAATTTTAAAACTGCAACACTTAGAAGTTCAATTTGTTTCCTTGAATATTTTATTTTTTAATCTGTAATATTAATTAAATTCAGTTTATGAAATTAAATAGAAACCGTAATTTTTGATAAGAAAAATGAGCTTAAAAATTATTTATTTATCAATCATCTGCTTTCATCCCCATTTCATTAATGTATAAAAAATAATTATAAATAGTTTACGTACTAAACATATTAATTTATGTGACTATAAATTAAAAGTATAATATTGTAAGATCCACTTTATTCTTAAATTTGTAATTTTTTGTTTGATCCCTAGCCGATAATCATTAAAAATTTCTAATTAATTTTTTTAATTAAATAAAAATAGAATTTGTCATAAGATATTAACGGCAAAAAAAATTAAGCTTATGAAGTTTTTGTGTTTATGTTCTTTTTTAATATAGTTTTTGTTTACAAATGTTATACTTTTATATAAGATAAAAACTTATTCTTTATATTTTAATTTTTTATTTATACTTGCATTATATTTATTTTATATTAACGATATAAATTAACTACTCATGTGTGTTCTTCCTGTTGTCAATTATTTTGATATAACTGTGATCAATAAGAAATGAGTAGAAAAAATGCTACTAAAAAAATGTCCAATACCGTTTACAATGAAATTTTATATGGATATTTTGTTTTAGAATAAAATTTGTTTAATGTCCCTATACTTTATTAATAATATTTTTTGTATACAATATGCAATGCTTTGCATGAAAAACCCGAATAACTCGATTTTTTGTTTCATACATTGTATTTTTTAAGTAAAAAAATGTATTATGTTGTCACTCTGACGAAAGAATAGCTATCCCATACTTTTTAATATATTTTATTCCCATGCTTTTTAATATGTTTTTGTTATATTTATATTAAAATACTATTGATATTTAAATTTTGCCAAGTCAAAGTGTCGGTTTTTCAATAATTATATTACATATTCTAATGAGTCCACTGAAGAAATTTTTTAATTGAATATTATTATATTGAGTGTATTTTCTTGAAATTTTCGATGAATTTCTTTGTATTCTTTGCAAATATATTTTTAATAAATTTTTCAAAGAAAAAAATTATATAATCTCACTGAAGCAGATTAACGTCAAGTTATATACAGGGGGATTCAAAGGTCATGGATAAACTTTGAGGGAGTTTATAGCTTATTATAGCATACATTATTTTGTATAGGAATTTATGATCGGAAGTGACATCACCAACAGTAATACATGCTTGGTAGAGTCAAAGGAGTGATTGGCGAACAGTTCCAAAGATGCCAGCATTTCGCGTATGCTTTACAGCCGCAATGCTAGTCAAGCAAACGAGGTTCTTAATTGAGTCAACTTTAGTCAAATGAAAATACAGTTGTAAATGCACAGTAAAAATAAAAGAGAGTGCGCATCGATGTTTGAAACGGAGCCAAAGTACTTGAAACTCTTCAAGAAACGGATATCAGTTGACTCATTGTGCCTGGCTGTTGCGGAAATTTGTTTAAAAGTGTGTTCCTTTCTGAACGCGGCACTTCCGACCATACATCCATACATAAATGTATGGATTATGGTCGGAATCCATACATCCATACATTAATGAACTGTACCACCCTTCAAAGAATGACCCATGATCATTGAATCACCTTGTATGCTTGAATAGAAAATAAAGCGAGTTATATTTCTTTTTGAAGGGTTATTTTTTTTTCTTGGATTTCTTCATTTCATTTTTTTTATTAATCTATATATGAAAGTTAAGCAAAACGTATTATAAATATATAGATTTTTGCAACATGTGGTCAAATTATTCAATGTTTTTAATTAAAATATTAATCTTTATATATTTATTATGAATTATATACTTGCTGTTTAATTAAACAAATAAGTTATTAAAAAATTTTTGTTACATTTTTCTTCGTAATTAGAATTCATTAGCGTTTGCAAAATTAAAACTCATTTTGCTTAAGAGCTAGTTATTATATTTCTTTAATGATATTACGCTATTATTAAGTTACCATAACTAGGTGCAAATAAGTTAGAGCAAGAATATTGAAATGTGGATTTTATGGGTATTTCAAAAGGTTATATTGCTGACTACAGAAATTTCATGGCTATACTCATGTAATAGTTATTTCTATATTTTATTTACTATTTCAAATAATATAGCGCTTTTCAGTATCTCTTTAATTAAGTTTCAAAATTGTCCTTTAAAAATCCAATTAATTAAGAAACAAGAAACAAATATGGCTTTAATAATATTGACGAACAATATTTGTGTTTTTTTCTAAAAGGCAAGATACGTTTCAACTTGATGCAATTAGCACCGATGTTTAAATGTGATATAGATGATATTAGTTTACGCACTGACTTATATTTCTTTTACATAACGAGAAATTAATGCGTATAACAAGGCTGAATTGTTTAAAGACAGTTAAAAATTTTCTCTGAAATTGATATTTACATCAACATCTTATGCCTTTAACTGGAAACTTCGTCATGAACTACGAATGAGTCGACAGAAGTTGCACAACTAATAGCTTCATAACAGATAAAAATTGTTATTATTTATAAAAATATATTATTATTAAAGTTATTATTTATAAAATTTTTATAAATTGTTATATTTACTAAAATTATATTTTATTTGCTATTACAAATAATATAGCTCTTTTCAGTAACTCTTCGTATGTATGATTTCATGTAGCTCTTTAATTAAGTTTAAAATATGCCCTTTAAAAATCCAAATAATTAAGAAGCAAGAAACAAATATGGCTTTAATAATATTGAGGAACAATATTTTTGATTTTCTAAAGAGCAAGATACATTCCATCTTGATGCGAGTAGCACCGATATTTAAATGATATTAGTTTGCACATTGACTTATACTATATTAGTTTGCACATTGACTTATACTACTATTCCGTTTACATAACGAGAAATTAATACATATAACAAGATTGAATTGTTTAAAATCTTCTCTGAAATTGATATTTACGCCAACGTCTTATGTCTTTAACTGGAAACTTCGTCATGAACTACGAATGAATCGACTAGAGTTGCACAACTATTAGCGTCAAAACAGATAAAAATTGTTGAACTTACGGACGTGACTTGAATAAAACTTGCAATTGTCTCTTGCATTCAATTTTGCCAATGAACTGAATTTGAGGTGCACGCCTACTCAACTTGTTGGATGAGTAAAGTTTTCCACACACCCATTTAGTTTCAGTCAGAGGCAGGGAAAAAAAAGTCAACGAAGGTCACTCTAAAGTCAACCTTCGCAAACACATTTCAACAACAACAAAAGTAAGTTGTTAGGTTATCACAACTTAAAATCACTTCCGCTTCTGTAACATTCATTCTGTTCAACACTGTCAAAAAAGGATTTTATACCAGGAATGCACTGAATTCCGAAACCCAAAACTTCCGAAACTTGTCACCAAGCCTTACACAAACACAGAAAAAGAGAGGAAATAAAAAAAATATTCATTTCCAGATATTTATTTCATATATATATTTGAAAAATATAAAATAATGTAGTATAATAAATAGTAAGTAAAGTATATAATAAGGGACTATTTAATATCAATTTTTGGAAGTAAAATTATTTGCCAAACTGTTTATATTTTTATCTTTGACAATATTTATAACTAAAAATGTTTTTTACAAATTTATGTTGATCCAAAGACGTTCGCATCTTAGTGTATTAGCTAACAATGATCAGAATTGTTTTGAAGCATGTTTTTTAGCAATATCATAAAATATGTAAAAATCTCTTGTTGACAGTTGTCCCCTTGATAACAAACAGAAATGAGATTATTGCATGATTGTAAGAAACAAAAGAAAAAAAAATAGAACGCTGATCAAACTCCTATCGTATATTCCAGCTACCTCTTTACTGACAAAATTTCTTAGCTCAAAGTGTATAATAAAGGTTTAAAAATATTGTAAAGTACTTTTTTTTTTACATTTAAATGTTTACTTTTCACTAAATTATAGTAGGATCGATTTCTGTTTTTTTTTATCTCTACAAAATCTGATTTTTTTACAAAAAATTACCCATCGTATAGTTTTTAAATAAAAATTATATTTGGCGTAGTGAGCCGCGAGAAAAGCAACGATGGGATGCCTTCTGTACATCCCTGTTTTATAAGAAAATTTTTTACAAAATTTAAAATTGAAATGAATAACAGTATTCCTTCAGAGTAATTTAAATAAATTGTTTTTGTTTAATGAAGAACATAACGCACCCTTTCAATAGTAATCAAAGATACAAATATATATAATAATATATGTAAATATGAAAATCAAACATGTTAGAAATGTTTGAAATTAACATCAAATGTTTGAAGATCAAACATTTAAAAATCTAACAAATGTTTTATAATTTTAGCTAACACTTATGACAAAAGACAGCTTAAAACACAAATTATCGTAGAAAGCAATCTAAATGGAAATGAAGATAATTTATGATGATACTGATGTAACTTTCAACGAATTTGAAATTTATTGAATTATTTGAATTGATTTCGATTTACTATTTTAATTTGAATCTATAATAACGCAAGCATAGCATTATTTAGACAAACTCTATAAAAACACAATTTTGACTGGATAATTTTTCAATGAAGTTCAATCAAATTTTAAGTTCATCCAGATAACCTTATCATTCCTTGAAAATGGGTTCACAAATATTTTTCAATAATTCATCTTGCTGCAATCGTTGTAAAAGCTGTGAGCCTCTTGTGTCTTTCACCACTGGAAGATTAAAACGTAGTACATCATTTATGGGAAAGATAACTGATTTCTTGGGTCAATGGAGTTACTGATTCCAGGATGATATTCGTAGTTTTCTATAAACACACAAGTCACAAGAAAGGTTCCTCTTAAACAACATCAGTCTTAATAAATGTTGACGAAAGATTTGGTAAACTTTTATTTTCATTTTCCCTAGATAAACACGACTAAATTGATTAGTTTTATTATTTATTTATTATTTTTTTCCGAATGTGGATTATTTTCTCTTGAAGTGCATAGAAACCTTGTCCTTATAAGAGAAAAAGTTTCTTGACACTTTCTTGAAAAAAAAAATGTACTTCAAAACCTTGACACTTGAAAAGAATTTACGGTCTTGCCTTGATCCGCCAGACAAAATGACCATCTTCTCAAAGTGTCAGATTACGCTAAAATAATCCTTGATAAATTTTTACTGAATAATAAATATTTGAGTACCAATAGATATCATCTGTTTATTTATGATTAAAAACTGATTTTATATGGAATCTGATTTTAACTTACATGATGGGATTGATTAACTATAACTGATTATAATGGGTGAAACTAATTTTATATGAAATATTAAAACTATTTTATATGGTAAAAAACTAACTGATTTTATATGGGATCCATAAATAAAACTGATTATGGATCCCATAAAAACTGATATTGTATGGTATCTGATTATTAAACTATTAAAATTGATTTTAATAGTAACTGACTGAAACTGATTTTATATGAAACTGATTTTTATTTATTTTTTTCCCCTTATATTTTCCATTAATAAATGTCATAATAAAACCTTAATATTTATTTACTTTATTTTATATTAGTAATATATAACTAGCTCGGATTTTTTACTTATAATTAAAATACTTTAAATATTAGTCTGTAAAAAAACTAATAGATGAAATCTAATAGATATATAATATGAGTCATTGATGAAATAGGTAACATACCTTTAAAAATTTCTTTTTCAACTTATATAAGATCAGAATATATTATTAAGAAATATATAGCTCTTATAGAAATTGGATAATAGCTTAGTTAAAATAGTACAATCTACCATAAATACATTGTTATAAAAGCAATCGTGACCTTATCAAGAGCTCCTTATAAATCAAAAAGGAATTTTGAAATTTATCGTAATAGATGTTTATAATTTTCTTAATATTTTTCCATGTTTTTTTTTAATTTTTATTTTCTTATTTCTTTAAAGCTAATTAATTTCTACCTGTAGAAAAGTACCTAACCCCTTCCTTTAAGGAATTGCATCCTATGCTTTGAAAACGACTGTTGTAACCTTATAATAACAATTCATTATGATAAACTATCATCAAGCAAGTGATTTAAGGACCTTAAAAAAATATTAATGCCGTAAAATATTCTGATTCTTAACCTTAAACAAACAAACAGAAATTAAAAATTTTAAAATAAAATATAACAATTATAACGATCAGAAATTCTTTTAAGATAGAAAAACAAATAAAATATTTAGTGTTTCAAAACCGAGTAATTTGTCGTTCAAGACGAAAAAACATCGTTCTTCAAGACGGTGAACAATCGTCACAACTGTCCTCCAATCAGTAGACTTCAAAATCTTTCAACTTCGAAATTAAATAACTATCAAATCCGCTAACTTAAGTTATAACTTATTTCTTTACTAACTAACTAGAAGATTGTAGAGAACTCCTCTAACTCATTTTTTGGTCGTTCTTTAAGTAAACATTGTTCATTGTTTGATAAATTTAATAATTAAAAATACAATTAAAATTTTTTTATATTAATTCAAATAGATATCGAAAACGCAATTCTCAGAAACGCAATTCACAATTCGAATAGATGTCGGTTTCAGTTAGAATGGAAATATTTTCCATTTATTCATATTTTTATTCCTTTAATCATTATATATGAGACCAATTGAATAACAGAGCAGTCAACTTCCGCTTTTAAAACAGTTGACAAAATAGGGAAAAGCGTGACTAATTCTTGTAAAGGATTTGGTTACATCATATACTGATCACACAAATCATAGTTAGAAGTAGCGCACTAAAGCATTCAAAACAATGTTACTTTATGGTTCTTTTAAATCATATAAGAGCATTAATAAAATAAAGAATAGAGAATTGCTGAAGAAACTTTGACATTGATAGCTGAGTTATGTAACTATTGATTTTATGAAAACTTACTCCTACTCAAATGGGAGCAAATAGAAATTCTGCGAGCTGTAAGACAAAAATTCTGTTGTGATATGAATGAAAACAATTTTATTCAATTTCTTACAGAAAAAATAGTTTAAAATCTACGAATAAGTTGAATTATTGTAATATGAACCAACTTTCCTTTAACTGTAGTAATTTATACTATGTATAAAAACGTGGAAAAAGGAATTGAAAATTAAAAAAAGAATTTTCATAATCAATTAACTTTCAGGTTTAAATAATTCACATTTAATCTATGTACAGTAACTTATAACTTTAAACGGTTATCTACGAAAAGAAAAGAAATCATTCAAACTTAATATAACTCTACTTTTTGCATGGTATAAGTTATTTGAATAGATTCACAACAAGAAATGAGTTCCTTTAAAATTCAATTTACTAAATAATGAACATTTTATATCATTAATTGGTGACATTTCTTGTCCCCTTTTTAAAAAAAAATTCCCCACTAAAAAAATTACCAATTATCCTCTGGCCAAACATACTACTTTTTAATAAATAAAACAGCCCTTTTATCAATTAGATATCTCAATACCCGACTTGGTACCTATACTAAAATGACCAAAGCTTTCAAACTCAAACGATTTTCGAAAAAGTAATTATTAATTTAATTAAATACATTCACATAATAAGGTTTTATTAAAAAAATTTCAAATAGAGCAAAAGATAGATAATCGATAATCATGAATGAGAAAAAAAAGTTTATCAAGAAGAATATTGAAATTTTGTACTTTTGATGAAAGATTTATAAGTAAAATTTTATAAAACCTTTCACTAAATATTTTTAAGAAAAATAGTTTTAAATAAACCAGTTTGATTAAATAAATTCGTATTTAAGATTTTTATTGTGAGTACTTTAAGGAGGGGAGAATATACACGATTGATATTTGAAAATATTTTTATAAGGAAATACATTAAAATCGTAAAATTTTGTAAAAGATTTATAAAATATTTCATAGCATTTTATGAGGAAACTTGTTGTTTATAATTTAGATGTTTTCGCAAAATTATTAAAATCACAATAAATTATTAATAGTTATTTAGACAGAAACTAAGACTGATTTTTTCAAAGTATTATTAATAGATATTTATTTAATTAAAGCAGTAAAGTCTTAATGGTTTTTTGTATATTTTTAAACAGAAAATGAGAAATTTAATTAACATTTATTTAATTTTAAACATTTTATGAGAAAACTTGCTGTTTATAATTTAGTTATTTTCGCAAAATAAATTATTAAAATCACAATAAATTATTAATAGCTATTTAGATAAGGAAACTAAGACTGATTTTTTCAAAATATTATTAATAGATATTTATTCAATTAAAGTAGTAAAGTCTTAGGAGATTTTTTTATATTTTTAAACAGGAAATGATAAAGATTAGTCAAAACAAACGTTTTATTTTCAAGATTTCCATATAAAAAGCTGTACTCCTACTGCTTCTCATTTAAAGGTTAAAATGCGAATTATGAACGTGAAGTTGTATTGAACCATAAATAACTCGAAAGTGAAATCGAAAACCTTGACCCTCTTTAGAATACCGGTCAGAACCTGGACAAATTGAGGATGGCTAGCAATGCATCCAAGCGAAACCTTCAATTTCTTAACTAGTTTACATTCTGGGTAGAATTTGACAACCAGTTAAAAACGTGAAAAGTAAAACGATTAAATGATAAACAAGCAATCATAAACAGAGTGTATTTATTCATTTGAATAATCTACTTAAAGGTTATCAAGTCTCCTAGATTTTAAAAGGTGTTTTTTAATAACGTTATAATGAATAATAAAGTTAAAGAAAGTTGCAATAAATAAATAAAGTTCAGAAAAAGTTACCATGAATAAATAAAATTACAATGAATTAATTAATATTAAATAAAGTTACAATGAATTAATCAATTAATGATTTAATTAATATTAAATAAAGTTACAATGAATTAATTTGTCATAAAAATGATGTCTTTAGTTAATGATAATATTTTTTCTGAGGAAATAATTTATTATTTTTATGAACTTTTTTTGCAATATTTTTTTCAGAAATATAAGTAAAATAAAGTATAAATGCAATGAAACTAATAATTATAAAAGGAATATAAATATAGTAAAAAATATATCTTTTCATTATGAGTATAATTATAAATATTTGTATAAATTATAATATACTTTTATAAGTACTCTATGCTATTTTAAATACAATTATAAATTATTATGTGCTGAATTCTATATTGATTATTTCTAATCTTGTTTCATATATCACTGAATTTGCTTGATCCCTATTTTGACTTGAATCAATACATAATACTGGTGAAAATTTTCATCAATAATATTTTTCTTTCAGTTCCATTATAAAATTTTAGTTAATGTCGTTTGCTTAGATAATTCCCCAATTTCTTTGAAGAAAATACATGTAGATTCTTAAAAACACCAGCATATTTTATTTGAACCTTTCAACATCAGTGTTTTGGATACCATTTTTATTCCAATAAATATTTATTATTTAGTATATTCTAACAAATGTTAAAGATTTATTTTATCCCCTAAATAGCTGTTTATATTTTAAAAGAAAATAAAATTTTTGCTAGTTTTGTTTACAAAAATTGGATGCATATTTTAACAAGGAAATTTTTTTTCCCTTTTTAACTATATTTTTTTGAAGTTACATATATTATATAAGTAGTGGATACGTAAAGTTTATTACAAAAATAAAGTGTTTTTATTAAGGTAACGAAATTTTTATAAGTATTTAAATAATATTTTAAATTTGGAAATAATAATAACAATATATAATGGAGAACTGAATTCTCCATATTTTTGCTTTGACAAGATTCTGGGTGATCCATTGGTATTTGGAATTTCAATTAATTTTTTCTTTTTGCTTGTAACTAAGATTTCAAACTGCGTGTAATAACACTTTTAATTAATTAAAACTGTCTGCTTAGTTTTGAGTAATCAAAGTAACAGTAACCATAGGATACTTTGTAAAAAGTATTAATTTGAAAATTTCTAATATTCATTCATTTGCAGTTAAAACGTGACCCAATAAGTTAATATTAACATACTTATAAAAAACGAAAACACAATTCTTAAAAATTATACATTTTATATCAAGACATTTTATCAGAGAAATATGCTGTCATTTTTTACGCAGTAGTAAAATTTTATTTATAATTAAATAACTTTATAAGAAATCTGATATCGTGTTTTAAAAATAGACATAATAACAAGGGTAAGTGTGGTTGCGACTAAAATTTTTCGAGTTTGTTTTGGGAAATTGTGCTTCAAACACATTAAATATTCCCTCAGACCTTTCTAGAAAAACTGCGTGATAATATTTGAAAGAAAGCATACCATGATAGCTAAATGTTTCTGTTATATTACAACAAAATCCCATGTTGCTTTTTACCACTTCTTACAAAAATCACAAAATTTTTTTTAGCCATGTTACAGAAGGAGAAGTTAACATTTTTAATTAAATAACTTAATAAAAAAAATCTATCGTATGTTAAAAATAGACATAATAATAAGGATAAGTGTGGTTACAAAAAATTTTGCTAGCTTGTTTTCGAAAATTATGTGTGAAACATATTAAATACCCTCACATACCACCATATACTTCCCTCATTTTCGGAAATTGTGCGTGAAACATATTAAATATCCTCAACCATTCCAGAAAAATTGCATGATAATATTTGAACGAAAGCATACCATGATAGCTAAAGGTTTTTGTTATAATATAACAAAATCCCATGTTGCTTTTTACCACTTCTTACAAAAATTATATAAATTTTTTTATCAAAGTTACAGATGGAGAAGTTAACATTTTTAATTAAATAACTTAATAAAAAAAATCTATCGTATTTTAAAAATAGACATAATAATAAGGATAAGTGTGGTTGCAAAAAATTTTGCGAGCTTGTTTTCGGAAATTGTGCGTGAAACATATTAAATATCCTCACATACCATTCCAGAAAAATTGCATGATAACATTTGAACGAAAGCATACCATGATAGCTAAAGGTTTTTGTTATAATATAACAAAATCCCATGTTGCTTTTTACCACTTCTTACAAAAATTATATAAATTTTTTAGCAAAGTTACAGACGGAGAAATTAACATTAAACATGTTCTCAGTATATGTAACAAGACACTTTTGGAATGGTAACATGAAACTTTTGATATCGTACACTCCAAATTTTCGAAATTTTCTGAAATTTCGGAACACTATCACCACCTAATAATGCTAGATATTTCTTTTAAATATGAAACGGAAATCATTTGGAATTTTTAATTAAATCGAATAGAAATTGAAGTCTTAAAATATTTTAATAGTAAATCTTAGCGCAATTTTATTTATAATTAAATAACTTAATAAAAAAATTTTTGATATCGTATTTTAAAAATAGACATAATAACAAGGGTAAGTGGGGTTACAACTAAAGTTTTGGGAGCTTATTTTCGGAAATTGTGCGTGAAACACATTAAATATCCCCACATGCCATTCCAGAAAAACTACATGATAATATTTGAAAGAAAGTATACCATGATAGCTAAATGTTTTTGCTATATTACCATGTTATTAAATACTAATTATTAATTAATAAATTACCATTATTATAATTATTATTATTACTAATTAATAATACTAATTTATTACCATTATTACCAAAATCCCATGTTATTTTTTACCACTTCTTACAAAAATCATATAAAACATTTTAGTAAAGTTACAGATGGAGAAGTTAACATTCTTGGGAAAGATAAGCATATTCATAGTACACGTAACTAATGATAACATGAAACATAAAACACTTTGGAATGGTAAGATGAATCTTTCAATCTCGTACATTCCAAATTTCCTAAATTTTCTGAAATTTCGGAACACAATCACCACCTGGTAACGACAGAAATACGAAACGGAAATTGTTTGGAATTTTTAATTAAATCGAATGGAAATTGAAATCTTAAAATATTTTAATAGTAAATCTTACCGCTGCTCCTCCTTCATCATTGATGGGAAAAGAAAACGAAGCAATCAGTAAGCAACATCCAACAAGCACAAGAGGAACGCCGGTCCGCATCGTTTCAGGTCTTAAGATGAAAAGGCCGTTTCCAAGTACCCTTCGGTCAAATCAGGTTGAAAATCTTTTTGAGAGTCCACTCCGTTCGGAGTGTCAGAATCAACTGAGATCTTCCCTGGCGAACAGCAATTGCTACGAAGGTCTTTTCAGTGTGGCGGCTTTCAATCCCACGTGATTCGTACATTTCCTTCTGACAAGAGGCGGGACGCTTTCATTCATTAAAAAGGATGGATTAAATTTGATCGTTTGATTTGTCATTTTCGCAACTTTGAAAACTTACTGTAAGAGTTCTTTTGATTAAGATCGGATTTCAATTAGAGCGGTAAACACTGACGCAGATGGTTTATTTTAAGTTCTTTGGTTGACGAATTCAATATTCAAATAAGGATACAGAAGACGCAAGAGAGCATTTGTATATGTAAATAAATATTTCTGTTCGAATATTGAATTTTTCAATCAAAACTCTGTCGCAAAAAAGGCAATTCATGCATTTTACTTCACTTTTACTTACTTTACTTTTATTTACTAACGTTATAATGAACTGTAAATCTTTTAATTCCCTATTATTCTGATTCTAACTACAATAAAGGTAATTTTTAAAAACAGAAAAGGAAATTTATAATGAATTGTATTTGTTTAAAAATTCTGCACATCAATATCATTAAAGCAGGGGCCTGAATGGCCGAGTAGCTAGCGCTCTGGCGCTCGGTACCCCAGGTTTCGGGTTCGAGTCCCGACGGAGCCAAAGATGTTTGTAGTGGTTCGGAATCCACTTTAAACCGTAGATCCGATCTAACATGATCGTAGAGCGTTGCGGAGGTATTTTTACTCTGCGTCCGTAGCTTATCTTCAAGATACATGCACCTCCAGGGTAGTGCTAAGTGAGTATCGTCGGTGCGACTCTTGCCTTAAGGCATCAAAGATAATTGTCTAAGTGTTTGTCAGCTGCATTAGAACAAAAAAAAATATCATTACAAGATAAGCAGACAGTTCAATCGAAAATTCAAATTTGATAAAAATTAAATCTATTTTGCTTCTTAAATAATTTTTGTTTTTATCAGAGTAATTTCTGTTGATAGCTTTAAAAATACCACTCAGAATTTCTTAAGTTTTAGGCTCTCGCAAAAATAAAAAATTGGTCAAGTTAGCTAAGTTTTTTGCATATATTGTAAAAAGAAATACCAGCAATTTTATTTAAAAATTTGAACATTTTATGATTTATGTTTATTTATTGTGCACATTGCATAATTTAAAATTGCCTTTCCTCTAAAAGATATAATTTGTTATAATTTCTCTAAATGACAACCTAAAGGAAAAATAATTAATTTCAAAATAAGATTTTTGTTAAAAAGAATAAAATACAAATTTTTAATTCGATTTTTTGAAGATTTCTACTTTTGTTGATAATATGTATTTAAAATTCGTAGATTTTTCTTTTTCTCTGGCATATAAGAAAATATCCGCATTTTACTTTCATTAAGTTGTAAAAAATTATTTTTAATATAACTAACATAGAAGATGGTATGAATAAAATTTAAAAAATGAATTAAATTTTCAATTCACATGAAAGGAAATGTATTTTCGTTCCTCAGTTATTAAAATAACTTTTTATAAATCAAACATTTGAATTACTTAAAGTAAAGTATTCAGAAAAGTTTTTAATAGTAATTTTCTCACCATATTCAAAATTAATTTTAAATTATTATGCATTTCTCATCATATAAAAAACGAATTTTATTTTATTAAATTAAAGCTTGTCTGTTTCCTATTTTAATCCTTAGTCAAAATCTTTCTAACCAATTGCCAACTGATATAAAATGAACATCGGGAAAATCACCTACAAGAAAAGCTTCCGCGGTCTATGCATCTCTGTTTTAAGACCACATCCTATTAATACATCAACCATCACTGTATTTCATTATATTCTCTGAAAAGCAACAATAGGATACTTTCTTGCTGTTAAACAATGGTTATAAATGTATTTAATTTTTACTTATAAGTAAATTACGAAACATTTTAATGACTTTCACATTCCCCCTGTAATCCAGATCTTCCTGCTTAAATTTATTTCATTCTTTAGTGAAAAATTAAGTAACAAAATAATATATAATACTGAGTAAATAACTGATTAAATAGATATTATAATAAAACTATTATTTTAAGTTAAATACACCATAGCACAAAATCAGTTTAATTCGATGAAAAACAATACAATTTTTCTATGATTTTTAGCTGATGAACCACAAAGTAGATTCTATAAATTAATCTTGCATTAAACATAAATTCAGTATCCAATGTTATATCTGATATGCATAGTAACTGCTTCATCAATACGGCAGAGGGAGACTGGGTTGCACTGCACCTACCTTAGTGCCATCGTAATTTGGAACTAACACTTCCAAGGAACAACATCTGTAGCAGAAGTGGGAGTCGCAGCATGGAGTTCAGAATTTTTGAATTAGTCAGGAGTCCATTTAAAAATGAGATACTTGACTCTTACAAAAAATTATTTTTATTTTTTCCAAAATACTTGCAGTTAACATAAACAATAAATATTAAGGTAGAAATTCAATTGTATCCTTCAGTAATACATCCAGTAGCAAAGCTAATTACTACTTTAGCAGCAAGTCAAGTAGGAGTTATGAGGCTTATAAAATTATGCTGATATCTTATGCTGATCTAAGATATGCTGATATCTTAGATCAGCAATGAAAGAAGATCTTATAAAAGCTGTTCGATTATTGAGAACAGAAAGATTTTAAGCATTACAAATATAGCATCTCCGTAATTAAAATGTGCAATTTTCTTCTGCTTGTCTTATACTAATTATGTAGCACTTTGATCTATTATTATTATTTCACATTATTTAATTATTTCACAATTTTTTAATCCATTGATAAATAAATTAATTTGGTATTGTTATTTTTATAGGATATATGTACATTTCGTAAGCATTTTTAGAGTATAAAATTGTCTATTAAGTGAGCGCAAAAGATACATCTTTAAAGTTGAAAAAAAAATTGTTATCAAAAACTGTTTTTATAAATTTATTAATTCAATAAATGTCATTGAATTTATTTCACAATTTTTTTAATCCATTGATAAATATAATAGTACATAAAATCAGGGTAAAAAGCAAGGAGTTGGGATTCAGTATAAAAAATTCAACTCAAGAGTCGGAATTCAGGAATCAGAAATATTTGGCCGACTCACTACCCTTGATCTGTAGAAACTGAAATCTCCAATCTGATTTATAGATTTATCACGTCTATTTCCTATTCACTTGCTAGGTGAGATTAAAACTAAGCTCTCTCTGTTGGAACCCCAATTCGCAAACCACGGAACATCTCTAACCCCACACCCAATAATATAATTGAAATTTACAGTACAAAAACTACCAAAACTTATTAAAAATAAACTCAACTTTTTCTAGAAGTGTATTTCTTTCAGTTATTCCTTTTTAATTTACATTATTTTTTCATTTAAAATATATTATAAGTGCAGATTGTGAAATATGTATCTGGAAGTTTTGGCTACAATGTATCATCCTTCGACCGGATTTTTATCTAACTGTCGATGTGCAGCAGGAAATTCAAACAATGTTGCTATTCCTGCAACATGTTAAATAAAGTACAAAATCTATCTGCCATATTTCTGTTTACTTTCCGTGCTTCCTTTGTAGTCTAATCACGACTTAGAAAAGTTTCTCTTTTTTTCTTCTTTTACCATTCTAATGATCAGTTAAAGTTTATTATTAATCTAGTTAATGGAAAGCAGACGACCAAAGTCGTAATTTTTTCACTTTGCTCGTTTCCTTGTTTTCATGTTAGCTATTATTTTAAATGAATAACAGCTGCTAATGATAATCGGGAACAAGGTTTTATGATGCTCATTTATTTTGGGTGTTTTTCGAGTTTCCCATGGGAGACTCTAAAATTTCTTTAGTAGTGGAAATTTTGCCCCTAGCATATTTTTTGCCTTTTTCCATGAGATTCGAATTGGTATTTTATGGTTATTCCCTCTGAACGATTCGAGATAAAGTAATCAATTGGCGTAAATTTCAAAATCAAGTCAATATATATATATAGACTAGTATACAAAAAAGTAGAGACGTAATTTTTAAGTTAACAGGCATGAATTTGTAGATAAGGGCTTGTTGCTATCAGTTGAATGGATACCCAATTCAGTAAAAAGGTGATTCGCTTGATCAGAAACAAGACTTCACAGGTGACGTTACAGCAAACAAAATGCGCTGTTAGAGATATTCTTTGAAAGTTCAAGAGTCCAACATGGCTACAAGAAACCATTTGGTAGACTTTAAATATGGTAGAATGATCGGTAGGCTTAAAGGAAGGAGTAGTAGGAAGGGATAGTGGGTTACGCATAATCTAAGAGTTTCAAATTGACAAAAATGTCGTTTCGGGAACTTAGAAAGACTTCCAAACCTCACAATTGTAAAAAATGTTGAGGGTAGTCATCCATAAAGAATAATACTAATGAATGACGGATATATTGTCCTGTAATGTGGAAAATACCAGTGAGCAACCAACATTGCTCAGCAGCTACATACGGCAAAAAGACTACAAGTACAATGCTTTATTGTGACAAGATGCCTTCATAAAGGGGCTTATTCCACTGCTGTTCTCAGCACAACATCCCATCGACGACTTCCTATAGGTAGCATCGTTTAAACTGTTATAAAAAGCGCAAAGATTTGACATACCATCAATGGAATCAAGTTCTCTTTACGGATAATAGTAGTTTCAATGTCACAATCGATTCTTACCTCAATAAGTGTTGGATAATCTGGCGTTCAGTATGGTGGCAAGCAACCATTGTAGTTTGGTAGTCATATCCCTTACTAGGTACATCTACTTGGGGAGACAAGGATTTGTATCAGCGCTGTTTTCGTAAAGCCCTTTTATGCTCAATTTTATATTGTAAGCACATTATTCATTTTTTACGTTAGTATGCGTTTTTCATCTTTAAGTATGAAATACTATTTCTGTATTCTGAATTTCATGTCTCCCAGATGATATCTTGAGGAATTACCGAAAAAAGCACAGTCGTTGCTTAATTTTTACACGCCAGTATATATGTCATCAAGCTTTAATTACAAATATTTAGTAGTCAAAATAAAAAAATTTTTATTGTATTTAACATTTCTTATATTTTTAGAATTAACTTTAAAATATTTTTAATTTTTTGGTTTCAAAGAACTTCAAAAATCTGTAGGCACTTATTTTTTTTTTTAAGTAATATCAATAATTTTGTTATATATTATTTTTTTGATGTAAATGAACATGCAAACACAAATGTCAAAACGTCCTTTCTGAAACTTATCAAATGAGTTCACAATTTAAATAACAATTATGAATAAATAGTTGCGAGCATTCATTTACTTTGACATGTAGTATTGTTTAATTACTTATCAAAGAATAAATTTTGAAACGTTGATGCGTCGACTGACTCACAATCTTATGAAGTTCTTTTAAGCATACTAATTGCGGTCGGTGATTCAGTGCATCAAAACATCTGAAATCACTTTGATGAATCAGAGTAGTGTCCGGAACTCATATCATAAATTCGAGAAAGCCTACACTTTATTAACAATATCATTGATATTTTATGATATATTGAAGTAATTATTCATTAAAATAAAAATGGGAGTTGTTAATTTGAAATCTGTAAAAATTCAAAGAGTTAAAGGAAAACACTTTAAAATTCAAAATTTTCTTTAAAAATCGCGTGATTTTATAAAAACACTGCCCTTCAACTAAGCTCCCAATGGAGAGAAGCAATTTAGCTCCTCTCTACTCGCTTTGCTTATCGTCTACTCTTTCTTTCTTTTCTCCACCCTCATACCTAGGGCTATATAGCCCCCCCTACCAGTTAGTAGGGTGCCAACTGGCCACTGACGTACCGATTACGGAGTACAAATGGGGATAGACACCTTAACCTCCTCGTCTTAATTCATATATATATTTATGATTTTAAATGGCTGCTTAATGTTAGTAAAAGATGCAAGGTAAAGTTTCAAAAATTTAATATATGGTACTCGAAAATTAAAAAATATTAAAAATAAATAAAACTAAGATAAAAAATAAAAATTAAAACTAAAGTTAAAAGAATTTAAGTTACAATTCGGTACAGTTAGAAGGGTGTGTCTAAGCTTCATGTATACCATGAATAGTTCACCGATGTGTATTGAAGGGGTACCAATGCCTTCCGGAAGGACTTTTAGGGTTAACTGCCCTGCATTTATTTCCTGTATGGGAGAAACCCTAGAGAAATCCTACCTACTCCAATCTTTCTATCAATGCTAGATGCTTTACACTTGCCACAATCTCCATTGTGTCTCTTCTTTTCTGAAAGCAGTAACTAAAATAATGCCGCGATTCAAATCTCAGCAATCCTGCACGCTATCAGCTCGGGCTGCCACAGCTGCCACAGCTGCCACGGGTCCACTTTTCCTTTTTTTTTTCTCCTCACCTCACCCCCATATATCTAGGGCTATATAGCCCCCTACCGGTGAGAAAGGTGATTGTGAAACATCGGTGGGCCTAATGTAAATGCACGGTGCAACCCACCATCAACCACTGTGGTTTTTATTTAGTATAATTATTCAGTAAATAATGCTGAAGTTAAAGCCCGGATGAATGATGGTAAAGAATGGTAGACTATTCCGGAATTAAATCGATTTATTATTTTAAATCAGTTTCAATTTATAAATTAGGACAAATTTTTTAACTGAATTAAATATTCCAAGTTTTTTTTTCCCCACTGAATGAAACATTTCGTAACTCAAAAATTCAAAGTTTTGGTCAAAAAGTGAAAACATTTCGTTGTTCTGCTTGACGTTTAACCTATATTTTGTATTTTAAGAATAAATCAGGACAAATTCGTATCTTATACATTAATACAACTTTTTAAAGTTAACTTTGTATACAGAAAAATTCAATATCTCATCAGGTCAATAAAATATTGACAAATCAATGAAAACAGGATACAAATTAAACAACTCCCCTTTAAGTTCTTTTACTCTTTAAGTGAATCTATAGTTATATAATATCTTTATAAGCTTATTTTGTCTAATCTAATATGAAAATATACTATTTTTTAAAATTTCTTAGCTTTTTATTAAATATAATTGTCCTTTTTAGATAAATTACTTTTCGTTTATGTATGAAGGGTAATGGAAAAAAACAATAACCCAACATTGTTAAAAAGTAGTACGATAATTGCTGTATCTGTTCCAATAAATGTTTCAATATAACAGGTTTTTTTTCTGTTTACAAGCGGGTTTTCTGTTACACAGAGAAACATACCTTCTGGATAAATCTCTTTGTAATAACTATGTAGGTCTCGATTTGACTTTAGCTTCATATTTAAAAAGCCTAGCAAAATTTGGCCATTTGCATCTACAGCATTTTTATTCTGTTATTATTTATTTTAGGTATCCACAGTGGGTCCTTGCGTATCTTCTCTTTTTCAAAGAAAAAAACAACAAGATGAACTTCGACTTCATGATCATGTAAGAGACCACTTTTAATTTTGTATTGTTATCCATTTTTTTTAGCATAACATGATACCTCAATTTTATATACAGTTTTTTTAACATAATATGGTACTCTGATTTTATAAATTATTAAAAAAAAAAAAAAAAAAAATTGGGGAGGGGGTTCTTTTTGTAAATAATTTTCTTGTCAATCTGTAATTCTTTGATTAATTCAATGAGATTAACAAATCAAATTAAAAAGAATCAAATTTATAAACAGGTGGAAAACAATAACTTTTTCATAGTTTAAGATTAAAAATTGCTAATTAAGTTAAAAGTTTACATTACCTATAACAAAAAATTTATTCTAGAAAATTTGTGATGAAAATTGACACTTCATTTCAAACATCTCAAAAAAAAAAATTTTTTTTTTTTTTTTAGAAGTATTTTTTCGGTCAAATGCTACTTTATTTGTCTGATTCTACACATTTTTCTTTGAGTGTATTCCATATTTTTGAAGCAATGCAAACTTCATGTACAATTTTTATGTCATCTGGTTTCTTTATTTAATACTTGCAATTTAATTTTTTTTTTTTTTGGGGGGGGGGGATAAGCTAATTCATGGTGAGCTTTTGTCTTCAAAAAAAAAAAAAAAAAAAAAAAAAAAATGATCTAAATTTTTTTGAAAATTATTCTTTCTTTCTAATATGTTTAGACCATTATTAATTTTTTTTGTTATAATTAATTTTTTTGTTATGATACCACATGATCTGAGAACAATCTTATATTGCCACCAACCTGTCACTTAACGTATATTATTCACGTTATATTAAAGTTTAAAACAAAATCATCACTAAATTCAAGAAAAAGAGTATAATTCTTTTGATGGTATATAGAATCATTAAATCAGGGTTAATATGGTGAATCAACATGTCTGCATCATAGTTGCTATATTAAAGCACTGCTTACTTCTGCTACCTCAACATCTTCAATAAAAAATTGCTCTTTTTCTTCTTCTTATGGATAGTTCAGATAGAGTGCATGTTAGGTGGCGTCTTTAATAATTGTAACAAACAAATTAAATAATTATAACAAATTTAATAATTGACGAAACATTTTAAATAACATTTAGAAAGGTACAAAAAGTTTTTTAAGAAATTTAGGTATACAAAAATGAAATAATGAAGAATGCTACACAGCAAAAAAGTCTTTACGAGAAATTATATTGTTTGCTTTTAAAATTTATTTACGTTATCAAAAGTATTCTCTTTTGCTTCTTAGATAAAACTGTTATGCTTTTTTAAAATTGTTTATCTAACAAACTATCATAGCATATTTTTATCTACTCATTTATTACGCATTTATACATTTACACACATAATACATCATTAACATGGTGCGCACTATTTTTTTTAAATATATTGAATACATCAAAAATTTTGAGAAATATATTTTAAATGTTAAATTTTCTCTTTATATTATATTCTATCAATGATTTTGGCATTCTATTTTTTAAATATTTCTTTAAACTGTATATAATAAAAGTTTCATGTATATACAATTAATACGTTTCTATAGACTGTTTACGAGAAATTTTGAGAAATAAGTATAAATTGAAGCATAAGTGCATTGAAGGTTTCGGTCAAAATATCAGAATAGAGGATTTTCTTTTCAACGATATAAGGCTTCCTCTTGTGATAATATCAATTTATGAGTAATTCCTCTTCCCATTGATGATATTATCTTAATCTAAAATAAATGTAAGGACAAACCTTACTCATATTTTATAACCAAAATATTTGTTAAATATCTTTGATATACGGGGATATTAATTATTATTTCAAACTAATTATCATTCACTTTAATAGTGACGAAATTTTATACCATATTTTCCTTTTATCTAAGTTTTTCCTATAATATAGGAGCTTAGTATTTCTGAATGAAGGATACGCGAAGTTAATATCTATGAATATAACATTTTTGGCAAAGATTCCGGGGCCACAAAATAGAATGTGACAATCGTCAAATCGATTGCATAATTTTGATTTGGAAACTACAAGAATCTTAAATATGTTGACAAAATTTTTAAAAAAATCATCACAGAAAATTTAGAATTTATCTCTTTGTTTAGAATGATTTTAAGTCTTTCACTTTATGAAGGCTGTTAACTACTATAAAGGCTATTACTACTAGCTATAACTACTACTGTGCTTCCGTGTGAGGGTTTTTTTATAGCCCAATAATGCACATTGTGAGAATTAGCGATGCCATTCTGTGTGAACAATGATTCATCTACCCACAGTATGTCACAAAACAACGATGGAATGCCCATGCATGGTGTTAAGTATACAATTGCAAAAGTCAAATTTTCGTGTGTGGTCGCCCGGCATCAATACGGATGATATGTATGTGCATGTAATAATCTTTAGATATATTAACGTGTGTCTCGGCCTACCATGCTTATTTCCACTGTGCTTAGGTCTGGCTTTGAAAGGGTGTATCCAAGCACATATTCCAGTGTCACTTGAATGCGCGATCTTGTCTGTCTGACTGATCGGGCCCATGAAGCGAAACTATGTGCAGTATAGTAGTTCGAAGGGATGGAAGTCAATCCATAGAAAAACGTTCGGCATTCTTCATTCAGAAATACTAAGCTCCTATATTATAGGAAAAACTTAGATAAAAGGAAAATATGGTATAAAATTTCGTCACTATTAAAGTGAATGATAATTAGTTTGAAATAATAATTAATATCCCTGTATATCCATAGAAAAACCTTTGCAATAACGTTCGCAATTAAAAGCCAGCTTGTTTAATATATTATATTAAATTCAAACATTAAAATTAAATTAGAAGGAAAAAAAGATGTACTTCAAGATTTTAATATTTCTCAAGAAGAACTAAAAATAACCTTGTTTCATATTCTACTTTATCATTCTTGGCAATAAGGCATTTATAAATAAGTACATCATGCATTTAATATCTCACTTCATCTTCCCTATTTCGATTTTGTAATAATTTCACTCGCTCTTTAATTAATTTATTTTTAACTCATATTTTACTTCGCAACATTTGAATTTAAAAAAATGCATAAAAATACATTAATTTTTTTTAAATAATTAATCACTGATATTGTTATACATTAAGTTACAAAACGATATTGCTCTAAAAATACATTGTTACAAAACTTTGATGTTATTCACTTTTTTTTAAAGTGTCATAACAATATACTGTCTTATAATAACGTTGTAATGCATTTTCATACATACGTTAAAATTATAGTTTTATTTAATTAAAAAAATGTACATTTGAATTACTCCATATTTTTTATTAACAAAAGTTTTAAAAATATATATTAGGTATTATTAGTTATGTAGCGACACCTATTGATGTAAAATGGAATACAAATTGAACGACTTCTACTTTCACTGTTAGAAAGGGAATTTTCCCGCTAGAATAAAAATAGAACGTAGTAAGCGTTCGAAGTAGAATAAACATGTCGTAATTGTGAAAATTGATTATCGTCTTTTATTTTGCCGTCTGGATTTTAATAACACTACGCAACCTTTACAATACCGCCACATACTTGGTGACCCGTGAATTGTTTGCAAACAGTGAATTATTTACAAAATGACTGAAACAAATGAATCGGCGAAAAAAGATGAAGTAGCGCGGGTAAGTGTCAAAATACCTCCTTTTGGGCAGAAAAACCAGAAATATGGTTCTTTCAAGTTGAAGCACAGTTTTCAATTTGTGGAATAACAGCCGAGGATACAAAATTCAACTACTTAGTTTCGCAATTAGAACCGAAATTTGTTGAAAGTTTGTGGGACATTATAAGTGACGATAATAGAACAAAATATACCGCTGCTAAAGCACGTTTGCTGAATACTTTTAAAGAAAGCGAAAATAAGCGTCTTCAGAGACTGCTGACAGGACTTGATTTGGGAGATCTTACACCCAGTCAACTTTTACAAAAAATGAGAAACCTGGCTACTGACGGAATAACTGATAAGGTGCTAACAACATTATTTCTACAAAAAATGCCTGATTCTGTGCGAGATATTTTACTAGTTAGTGATGAAGGAATTGAGAAACTGGCATTAATGGCGGATCGTATTCTTGAAATGCAACCAAAACAAGAACTTTACCGCTTAAGCAATAATGTTTCACCAGGATCCGATGCCATGACTGAGTTACAACAACAAATTACATCTTTGAAAAATAAACTTGAAAAACTGAGTGTCACAAGGAACTCTCATTCCCAAATAACAAATAGTTGTCGATACTCTTCTTCTCATCGAAGTAATTCTCGCAATCGCTCTTACAATCCTTCTGGCAAATACTGTTATTACCATTTTCGTTTTTGAGAAAAATGTTTTCCTGATAAATGTAAAGCTCCATGTGCATGGAAAAACAATCCTTCGGAAAACCAGAATCAGCAACAGAATTAACGGCAGACTCTGCTGCTGACAATACAAAACATTGCCGTCATTACCGTCTATTTGTCAACGACAAAAAAACGGGTTTACGCTTTTTGGTTGATAGTGGAGCGGACGTAAGTCTTATTCCTTCTACTTCTAAACACAAATTTATTAGTGACTATAAATTATATGCTACAAATAATACTGCAATCGATACTTTTGGTACAGAAATTTTAAATCTTGATCTAGGTTTACGCCGAGAATTTCAATTCCCGTTTATTGTGGCCAAAATTAGTAAACCTATACTAGGTGCAGATTTTTTAAATAAGTTCAATTTATTAATTGATGTAAAGCATAAAAGATTAATTGATGGTGTAACTAACCTTGCAGTTTATGGTGACATTGCACCCATCTCTATTAATGAAAGTGTAAATACAACTAGCAGCTTATGTAAATATTCTGATTTATTTTCTATGTATCCCAATATAACAAAACCAAATTTTCTTGTTTCAAATGTTAAACATAATGTAAAACATCATATTGTAACTAAAGGACAACCAATAAATTGTAAAGCAAGACAATTAGATCCAAAACGGTTGGAAATAGCTAAAAGAGAATTTAAATATATGCTAGACAATAACATTATTAGTCCATCTAGCTCAGAATGGGCAAGTCCATTACATATAGTAACAAAGAAAGATGGTTCTTTTCGTCCATGTGGTGATTATAGAAGATTGAATGATTTAACTATACCTGATCGATATAACATACCTCGAATCCAGGATTTTCAACATATTTTAACTAATAAAACTATATTTTCTAAAATTGACAATTTTAAAATTGACATTACTAAAGCATATTATCACATTCCTGTAGCAGATGAAGATAAGGCAAAAACTGCCATCATCACACCTTTTGGACTTTATCAATTCAATGTGATGAGTTTTGGTCTCAAAAATGCCCCTGCAACATTTCAAAGGTTTATAAATGAAGTTCTTTATGGTCTAGACTTTGTGTTTCCATACTTAGATGATGTGTTGATCGCCTCTTCTTGCGAGGGAGAACATCGTTCACATCTTAAAATAGTTTTCCAGCGTTTAGATAAATATGGTCTACGGATTAATATTAGCAAATCAGTTTTGGGAGTACCTGTAATAGATTTTTTAGGCTATCAAATATCTGCGGAAGGTTCACAACCTCAACCTCAAAAGATCAAAGCTATCATAGAATATCCATTGCCAGAAACTATGCACGAATTACGTTCCTTCTTAGGAATGATCAATTTTTATCGTAATTATATAAATAATGCCGCAAAAACTCAAGCCCCTCTACATGAACTTTTGAAAGGATCTACAAAAAAGATCGACGCAAAATACCATGGACCGATGAAACTAGACAAAGTTTTGAAAAATGCAAACAAGATGTTGCTCAAATAGCGTTAATGGCTTATCCCAACTCGGATTACCCTCTGGCACTTCTCACAGATGCATCTGATTGGGCTATTGGATCAGTTATTCAACAAAAAGAACCAAATGGATGGAAGCCAATTGCATTTTTTCTAAAAAACTTAATGATGCTCAGAAAAATTACAGCGTTTATGACCGTGAACTTTTGGGTATATATTTATCCATTAAACATTTTAAGCATTTACTTGAAGGTCGAGATTTTGATATTTATACTGATCATAAGCCGTTAATATTTGCTTTTAAGCAAAACAATGATAAAGCCTCCCCAGACAACTAAGACACCTACAATATATCTCACAATTCTCTACTAACCTATACCATATCAGTGGTCGAAACAATGTGGTAGCAGACAGACTGTCTAGAATTGAGGACATCGATTCACCTATTGTCGATTATGACTTGATAGCTGATGCACAAATTAATGATGATGAACTGCAACAATTGAAATTACATTCCAAATCATTACATTTTAAAGAACACCAATTGCCATCAGGAAAGCTCTTGTATTGTGATACCTCTACTTCCAGTATCAGACCATTCATACCAAAAAATTTTCGAATGACAATATTTAATACAATTCACAGTTTAGCTCATTCTGGAATTCGAACTACTGTAAAAGAAATAACTAAAAGATTCATTTGGCCAAATATGAAAAAAGATGTTAAACAGTGGACTCAAACTTGCATCAACTGTCAGAAAAATAAAATAACTAAACATACAAAATCAGAATATTCACAATTTCAAGCACCAGATGAGAGATTTAGTGTCGTTCATATAGATTTAATTGGACCTTATTCACCTTCTAATGGATACACATACTGCTTGTATTGATCGCTTGTACCTCTTGGATGGAAGTGGTACCGTTATCAAATATCACTGCAGAAAGTATAGCAAAAGCTTTTTATGAGCAGTGGATTACCCGATTTGGTGTACCTACTTGTGTTATTACTGACAGAGGCACTCAATTTATTTCAGAACTATTTCGAAGTTTAGCTGCGCTATGTGGTGTTAAAGTAAACCATACGTCTTCTTACCATCCTCACAGTAATGGAAAAGTTGAACGTCTTCACCGTACCTTGAAAACAGCTATTAGATGTCATAACAACGTTCGTTGGACGGACACATTACCAACGGTTCTTATGGGTTTGCGAGCTGCTCTACATGAGGACTCTAAGTATACAATAGCTGAAATGGTTTATGGAAAAACTATTAAACTACCAGGCGAATTCTTTGAAGAATCCAGATTGCCAATATCTGATGATAATTTCGTAAGCAATCTCCGAAAACAGATGGCCGACTTAAAACCATATCAATCCAAAAACAAATGCAAACAAAAGATCTTCATTCCAAAAGATTTGTACACATGCTCACATGTGTTTCTGCGAATTGACAGAATTAAAAAACCTTTAGAACTCCCATATGAAGGACCCTATTTGGTATTGCAAAGATCCTCGAAAAACTTTCTTCTATCAATTAAAAATAAACAAGTTAATATTTCCGTGGATAGACTAAAACCGGCATATGTGTTACAACCTAATGAACTTCTGAATCCAACATCATCAAATGATCATACATCTTTGCCGAGTGAACAAACATTTATACCAAGTCAGCAAGTTGCACAACCAAATACAACAACACGTTGTGGAAGACAAGTAAAACTTCCTGTTCGTTTCAATGACATTATTGACTTTTCTTCAAAATTATAATTCATCCATTCCATTTTAAAAATTAATTTGATTTATTGTATGTAATTGTTTAAATGTAATTGTATTTGTAATTATTTTGTGCAATTTCAATTTGTATCAATGTGTATTTGTTCGCTATTATTTGTATTGATATATTAATTCGTCTACCATTTTCAAAGTAACGTAACTTTGTTACTGGTAGGGGAGTGATGTAGCGACACCTATTGATGTAAAATGGAATACAAATTGAACGACTTCTACTTTCACTGTTAGAAAGGGAATTTTCCCGCTGGAATAAAAATAGAACGTAGTAAGCGTTCGAAGTAGAATAAACATGTCGTAATTGTGAAAATTGATTATCGTCTTTTATTTTGCCGTCTGGATTTTAATAACACTACGCAACCTTTACAATACCGCCACAGTTATAAAAATAAGTAAAAATCATTCTATATAGATAAATTATTATAATTAGTTAAAAAATCGCCTAATTTCATTTGTTTATAAGTAATATAGTTTCAGAGTATTTAATTTTATTTTAAGATGAATTTGACAATATGCTAATAAAAATAGACGATTCCCACAGAATTTTTAAAAGTGCAATTTTACATTTAAAAAATTGAATTTGACATTTTTTTTAATTAGAAAAAAAAACTAATTAGATTTTTTAAAATTAATCGTTTATGTTCCAGGAACTCCCTTCAACATTTAAAGGGTATTTTACTCTGATAATCAATACAGAATTGCTTTAATCCGTTGTTTAACAGACCTCTCAATGAGTACCGAAAAAATTCCAAACTTCGCCACTAAATATAGAGGTCAATTTTTGTCACACAAAATTGAAATTTTTTGTTATGATAAGTGTAATTTTTTACTAAATTGTAGAAAAGAAATTGTATAAAAAGTTAGATTTTTAAAGATGTATTCTCCAATATTGGACTTTTAATAACATGAATAATAATCTCATTTGAAACAGTTTTGTAATCGAATGTATACGTCTACTACCTACGATTTTAAAAGATCGGATACAGACTTTAGGTATACCAGTATATATAAACATATATCAGCTACTCTAGCTACCTAGTATATATAAACATATTTTGAATTTAATTTGAAAAAAAAAAAAAACCAAAGGACAACCAGTTAAATACACTTCATAATTAATCCATGATAAACATCTTTCTCAATAGTTAAACTTACATATGGTTAACATCAAATTAAAAAACTCGATTAATTGTTATTTTTCTATTGCAAATTATCCTGTAGCATTCAAAAAATGTATTAAATGTTGATAACTTTGTAGAAGAAATGCAATGGTAGATAACTTTTCAATGTAAACGTGCTGCTTGCTGATAAATTTAAAAATAAAAACAAGAAAGGTTCGACTTGACTTTAAGATTTATCTCGCGTTAGCTGCTATATCTCAGTTTATCCAATTGCTCTTAAGAAGAAATCAGTAAAAAGAAAAGATAATACAAATAAAAAAGATCTTCAGATAATCAGTAGGGATTGACTGATTCCAAAAGTATTAAAGAAGAAGTACCGAAATGTGGTGAAAAGATCATTGCAATGAAATAATAGCTGAAGATTACATAAACCTAAGTCACCATTTCATTTCACTTTCATTGCATGTATATTCATGAAACACAAATTTCTAGCTATTCCTCGTATGCATTTCGGATTAGATATAGAATGCTATTAACCTTAAAAACTTTGTATTTTACAGATTTGAAAAATCACAATATCTCTTTATCATTTTCTTGAACCCATACTTTCCTTACGCTCACCCTCTTTTGATTAATGTAGCTAGATCTATTAAGGAAGTTGGGCAAAACATCATCCCAAGAAAAATTTTAAAGGTTAGATCCCTCATGAGAAATTAACCACTCTACCGTTTTAAATCTCTAAACTCTTTTTTATGGATAAATTGATTAAGTTTTTTCAATTATCTTAACAGTAATTAAGACAAACTTTGTTATTAAATTGGTAACAAAAGCCTATTCTAATCATAAAATATAAGACTCTGTAATAGCAAATTTCTCTAATTTTATATTTTATTTGTCTTATTTGTAAATATTTTAATATCTTTATGTTTACTACGTTACTAAAGTTTAATATCACTTACAAAATAATTTTTAGATTCAAGAACTATTTCCGTCTGAAATAATGATTTGTTAAATCTGTTTTATTACCTGATTTTAATTTTTCTTTTCGTTGTCATATTATTGGAGTGAATATTGCCAAAGTAGAACTGCGAAAATTAGAATTTACTTATCTGGCAACAAACTGAAATGTGTGCAATCAAATGTCTATGAAATCTTGTTTTGATCTGAAGAATATTGTTGTGAAGTGTAAACGGGACGGAATTCATAATGCAGATATAAATAAATAAATAAATAAAAACTTTAATACTCAATTATATGATTTTTAAAAGGTTACATCTTTAGTACATACACACTCGCCCGAGGTATTACGTGAATATATATTGAAATTTTATTAGAAATGAAACTACTGCTACATGTGAATTTAAGTGCATGTAATAAATAATTTGTATTTTTCTTAAAATATTTAAAATTTACAGATTTTCTGTATGGCGTCTTGTTAAATTTTTAATCTGTT
The DNA here is from genome assembly GCA_021605075.1 of Caerostris darwini. NCBI lineage: Eukaryota > Metazoa > Arthropoda > Arachnida > Araneae > Araneidae > Caerostris > Caerostris darwini. Next base: position 507,197 of record BPLQ01011058.1, on the reverse strand, counting down.
AGAATGATGAAATTAAACGCGATAAAGAATTGATACGATTTCTTTTAAGCGGTACATTAATTTAAAAGTTTTTGAATTGATTATTTGTAAGGAAATTTTATTCATTACTCATTTATTTTATAGGATATTATAATTTTTTTTTTATTCTTGTATAATAATATTTTTTAATGAAAAGAAAAAAAATCCAAAAAGTTAATAGGCCATTTATTTTATTATTATTTATTATTATTATTATTGTTATTCTTTTTCTATTCACATTAGTCTTAAAAAGATAGATTCCTGACAGTTAGAATTTACATAGTAACCTTTGTTTCTTATCAGAAATTTTACTAAGAAGTTATCTTTTTGTACTGTACTGTTTTATTATTATTTGCTCTATGTTTTCCTTTAACTGCTTATTTTTAATAATATTTAGTTAATAAAATCCATTGCATCAATAGCAAAATATTTCCTATGTATATCGGAATTTGTTTACTTATCTATCTGCACTACAAAATTTTTAATTAATTTCTGTTAAAAACTGTACTACAGTGTTTTGTATGTGATAATTATTATGCGGATAAATATAACAAGATTTTAAAAATACTGCTGTTATAATCAATAATTTATATATAATTCATTTAGTTAATCAAAATGTGAGATATTTTATTGACTTATATAAAATTCATTTATTATTTTATGTCAAATTAAATTAAAATTGACTATCATTTATTATTAATTGCATGAAAATTGCTTGAGAAAAATGGGAAGTTTTATTTTGAAATTAATTGTGTAAGATTCTATAGCAAAAGTTACTTCTTGGGCATGTTTTACATAATCAAAATATAGAACAAATACTTTCTACTTTTAAGTAGTACTCCTTTATCACATTTCTTACTAACTGTTTATTAGTTTAAAAATCTATTTTGTTATGATGCTTTATGTGAATTCATATATTTACAAGATAATCACAAGAGTATAAGTGTCCTTAATTATCTGGAACTTTCAAAGAATTGTTATTTATATTAATTAATTTTTATCTGAAATAAACTATAAAGTTTACATTTAACAAGAAACTTGCAGTATATATCTGTTGAATTTTTAGTGATACTAATAATCTTTTGCTGTCTGATTTGAAATTCTGGTGTTACTGTTGATTAGAAAGATATTTGCCTGTTGTACGCAAGTGGTTATACTGAAATAGGGAGAAAAACTTCAGTTTGAATATTAAATATATTTAACTTAAGAAAATTTTCATCGATAGGGCTTAATTTGATCATTTTTGCTCCTCTTTAAATAATTTTCATTATTGAAAATTAGTCTTAAAAAATTTCTAATTCATGTTTATTTTTTATTTTTTTTATGCAAACTGTCTAAATCTTACTGAGAAATAAAAGTTTATTGGCCCATTTATTAATATATCGATAATAATTAATTATATTAATATATCAATAATCTATATTATATATTTTCTATACTTTTATTATACTGTGATTTATGATGAAAATCTTATCAAAAACCATGTACTCTGGACTTACAACTTGAAATGAGGGAAACTATGAATAAATTGTTTAACATTATCAATCTCACATAGTGGCTATAATTTTAATTAATAAATCTCATTTTTTTCCCTTAAATTTAGTTTCTTAACAGTAAAAATTTTTTTATTATTTTTTCATATATTTTTAATAGAAATTTTTTAAAGTTTCATTTTAACTCTGTTAAACCATAGTTGTATTTAAATATCTTATGTCCATTTGGTTATGCTTAAAAATGCTTTATTATTAAATGAGAACCAAATTTTAAACCATAATATTTTTCATCCAACTTTTTTTTTTTTTTTTTTTTTTTTTATAAAATATGAAGTCAGTATTTTGTAAATTTTAGTGATATTTTCTTCTGAGCATCTTTTTTAAAAAATTGTTCCGTTATTGATTTTTGCAAATAAGCATCAATAGTATACTTTTCAGTGATATCATAATTTTTATTTGCTTCATATTTTAATAAAAATTTTTATTTATTGTTTTATTTTGGAAAGGGGGGAGAATTGTAACATTAATTACTTTTGTTTATTTAGTCAAGTTAATTATTTGCATTTGAGAAACTCAAGAAATTTTTTTTTGTCTAGGTAGATCTTCAAAATATACATTAAAATATATTTCTATTTTTAATACTTTAGCAATGCACATTTCTTTCTTATAATAAAGTTTAATTAAGAGTATTCTGATATACTTTTTCATTCATATTTATTTATAGTTATTAATTTTTTATCTGTAGCTGTGTTTAACTGATCATGAAAGGAAATGTTGTGTCCTTTTTACAAAAATGGATGCTGAAGATACCATAAATCAACCACTACCCCCGTTGGTTAAATCTGCATCTCGTAGTTCTTTAGATGAAGGTATATCTTGGTTCCATGGAAAAATCACTAGAGATGCTGCGGAGCACATTTTAGAAATAAGTATGTTTTATCTTTGAGATGAATCTAAACTGCAATATTTAATTTTTTAGAGTAATTCAAATTTTTAATATTTTGATCTTATATTGAAAACTACTAAAATTAAAAAAATAATAATAATAAAAAAATATCAATTTATTGCATTTTATGAAGAAAATATTTTAATTTACTGGTTAGTAATAGTCAGTTAAAATTCAATTTTAATATAAATTCTAAACATTAGAGTCATCTGGGATAATTCTTAGTCATGTGTCTTTTTGTATCTCAATAATGCTTTGGCAAATTGTAAAAAATTGCAAATAAAATTTAAGCCCTCTTCTTTATGATCCTTTTTTTTATTTAGTTAAAATTAATTATTAAAAATTGTATTTTGCTAAACTGCTTCTTGAATTCCTGTGAAACAACTTTGGTTAAAATTTTTGCATATTCTACACAAACTATGATCATTTGTTTTAATTTAATTAATTTTTTTTGATAGTGTTAATTACATGTTAAATTTGCAGCATTTAACTTAGATTGTTATTGCAATTTTTGACCGAGAAAGTACCCTTGATAGTTCTGAGATTTATAAAATATGTATCCTAAAATTTGTTAAATTTTAGTTTGATTTATCTTTTCATTCTTCTAGGAAATTATCCTAAAAAATAAAATAATTAATAATTCTTTTCGTTTGAAGTGTTAAAGTTATTAGTTATATATATTATAAAGTATGCTGTTATTAGTATGTATGTCTTTTTTTTTTTTTATTAAGAATGAGATAACTTCTATCTATAAATGCACTAAAAAATTTATTTTCTAACCTACTTTTTCAAGGTCATCGAAAAATTCGGTTGAGAAAAGAAATTGAGGTACTGAAATGTTTTTACCATATAGTGTAAAATAGCATAGTATGAAATAAAAATTGTATTAAATTATTTTTTTAATTGTTTATTTGTACAGGTGGAAATGAAGAAGGACTTTTTCTTGTACGAGAAAGTTCATCTTCTCCTGGAGACTATGTTTTAAGCCTCATTCACGATAATGCTCCAATCCATTACCAAATACGCCGTCATGGAGAAGATGCTTTTTTTAGTATTGATGACGGGCCTATTGTTCATGGTAAGTTTTTATTGTGATTCTGTTACATTTCTTAAATTTTAGAATGTAAAAATTACATGGAAAATTTCAATTAGCTTCAGGTTTTTATATTTTTAGTAAAAATGGTATTTACAAAAAATGAAAATTGTAAAAATAGCATTTTGCCTGCTACTTTCATAAACAGCAAATGTTATGTACGACACTAGAATTGTATCTTTCATATCCAATATGTATTAACTTTTCATAAGTTAATCTATTATAGTTTTTATATAGATATATTCATAATGTAATGTATGTTATGAAAGAAATAGTTTCTATCAATAGTTTATTTCTCTCTATATACAAAGCAAGTCTATTTGTCAGTATTTTTTAAAACTTAAAAATGCAATATACTTAGAAGTACAATTAATTTTCTTTGAATTTATTATGCTTTTATGTGGTAGGCATCCAAAAACTATGATGGTTGTCATTTACAATGATGAGAGTTGATGTACAAGCCATTGGGTAGTATTTCAAGTATTTTCAGCCTCTGCCCAGTCTTGAGATCACTTACTGAGAGACATTTAGAATTTAATACTCTTTGGGTTTAGGACTGTTCAGATTCCAGTATTCTAATAATTCTTCCTTTCACAAACATTTACAGTTAGCATTTTTAAATTTGTCCATCTTAATAGTTGACAACACTTCATACTTCAAAAATTGCAAGAAGTCAGTCTGAAATGTCTTTGCCACTTGATTGTTCTGGCATGCTTGTGATTCTGCTTGCTTCTTGCTGCTTATTATTGTGATTGTTCTGGCATGCACAATGTGATTCTCAGCAAGTGATTTTGATTTTTGCAAGAGATTGAAGTGATGCTCAACTTTTGGACATGCAAGTTACTTGTCTTATATCAATTTTTCAGTATTGATATTTCAAGGTAAAATGTTGAATGATGGATAGATAAGGGCTTCTTGATAATTTCATTGTGAATACATTTTGATTTAATTGAGGATTATTGAATTTTTGCTGTATAAAAGTCTGGTTTAATAACTGAAATATTAGAGTTCTCATTTTGGTTATAGATAACAATATTCAATGTTTTATTTAAAAGTTTGAGATAAATAGTTTTATTTAGAAAAATTAAACAATATGTGTACATAATTTACAATTATGGAGGTATAATTTGAATATATATAAAAATATATTTGAAATATAATAAATTCCTAAGAGAAGAAAGGATGGTAAGATGTGAAGAATCAGGCTATGTTGTAAATTGAAAATTATATTTATGAAAAAGTTTTAAACTTTGTATTATCTAACATTTAGAATAGCAGAAAAAAAATAATTGTATCTATAGTTTAAATCTAGTTTATGTTAAATTTCTTTGTAATATTTATCTTCCACATGTGAAATAATGCTCTCCTCAAAGTGCATCAAATTTTTAAAACGGAGGTATAATTTCTTTTTCTGTTTGTCAAAAGAGGGACATTTTTTAATTTTATATATTTATGATAGTTTCACCTTTCCTCTTGGAAAGTTAGCATAATATCAAATTTTTACTCAAGAAGGTCTCAAAGTCATATTATTTCATTAAAATGTTTGTTTTTTATATTTATGTCGTAGGTCTTGAAATGCTCATAGCTTATTATCAAGAAGATGCTCAAGGTTTATCCACAAAATTAGGACAAATGTGTAAAGCTCAACCTCCACCTTCCGATTCTCGTAGACATGGACGAACAAATCTTCTTCATCGTGCAACCAAAGAAGGTAAAATAAAATTTATTTTATATTCATTCTTTCTTTTTTAAATCAAAAATTTCAAAAGCTGTTTAATTGAAATATTGTGTTTAGAGTACTCAAAACTAATATACTTCTTGAAATGTATTATTTCAAGAAAATGTGTAAAGTATTATTTCATGATGTATTAAATGTATTATTTCATGAATACATTTCTTACTATGTAATTCATTGCTTAAAATTTCAAAATCAGAAGCAGATATTCAGATATCAATATTTAAAATAAAAAGTTCTAAAAAGGAATTAAAGTTTATCTAAATGCATGTCTAAACATTATTTAAAGACATGACAAAATATTATCAAATTTATAAAAGGATCAAATTTACAATTTATTATAATTAACCATAATTTTACAAAAAAAAAAAAGCCATTTATAAATCAGTGTAATTACTTTATTAGAATTTTTTTTTAATGCTTTATTTATACTAGTGGAAAATGAAATCCCAACACCTAGAAGAATTAGTTTAGAGGAATGAAATGTAAGCAAAGCTTAAAGTAAACTCTTAATTGATTGAAGTTTGAAGGTCACAGGTTTAAACAGAATTCTGTGAAAGAGGATAGATCTAGTTGTAAAAGTTATTAAAAAAAACTGCAATGTTATGGAAAAAGAAGAGGAATTAAAGTGAATAATAATTGAGATTATGGGGAAGATAATGAGCAGAGAATTTCAAAATTTAAAATTCAGGCTCATTGTTACAGCTTGGAAAGATAGCGATGCTACAATTTTATGACAGGAAATTAATGGGACTGTTTTCAAAGTATGCTGGTAGAAAATCAAATCTCAACACCAAAAGGAAATTAATTTAAAGGAATGAAATTTATGCAAAGCATTTATCTAGGTAACATATTTATTTCATTAAAGCTTCAAAGTCACAAGTTAAAGTATTTATTCATGAGAAGAGCCATTTCAAAGTTGAAGAAAGGATTAGGAATTAATAACTATAGTCTCCTTGATTTTCAATGCAAATGCTCATGCATTTCATCATGCAGATCCCGTATATCATTTTCACGCTTGTTAAAACTTGGTTAGCTATGTTCATGCTAGTTGGGGGGCACTGGATTTGCTGTCTAATAATGTCACATGCGTTCTCAATGGGAGAAAGATCTAGCCAAGGCGATATGTTGATTGACATCAGTAATTGGGATGAGCATTATTGTTATGGAAAATGCCTCCTAGAATAGTTATAAAAAATAGTTGCCCAACTGGTTCAATGACTAGTCGGATGTACAAATTTGCTGTCATGGAACATTCTCCTTAGACTGTATAATTTCTGAAGTTAGTCCAATGTGTTTACAGTGTTGACAGATTGGCATCAAGCACTTTTTCATTCTTCCAAACTAATTTCTTCTTGGTGTTGAGATTTTATTTTCCACCAGCATATATATTTATTATTATTTGTAATTTGCATTATGAGAATTATATATAAGCTTATAATTATATTTCTATTTTAATAAGACTTTTTTTTTTGTAGGGGAACTTACAGTGGTTAGGGAATTGTTGAAATCAGGTTATCATAATTTAGATGCCAAAAATCAAGAAGGCCAGACTGCTGTCCATTTGGCTAGTATTACAGGATTTGATGATATTCTTGACTTGCTTCTACAAAGTGGAGCAAATCCTAATATAATTGATGGCATTGGACTTACACCATTGCATGTAAGAATAGAAAAATAAATGTATAAAATTTATCAATAAGTAAAGATAAAATTTTACTTAATTGATTGGTTATTTAAACCACATTATTAATTACTAGTTACACTCTCTGCATGAACCACTTGTAAATAAAAATTCTCTATCAAATAGCTATTTATATTTTCCTTTTAAATTTATCAATTAAGTGCTTAAAAAATATTTTCTGCAAATCTTTTTTAAATATGTATATACTCTTATTATAAATTCACAAGTAATTATAAATATGAATATAAAGTAGACCTATATTATAACTTTCAGACATATGAAAAGCTTTTAATAAATAAAATTTAATAGAAATAATTCTTAATAAAATTATTTTAATTTCTTTTTTAAATGGAATTATTTGTGTGTAAAAGTTAGGCTTATTTACTGAATTTTCAAAACTTTTTTAGCTTTTTATTTTTAAAGTTTCTTTTTATGCTTTGCAGTATGCATGTATAAATAACAGGCCATCAACTGTAGATGTTCTCATAAATTATAGAGCAAATCCACAGTTGCGTGCAACTGAAAGTGGCTGGGTACCATTACATTATGCTGCCTATCATGGATATACAAATGTAGTTAAAGTATGTATCTTTACATATTTAGATTTGATATATAAACAAATATAGATATGAAGTATTAAATGTATTGAAAAATATTTTTAATTGTCAACATTTAAGTTTTTTTTATTAAATTCTTGAAATTAGTTATGCTACATGTAAATCTTTTCGAATGTAAAATTTTTATTTTCACATTCAAATATCTTCATTTTATTTTATTAATCTGTATTTGTAATTTGTAAATATAAATAATTGGATAAATCTTTATAATTAATTTATTTATTCAGAATAAAATAATTCAAAATATTCTTTGGATCAAAATTAATAGTAATTATTTATAATAATAAAATAATAAATCTTATTTTTTCTGTCTTTTATTCTTAAAAGACAGTAAAACTTAATTTTGAATTAAGTGATATTTAATCTTCGTGGATTATAAATGGATTTAAAATTTTAAACTAATCATTTACTATAATACTTCAAATTATTGAAATTTTGAAGAAAATTCCAGTCATATATTTTTTATTATTATTATCTCTGGAATGAAGGAACTAATTCTAATATTTATAACTTCAGTTTTTGTTCATTTTAGAATTTTATAAATTCTAATTTCTTTCATGTTAATTTTTTTTAATTATATAAATTTATCTCAGAATTTTGAAATGCTGTTTTATTTCATTTTGAGATTTTGTTTAAATATTTTCTGTAGGTCAATTGGTCAGTTACATTAATGTATTTGCACCTTTTTTTCCCCTTAATGCCATATTATTTACAAATGATTCATATTTATTCAGTTGTGTTCTTTAACATACTGTGCGCTAATAAAATTCTGTATTTATATCATTTGCATAAAAGTAGCAAAATATTTTTTCAATTTTAGGAAGAGATTTTGATGCCATAATAATATAAAAAATTATATAAATTTTAAGACAATGGAAAACTAGAAAGAAGATAATAAGAATATGAGGAGTATAACAAAGCATGTATTTTCTGATGATAAAAAATTTCATATTTGATGGAGTTGAAAATCTTGAATAAAACCACAGTTCATTATTTATTTGACTTTTTGTACAGCTTTTTAATTCTTATCTATTGCTTTATCCTGTATCACATGTGTATTTTTTTAAAAGATGGGCTTCGTTCTATTGTTTACAACTTTCTGTATGTTTTATGTTTATTTTTCTATCATACAGACGTTTTGTCATTTTTCTGGTAAGAAGAATTTTTTAGTTTTTACAAAACAGTTTCACAAAGAAAGTTTTTATAAAACTTCCAGTAAAGAAAATTTTTTACACATTATATTTAGCTAGCTATCATGTGCACCAGGAAATTCTAACGTTTTTCAATGCATAATCAAGGGATTATATGGTATAGTCAGACTTGGACAGATTAAAAAAGAATGGCATCATAAGTGAGGAAATGCCATTTAGGATGGATTTTAATTGCAATAAAAATTTTTATTTTTAATAATTTAAATTTTAGATTACAGGTTATTAAAAGAAAACTAGATGAAAAAATGCCATGCTAACTGTTATACTCATAGCTTTGCACAGAGTATATATGACTAGCACACTAACAAGTTATTGATTTTTCTATTTCCACTGTTGAAACATATGCTTACCATTCCACACATCATGTGGTAGGACTATACTTTATTAATTTGGTTATTATTAAAATCCATATTACATGCTAACTTTGAATTGTTTAGTTCATCCTCAAGCTAATTGCAGTAAAATTTTATCTATCTATAAAGTAATGCAGGATGTCTAGGCCATAATCCATGGGTTGCACAGGACTCTTCATTCATTTGCTAGTGGCCCATCATGTGTTATTTTAATTTTAGCAAGTTGCATAAAAGACAGTTTTTAAAAATTGCAAGGAAGTTTCTGAAAAGTTCAATGAATATGGCAATATTTAAAAGAATTTTAAATTGGCATCATCCTTTGAGAAACATTTTTCTGATTTTTAAAGGGCATTTTCTTTTGCTAGTCTTATTGTAATCTTTTACCTGAAAATACACTTCAACTGTTTTAACATGCAAAATGTTAAGAACCTGCAAAATAAGTATAATGATAGCAATTTATTTATGAAAGCAATAAATCATTGCTAGATAATGCATTAAAATGATTAGGCCTTTTTGTGCTAAAGTGTATTTGTTAGCTGTCATTCATATTAAACAAGTTGGAACTATTTGACAAATGAAAACCTTGAATTATGTTCTTTTCTGCAGACATTGAATTAAAGTTTTAAATCAACGTATTCCCATGAAATTTAAATTATTTTTATTTTTATTTTTTAATAATATATGACAAATATTAAGTGTGTGGATCTGTAGTGTTAAAGATATTATATAAGAATTAAAAATTAACCTTTTTTATTCTAGATGTTATTATCTTTGAACTGTCCTGCTCATCCTCGATCTCATTACAATGAGACTCCTTCAGATTTAGCTAAGGAGAAGAAACATGTAGACTGTATATCACTTCTAAGTAATTTGTTTTAATTTCAGTTGTGTCTATAATTTGCTTTATATTAAAACATATTTTGTATAATGTAGTTTTAATTAAATATCTAATGTGAGAAAATTTCAGTTGTATTTATAGCATTATAGTTTTTTTGTTAGTTTGTTGTTTTTTAACATCTTACTCATTAAAATTCCTCATTTTATCAAAATAGCAAATATTTTTGCTTTAGCAAATCTTATTTTTTTAAAAAAGCAATAAACTGGGATCTCAATTTATCATTCTTTACTTTATTCTTAATTTTTAAAATAAAATTAAGAATAAAAATTTAAGGATGGATTGAAATCCTAATATTAAGCAATGAAAGGGAATTGATAAATTTTTATTACATTCCCAAAAATTTGTAAAATTATTTTATAATTTAAAAATTACATTTTCCCTGACATTTAACTTGATTTTTGGATTTAAAAGTATGAGGGAAAAAAATATTTTAAGATTTTGTTACTATTGCATCAAATATATTATTTGTTGTAATGCACAACTGCTTTTCGTACTTGTTAGAACAATTCTTGAAAATTACAAATTATAGATGAAATGGAGGAATTATGCAATTTGTTCATAAAAAAGCAAAAATTTTTAAAGAAATTTTTTAATTATAAAAGAGACAGCAATTTTTTGTGTTTTTTATTTTTGAGATTATTTGGTAGTTATTTTATTGTTTTCTATTGTAAGTATTCTGTAATTTTTTTTTTTTTTTTTTTTTTTTGTGATTTATTCGAATTTGACTATTAATCTGTTAAGGTATTTATAATATTGTAGTCTTATATTTATATATTATTATTTTCATATTCCATTCTGAAATTAAAATGTCTATTACTTATTGTATATAAATGTAATCTCTATTATTGTTGCTGTTGAAACAAAACTTCTGGGCATTTAATTTCCTGACTTTTTACATTATCTGGATGAATATATTCTGTAAAATCTTGCGATTTAGAGTACTTTATTGAAGGAAGACCTTCAATTCCCCCCCGCCCCTCCTCAATTAAAGCAACTATATATTTTATCAATAGTACTTCTAAGAGTATATGTTTTATACTGTTTTCGTATTTTCCTAAATTTTCATTCTTTTATTTTTTTTCCCTTCGATTCTTCCCTTTCATTTTTTCCCATCTCTGAGAATTTTAAAAAATTGATAACATCATCTTCGACAAAAAGAGTATTTTTCATATTTCTGAGTAAATTTCTAGTTTTAGCACTTCTATTTTAGTTGATAAAGCATGTATAAATAAAAAGGTTTAATCAAGATCTTATTTTTATATAAATCAGTTAATACAATTCAGACATAAAAGAATTTTAATAACATAGACTTGTGGTTTATAATCAAAATTAAATTTTAAAATTACAATTTATTCTTAAGATTATAAGCCTATTATAATATTGTAGTGTATGTTTCTTGATGTGACAATTTCACATGTTACTTATAGACTATATGATTTTAAAAAATTCTTGATTGCATATTTTTATTTGTCTTAAAAATACCATTCACTTTATGAAAAATAATTTTAACACTAATGAATTATTTTTATTCTTGCATTACAAAAAATAATTCTTTTGTTATTTTAATCAAAAAAATTAATGTTTACATTATTTATTTATTTATTATTATTCTAGCAACACATGTCCCTCCACACCCATATTCTTCCAGATCATCGTGGTTCCATGAAAATTTGGATAGAGAAGTAATTACTTTTTATAATAAAGTATAACCCCTTAATATATTATTACAATTTTTTGGGTGGGAAATAGTTATACAACCTTTAAAAAATCAAGCATTATACTGGGATCAATATATTATGCTTTTTCTTTGTGGTTTATATGACAAAGAGCTTTGTAATGAAAACAACTCGTTTTAAAGTTACATAACATATACTGCAGATTTATTTTTATTACAAATGAATTTTCATTCTAAAAGTAAATGTTTGTCAAGACATAAAATCATAATAATCATTTATGATTTATTACATATTGATTTTAAAAGAACAAATGTAATTTTATTTAACTTTGTAAGTTATGTTAAAAAAATTATTACTTAATTTATAACTTTTGTGACATTTATTTACTGCAAATTTTATAAGTAATTAGTAAGAAATTATAAAGTAATTTAAATCAGTTTAAATCAAAAGTTTTAATATACAAATCCTTTATTAAATTCCTTGTAAGTTCAATTTATTGAGAATAGTTTAAAATATAAGAAAAATTATTCTTTTCAATATTACTATATATTTCCACTTAGTTTTCCATATTTTTTTTAATCATCATTTTTGCTTTTGAATGTTTCATGGTATTTTTATTTTTTATATTAAAAAGTAATATAACATATAAAAAAACACTGATTGATTTTAAAATTTTGTATTTTGAAAACTTGTTTTTCTTTCGTTGTGCTTTAAATGTTATTTGCAATAATTTCAAATTTAGCCAACTTTAAAAATCTTGTTAACTTCTCCTATTACATAAAATTGTGCATGAATAGACTAACCAGTTGAATTTAAAAATTTATTTGTATTGTGAGAAATTAATAATTTTGATTAATTAAAATGTGTTTTGTATTTAATGAAAAACGTTTTTTAATCTTCTTAAAATTTTAATTAAAGTGAAAAAAAGTTATGTTTTTGTATAAAAATTTTCAATGAATCAAGCTCATTAATTCATCCAAAAACTTTTAATTATATTAACGTTTTACCTAAAAATTTAACACAAAGTCCTAAATTAATTTATTTTAATTTAAAATTCTATCATGAGTTATTAAATATTCCTTATTAATTTGGAAATTTACCAGGAAAATGTTAAGGGTTTTTTCCATTTGATTAATTAATATAGTATGTTAGATTAACGAATAACTTGTGGTTAAATGTAAAAGTTTTGGTATGCATTTATTTGTAATCTATAAAATTTATTACATTGAGGTAAAGGCTGAACTTCATTTGCATTTTACCTAAATTGTTTTCTTGTTATATTATTACTTCAACTTCATGATTATTCTTTCATCCTTTTTATTCAATATTTGTACCTATGAATTTCAAGACAAAAAATGAATATTTAAAAAATAATAATGTTTGCTAATCAAATGTATTTAAGTTAATGAGAATATCTTTAAATATTTATTTGTTAAATAGACAATAAGATATACTATTTAAAAGTTTTTTTTTTTTTTATTTCTACAGAAGGCAATTCAACTGTTTCATACCCGTGGACTTAAAGATGGAATGTTTTTAGTGCGTCGTAGTACAAAGAAAAAAAACATCTATGTTTTATCGGTTGTACACAATTCTCATACATTTAATTATGAAATACAATGTAAGGTATGAAATCTTTTGTTAACAAATTTTTTTATTTTAGTAAAATATAATTGTTGTATCATTAATTGTTTATATTAATTAGTTAAAATATTTTTCATACCTACAATAAGCAAAATTAACAAAAACATATAGATGTGATTATGTCTATGAATTTATGAAAATTATGCAATGTACTTCATTCATATTGAAAAGTGTTTTATTTTATTGGTAGTATGTAGTTATAAGAATGTAATAAATAACATTTGGTGAGATGAACATTTTATTTTTTCAAAAACCTTATTGAGATTTCATTTCTACTACAGCTATTCTATTTTCTTTTTATTTTTTTTTATAATATTTATTTTTTTTTTTTAATTTTCTCTGCATTGAATAAAATCGAGGGAATCGAATTTATTCTTCTAGGATATAACAAATTTTTCCTAAATGCTGGTTTGAAATATTGTTTAAGTGTTAATATGTGTTCAAATAAATCTGTAATGTAAAAATAACCAATTTGACTATTACCATATCAATGCAGTTTAAAAATTATGATATATAAAAACTGTGTTTTTATTTTTTTTATTTGTAATGCTACCATTTAATTAGATGGAGTATTCTAGTATGAATCAATTGCTGCAGGATTTTTCTGAAATTGATTTTTCATAGTTTTATATATGATATATATTTTTTTTCTTTAGTAAAATTAATTTTTAATTATATCCAACATCAATAAGGAAAAAAAATCAATGATAGTAGTTGAAAGAGCTTGAATTTTTGTTGTTTATGTGAGGAAGATTGTAGAGGTGTAGAAATTATTACTTTGAAGTAGAATTTGTTAGGCACTACATGCATGAAAGAGAAAGTGCACACTATGGAAAAAATAATAAGAAATGAATACTGGAGAAAAATTGGCAGACAGAGAATGCATGCATAAATAGGTATTTTTAATTCTAAACAAATATGCAATATTGATCATTTGATAGAACCTACATCTTCTACAAAATGTTGACAACTGTAGATTGTAGGCCACTTTTATATGCTTTTGGATGCACTAATCCAAGTATGCTGATTAATATGCAACCAAATGATAATTCTCATTCCCATTTTCAATCAATTTTTTCCAAATACTTTTTGCAGTGGACATTTATGTGAATTTCAATGGCGATGAAGCCTAACCAACCAGCCATATGTAGACCTAAATTGAAACTACTTATGAAATCTTCTGATTATCAAAACTGACTTTAATTATTTCACTCTAGTATCTTTTTATTTACATGTGTCTTCTGAGTGAAAAACACATTTTCCTTCACAAGAGAAAGTAACAACTGTTTATTCTTCGACATTTCTTTCACTTTTATTTCACATAATTATGTGACAAACGTGCATTTCGTATCATGCAAAACTCGCTTGGCTATGAACACAGTGTGATTTGCATAACTATACATCCAAGTCTTCATGGTGTATAATTTTTTTCTGTCAATTAGTTTATTTTTAGTTTTTTATGAATTATTTTCCTCCAAACAGATTATGATGTTCCCATTATCTGGTTATAAGTGCCTGTTTTGGAAAGAGTCGGACACTTTAACTATTTGCAAATTCATTATGCACATAATGTTGTTGTTCTTTTAATATTAACATTGTTATAGGATATAAAATATTGTACTTGAAAATGGGAATAAATCAGAATGTTAATTACAATTTTGTTTATTCTAATACTGTGATTGATTATTATAAATAATTAAATTATTTTGTTGTTAAAATTGAGTCAGTTTAGGCTTTAAAATCTTCTTTGTTTGGATTCCTTTTAACAGTTTAATCCATCAGGTCATGAATTTCGTATAGAAATGAAACATGCTAGTAATTTATACTTTTTGTGTTGCTATTCCTTTAAATTTTTTTTATTAAAGGGGATGTTTTTATTACTAATATTTCATGTATCTGATTTGCAGGATAAATTTTATTTCATAGATGATGGTCCCTATTTACACTCCTTGGAACATATTATTGATTATTATAGTCGTATGGCTGATGGACTTCCCACTAATTTATTATATGCAGTTGCACCTGGTAAATGTTATTTAAGAAATGTCTATTTAAATAATTACAAGTGATGTCAAATTTTGATAATAGTGATTTGTTTAATTTCCATTATTTATTTCATTTTTCTCTTTCAGAAGTGACAGTATCTATTGATGTAGACTGTCATACAAATAGAGTAAGTAGAATGCTTATTTATTTATTTTGAAAAATGAAACCATTTAAATTAAATGATAGGAATGCAAAGAGAAAATGTTTTTTAACATAAATATGCCTCCTAACCATATTTTATTGCAAATCCAAAAGTGATTCTGATTGATTTATCATTCATTTTGACACTAATAGTATCAAATTGAATTATAAACAATATATAATAAATTCATGCAAAAGTAAATATAACAAATCAAATTAGTACATCATAAATTCATCATCATCATCTTTGACGCGACAGCCCAGTGTGGGTCAAGGCCGTCTACCTACTGGTAGATTTCGAGACGAGAGATGTTTTGTTGTTTTATGGGGTAGGGTTGTCAGCTCTACGCCCAATGCTCAACAGTCATATGAGACTGGGACCTACGGTTTACAGGGGATTCCGAACCACTACAAACATCCATGGCACTGCTGGGACTTGAACCTGAAACCTGTGGTACTGAGCGCCAGAGCGCTAGCCACTTGGCCATTCAGGCCCCACATCATAAATTGCAAATCATATATCCTTTATACAGAAATAAAAAGTCATTAATTATTTCATATTCATAAAAATATGATAAAAGTATGTCATTAAATTTCTGATCCTTTGATTTCAATAATTTTTTTTAACATAAAGAGGGACTGTAGTTCACCTCATGAACCATGAATATTTCCATAAAATAATATTGTGCAGGAAATTTAAGTCTCTCAAAATTTTGCATTACTTCATGTCAAAATGTTTTAGTATCTGACTGAAAATGATTCATGCTGTATATGATTGGCAGGTTTATTTTTTATTAACAGTGGAAACAAAATGTATAATATATTTAACAGGACTGTGACAATTATTAAATACATGTTTATTAATAAAAAGTGTTAAATTTCCTATAACTTAATCTTGTAGTAATTAAATAATTAAATTATTTTTGATGTGAGCTTACATGAAATTAGCTGTTTAAAAAAATAAAGTATAAAAACATTTCAAGTAATTTAAAATTATTAATTAAAAGTGTATCTAATAATAATAGAATTAAAATGATATAAATTTTTGTGGAATTGTTGGAATGTATAGAAATGTAAATTTATCATAATTATCTGAAACATTTTAAGAAAATAGAAATATTTAGGTATGTATGCTTCTCTCATTTTACTTAGATGCCTATTCAGAACACCTATGATAATAAAACAGAAGCTGAAGAAAATGGTGAAACCCCAGTGAATTTAAGCTCTAATAATGTAGAAAATAATTCAAGACCAAATTTAATCTGTAGAGAATCACTAAAATTGGGTAGGAAAGAAATTTTTCTTTTATTTCTCTCTAGAATTGTTTTACAAAGATAACGTATATTTTCAAAAAATTTAATTTCGTAAATATTTCCAAAACTGACAATTTATTCATATATAATTGATAAATGTTTTATTTCAGGAGATATATATAACTTTTTTTTCATGTGTATTGTAGAACTCCTTTTTTCACATGTTTTTACTTTTTTTTTTCTGCTTATATCTTTATATTCAGTTATTGCACTGTATATATTGTCTTGTCTGCATCATTTCGCTTTTTTGCATGTTCCAAAATGATTTAATTAAATTTAGTTGGGTATAAAATTTATATATTTTATTTAAAAATATATTAAATAATTTAAATGTTTGCATGTTTTTTCTAATTTCACTTCTTAGTATAGCTCTTCTATTACTTCTTTTTTTCTCTGAATTGGTCTTTAATATTTCTCCACTTCTGTTTGCTTCTTTTATTAGCTTTTACTCTTAAAGACTTTCTTACTGCTCCA
Organism: Caerostris darwini; assembly: GCA_021605075.1. Taxonomy (NCBI): domain Eukaryota; kingdom Metazoa; phylum Arthropoda; class Arachnida; order Araneae; family Araneidae; genus Caerostris; species Caerostris darwini. The sequence continues at coordinate 489,855 of BPLQ01011058.1, read as the reverse complement.
TCACCATTACCTTTTTCTGGGTGTTGGCAACTCTTTCATCATTTGGAAGTCTTGCTATGTAAGATGAACCAAATGATCATACTTGCAATTTCAAGATTGTTTGTGTAAGTGTAATTAAATGTTTTAATGTTTATATATTATTAAATCTTTTGTTACTAAATATTTAATATTGATGACTGACTATATTTTTGGTTGTATAGCTATGCATTTTATTTGCATATTAATTCTATTTAAAGTTGCATTTGATAAGAGAAATTATTAAATTTTTGAAAACTATTTACATAATTTATTTTTAATATGCTTATTTTAAATTCAATAAATAAATGTAAAACTGAGTATTTTTTATATTATATTTAATTAATTTCATTCTTTTTATGTATAATATTTTAAAGGGTAGTCATTCATTTCTTAAAATACAATATTTTTTATAGATTTCTGATATATCTATTTCAATTTTTTCATTGCAATTTGTGTCTAAATTCAGTGATATCCAAATGGCTAGTTTAAAAAATTCTTTATTTTCTCTGAAATAAAAAGAAATTGCAAAGTGATTCTTAAAATTTACTACTATTAAATTTTCATTATGATATTTTTTATCTCACAAGAGGCAAGTATGATGTATTTTAAGCTACTACTGTGTCCTAAAAGTAAGACCAATTTTCAATTTAAAATTCCAGGTGCTTATGGAATTTCATTTTTTTTTTTTTTTCTTCTTTTTTAGGTTGCTGCCACTGTTCTTGACATCTGTGTGAAATTTGATGTCACAATATTCATTAGTGTTTCAGTTACGCTTGGCTTTGTGAGACGCTAAAACTGATTCAGACGATTTTTGAAATGTCTGAATTAATTGAGTGAAGAACTTGCGTTAAATTTTGTTTGCGGAAACGTATAGAATGTCGCAGAAGGCATTCGGTGAACATTCCTATATCGGAAAGAAATGTTTAGAAGTGGTATAAACAGTTCAAAGAAGGTAGAGAAAAATAAAAATTCGCCAAAAATGAAATCCATATCGTTCCACAACCACCGTATTCACACCGTGCGACTTCTGGCTATTCCCTAAACTCAAAAGACCACTCCGGGGACAGCGTTTTGAGTCGATTGAAGAGATTCAACATGAATCGCCGCACTTTGAAGGCCATCCCTGCCGATGACTTTTTAGCATGCATTGAGGATTGGAAAAAAAGTTGGCATAACTGCGTTGTGTCCAGAGGGGATTACTTTGAAGGCAATGAAATAAATTTGGAAGAATAAATAAAGAGTTTTTCAAAAAAAAAAAAATAATAATAATAATAATAATTGGTCTTACTGTTTTGGGCACAGTAATTTGCAGCTCTCCATAATGCACTCTTTATTTTGCATCCTACTATATTTGCTTTTCCTGTATGAGCTAGAAAAATTTGAACTAAGTAATCATAATTACTTTAATAACGAGAAATTAAATTTATTTTAAGATCTCATCTGTAATTTTGAATGTGCAATATAAACTGTAAACTCAAAATGAATGTTTATTATTCTGATATGTTGTGTTAGTTACTTATTCACTGTTAAATTTATTGAAAAATTTAGAAATTAAAATTTGGATTGTATTAATTTGCTTGTAGCTAGTATATTTTAAAAACAAAAAATACTTTTTAGGCCCTCCTGTTGGTGAAGGAGAATTTGGTTCTGTTCTTAAAGGGAAATGGTTAAATTCTTCAAAAGTAGAAGTATGTATGCAATTTTAGTTTCTGAAGTTTGTCTTACTTTCTTTCCAGTTCTTACTATGTTTATACGGTAACCTCTGTTCAATCTAGCACATTGAGGACCACTGCTGTGCCAAATTATCAAGTATCATTATTGTTTTAAGAGGGATATCAAAGATAAAACACACTATATAAAAATTTTGACTATTAAAACATGTACATATTTAATGTGTTTAGTATGTACATATTTAATGAAAATCCAAGGTCATGGTCAAAAGATGCCCGATCAGTGTCATATTATAACAGATGCCGAATTAAAGAGGTTACTGTGTAAGATTTAATAGAGTTATATTTGTTTCAAAAGGGTATTTTTAGTATTAAGTTTTGTAATCCATTCTTTATTGCATGCTTTTTTGCATTTAAATTATTTAAGTTGCACTACATTCTGGTATGTAAATTGTATCTGCTTATTTATTATATGTTTGAAGGTTGATGTTGCCATAAAGACTATGAGGGATGAGCATATGCAAAGCTGTAGAGATGAATTCATACGTGAAGTCGAAGTTATGGTTGGATTAGATCACCCTTGTGTTGTGAAGCTTCTTGGTGTATGTTTAGGGCCACCATTAATGATGGTATGTTTTATATTCAAATTGATTTTGTCTTTATTTGTGTTTGTATTGATTGATTTGATCATTTTATGTATTGTATGAAAATAAAAGACTTATTTATGCATATAAGCGGTACATTAATAAATAAGTGTGTGATTTCAAATATTCATCATTATCTAATGTATTTAACATGACTGTGGAGTAGTTAAGATAATTTTGGGTGTATAAATCACCTTAGGAAATAAACAATATATTTTGGATTAACTCACATATAATTCTGAAGTTTTAATATTGATAAGAGATTCTTTATAAAATTCAAAGTAAGTAAAAGCTCAGGAACTGTTGGTTTTGCAATTATTTCATTTGTGCTGCATATTGTATTAGATACTGCAATTTTCACAAAAATTGTAAGTTAACTTTATGTATTTTTTTTGCATTGTTTTATTTAAATGACATTAAGAACTGTGCACTCAATCCGTCAAGTAATTCTTTCAAATATTCATTTTTATTTTTTCTATTAGGTCCAGGAATTAGTACCAATGGGGTCTTTGTTAGATTATATACTAGATTTTCCTAAGGATATTTCATCTGATAATATGCTTCTTTGGTCAGCTCAAATTGCATGGGGAATGACATATTTAGAGAGCAAAAGATTTGTCCACAGAGATTTAGCTGCAAGGAATATTTTATTGTCATCTGCTATGCGGGTATGGACATATTTAACTATGTTTCTTAAATCTTTGTAGTGGATGTGTGTATTCCTTTAGATGTGAAAGCAGATCTTACTTTGAGATACCCAATAATCTTTTCTTTATTCTTTTTAATTTTCCCTAATTTTTATTTCAGATATTTTGACTACACACTTTTTATTGTTCTGATATGAATTCTGTTATTTCTAAATGTTCTGTTCCTATTTATTTATCTGATATATATATATATAAACTTTATTTTAACAACATTGTACCCTTCAAAGCTGGGAAATCAGGAGCAGGGAGTCGAAGCCAGTAGCCACTTTAAAAATCCAACTACAGACTCTTTTATAAAAATAATCTTTATTTTTCCAAAATTATAGGAATTAATATTAAAATCAAATATTAAGGAAGATATTTAATTGCATTTTTCAATAATACAAACACTAGAAAATACAATTACTGCTTTAGCAACAAAACAAATAAGTGTGGAGAGACTTTTTGCAGCACTGAGGCTTATATACTGTCTTGAATCAAAAATGGCAAAAGATCATGTTAATGCTATTCTCTTATTCTAGCTATTTTATTCAGATTCTTGACTCTTGAGTTGGATTTTTTATACTGACTCCCGGTCCTTCCAGTAATTTTATTAACTAATGGATTTAGAAGAATTTGTGAAATTAAGTCAGTGATATTTATTGAATTCATATATCTATAAAATAGGTTTTTCATAAAATATTTTTTACAACTTTAAAATTGTAGTATTTGCACTAACTTAAATCTAACCACCAGTTCTTATTCTCTAAATTTGCTTACAAAAAAATACATTTATCTCATGAAAATAACAGTGTCAAATTAGCAGGCACAAAAGCATTATAGAATAACTTAAGACAAGGAAAGAAAAGTATATATTTTGAGCAGAAAGATGCTATAGTTGCAATACATTAAATCTTTTTTTCCCTTAATACTAAAGTAGCTTTTATAACATCTTTCATTGTTGATCTAAGATAGCACTTTATAAGCATCAATTCTGAGAAAAGTCTCAACTTTTACTTGGTATACTGCTAAAGCAATGGCTATCTTTACTACTATTTGTATTATTGGAGGATACAATTGAATTGCCTCCTTAACATTTAATTTTAACATCAATTTCTAGAATTTGGATTAAATAAATATTATTTTTATAAAAGGCTTGGCATTTGACTCTGGCTTCCCAACTGTGGTTTAAGTATAGAAGTCGTACAGATGTAATGAAAAAAAATTTCACTAGCCTCTAACAATCTAAAATTCCCTTATTCTTTAAATATATTAATAAATTACAATAGTTTTTATGTAAACATCTAACAATTCATCAGTGCAAGTCATATAGCCGTCAAAAAATGAATTCATACATTTCCATTTAGGTTGCTTAGTAAGTGCATTATTTTGAAGTACTTTCTATTGAATGCATATGTATTACTGTATCATGTTTTTATTTTCCTGTTATCTTTTTTTTCTCTCTCTAAAAGTGTTTTGTTTTGTTTACCTTGTAATTTTATATTATAAATAGGATTCTAAAGAGAAAAAAAGTTAGTGATTTTCACTTTAATGTTAAAAGGATCCACTAAACAATAAACATTAAGAAATCTTGATTTTAACTAACATGTTTTACATTTAATGGGTGTTTTTCTTTGAAACTTTATATCAGTTACATATTCATCATTAAATTCATGTAACATTTTGCTGGGCTCAGCTTAGTCTTTCTGGCTCTTGTACCATAAAATTATATATACTTATCTTGATTCTGCTGTAATCTAATTATTATATAGTCGACATTGCTAAAAAATTTAGTTTCTCTTGATTATTTTAATTATAAGAGATAATTAAAATAATCAAGAGATACTAGATTTCTTTAGTTTTTTTAGTAAACTTTTTTCTTTTTCCCCCCTTTTCTTATGCAGGCAAAAATCAGTGATTTTGGTTTATCCAGAGCTTTAGAAAATGACAGCGAGTATTATAGAGCTAGTACTGGTGGAAGATGGCCAGTGAAATGGTTAGTACAACTTTTTTCCTTTATTTTGATGAAGAACAAAGCCGAGTAAGGAAAGTCTTTCAAATAAATAATCTTTTTTTTTACCCATTGAGAAGATTAAGTTATACACTGAGTAATAAAGTAATAAGTTTTGAATCGAAATGTAGTAACATTTACACAAATTTGAAGTATTCAGCTATATAATTCGCAAACTGTAATTATAAGAAGAATATGTGTTTTTATTTGGAAAAAAAATGTACTTTATATTCTAATTTTACTTTTAAAATTACTGTTTATAGAAATTTTCAGTATTTTTAAATTTGGGGCATAAAGATGTTTCATGCATTGTTCTTTTCTAAAATGTAATTAGAACAACATGTTAATTAAATATAAACAATATACTTATTTCAGTTTAGGTTAAAAAAATATATGGTGACTGGAGGAATTGGTGAAAAAAACTGGATAAACTAATTGTAATTAACTTTTGTTTAAGGTTATCTTTAACTTGTCTGAAGAAATTTATGTTGAAAAATATTGTTATCGAAATACCAAACTTCATTTTTGATTTTTATTCCTGATTTCGGTGATTATAAAGTTTTGATTTCTTTAAATTAAACGTTTTTATATTCAAAAGAATTGGAACTAACAACAATAGTAATTTTCTAGTGTAGCATACAAAATGTACTTTGATTTTTTTGTGAGAGGATGTTAATAAAAAAAAATTCATCCAAATAAAAAAAATAATAATAATAAATCATTCTAATTTTTCGATACTATTAAAAATATTATTAAATGCTTCTGAAAACCAAACAGGACTGTATTATGATTGGTTTAGATTTTGTTTATTACAACTTTAAAAGGAGTTCATCTGAAATCATAATATATTGATTACCATATTCTTAATTAAATTTTATTGTTTAGGTATGCTCCAGAATCAATAAACTTTGGTACTTTTTCTCATGCAAGTGATGTTTGGAGCTACGGTGTAACACTGTGGGAAATCTTTAGTTATGGAGAACCTCCATATGGTGATATGAATGGAAGCCAGGTAAGAAAAAAGAATTAATTATCTGTTGCATAAAAAAAAATTGTACAAATTTTTCATTCAAGGAATAAACTTTTTTTTTGTACAAAAAACTATTTTGTATTACAAATTTATAGTAAAATTATTTAGAAAGTGAAGTAAATATTAATTTTTAAAGTACATACTGGCAACTTATTTATTAGTTTTCAGAATTTTAAGAGAGTAAAAGGGGCCTGAATGGCCGAGTGTCTAGCACTACGTGCCACAGGTTTCGGGTTCGCGTCCCGGCGGTGCCATGGATGTTTGTAGTGGTTCGGAATCCACTTTAAGCCATAGGTCCCGGTCTCCTATGACTGTAAGAGCGTCACGGAGCAGAAGTCAGACTTCTACCTACGGGTGCTCCATCAAAACAGAAGCTGCACCCTCCTTCCGTGAGGACACGTTAACAACAACAACAAGAGAGTAAAAGGGATAAACTATAAACATAGTAAAAACTATATCATAAACTCTGTATATTTTTTCAAACGCAGAATTTTGTGATATTGTTCTTTTAAGATCTGGTAAATGAGGAAAAACCTGGCATAGAAATGAACTGAGTTAATTATTATAACAGAATTAAAAATTAATTGCATTTTGACTGAAAAAACACGTATGTAGATAAGCAATTTCCTGTGCTCTTGTAAAAGTTATGTAAGGAACAAATTTTAGCATGGAAATAATTGTATTAAAATGGTGCAATCTTATATTTATACATAGTAGCATTCTTATTTATTTGGTAATTATATGTTATTGTAAATCTTATTGTCAAAATTCACAATTTAATATGAATATATATACCTAGTAAAATATTTATCAAAATGTAAATAGATATATCGCATTTCTGCTGAAATGAAAGGAATTTTTATTTTTCAATAAAATATTCCAAGTCTAATTATTTTGATTTTATTAACTTTTTTTGTCCTAACGAATATCTTCCAGGTTATTCAACTGCTTGATGCTGATCAAAGGTTAAAAATCCCAGAAGACTGCCCTGAAAGTATAAAAATCATCATCCAGAATTGTTGGTTGTATAATCCTGAAGACAGACCTACATTCAAACAATTATATAATGCATATTGTTCAGATCCAGAGTATGCTGCCATATGGGATCACATTAAGTGATTTGTATGATAGTGAGAAATCAACGTGATATTTATAACCTGTGTTAATGATGTATGTTGTATTTCAGTTCACAGTGTTATAATGAAAACCGTTTTTAAAGAAATACAATGCTTGTTGCAAATACTCACTTTTTGTATGTAAATGTATATTATTTTGTTGAAGTTATGAAATGTTATTTATAGTCCAACCACCAATTGTGTGGAAAATGGCAAACTGCCAAGTCAGACAGATTTAAAAAAAAAAAGCAGCATCATAAGGAAGAAATTGTCACAAAGGATTGATTTTAATTGCAATAAGAGATTTTAATTTGTTATAAATAAAATTTTAAATTGCACGATATTAAAAGAAAAACTAGATGATAAAAATCCCACACTAGCTATTATACTTTTTTCTTTCAAAACAGCTTTGAACCTTGTATATCTGACTGACACTCCCAACAAGTAATTGAATTGTCCCTTTCCACTATGAATCAGGATGTTTACCATTCCACATGATTTGTGGTCGGATTATAGTTAGATGTTTTTAATTGAAATTGCCAAAAAATAAAAAATAAGGGCTTTGTAAAAATTTCCATGTTTTAATATAGATGTAACAACAGTTACTCTAGTGAATATTTTATTGTATTATAGGAATTAGCTGTTGATTCTTATTTTTAAACTGATGACATATACTCTAATCTGAGTGTGATGCAAATCGATATGATGTTTGATGGTATTATTTATATTGAAATAGAATTTCATTGTTTTAAATTTGTTTGTTGTGTAACTCAGTGAAATCAAGAAATTTAAAATTGTGGTATAAGAAATACTCTAAATTGTTAAGAATCAAATGTTATTTTTTCTTTTTTTTGCCCATATGAAATTTTTAAAAGCCATACATTTTGTATTCATTATTAGTTCCTACATATATGAGCTTGTGAAATTGCTGGGATCAAGCACAAATGTCATGGTATTTAGATCTCATAATTTACTGTATTTTTTTTAAATTTGCAATTTGATCAGTGAAATATTTCTTATAAAATCACTTGTCTTCTCTGAGCTTTTTATTTTTTATGGGGGTAAAAAAACTAAATAAAATTTATATTAATTTGTGTTTTTCATTTATTGTAAAGTTGACTTGAACATGAATACATTTCTCTTCTTTCAAAAGCATTTAAGTATTAATAATGGTTAATGGAAAATAGTAATTTTAACAAAGTTTAATAATTAAGTCATAAAGAGGAAATTAATTTCAACTAAAATAAGATGTTTGATTTTGGTAATGAGATAATCTATTCAGCAAACATTACTTTCTGTGGATATGCTTTTATCTTATACTATATACCTTTGCATGTTCTACATAAATATAAGCTTTCTAAAAAAATTAATTTATCAATAATTTGGAATGTATGAAAATCTATTAAATTATATTCTAGATAACTGCGTCCATTGTAAAAATTATTTTGGGAAAAAAAAAACTTTTAATCTAATTTTACAAATGTCCGATGAATACCCGAGAGTATTTGTACTTTATAAATTGCTTTTTAGCTACATGTTGACAGCAACCGAAGCAAAAGAGAATGGAGTTAAATATCTAAAATATTTTTAATATTAAGAGAGATACTCTCATGTCCTATGGTTTATAGCTGATCACATTGTTTCTTTTCTAGTTCTACATTATTTTGGAACTATCTTAAAGTCATTTTTCGGCTTATCCAAGGAAGTGCAATAATAAGTATAATGCTATAACTTCCATAACTATTCAACCAAACAGTCATGGGATCTTTTAATGTATTGCTAATTGCCACACCATCATCTAAAGTATTGCTTAATATTTATAACTTTTCTATTGTTTGATAATGTCACAGCTTGTTTTTCAGTTTATCGATTCTTTCTAATGATTTCAGATTTCTTAGCATGACTATATGTATATAATTTTGTCCTCCAAAAGTAAAATGGTAAGGTTTTTTTCTTCCATTGCAGTGCTGCTTAAGCTTTTTCATATTATAGAATGGCACACCTTACAAGCATAAATATTAAGTATCATTTTTCTGTCAACATATTTATTGAATCCCTATTGCGAAATAGAAGGATTAATAAAATCTGTCTTTTTATGTTTTATCATGCAAAAAAAATTTACATTCCAGCTAAATATTTTCTGATATGTCATACACAAGAAATAAATTTAACGAATGAAATTGAAAAAACCTGCCCATACATCCTCCACGACAGATATTTGACTTAATTTTTATATTGTATCTTTAAACTAAATTGATTTGAGTGATTGAAAGGGTGATTACATTTTTAAGGCATTAAATTAACTGTACACAAAAGAATTGCTTACTAGTTATAAATGTGCTAATAATGACAATTTAATAAAAAATATCAGCTTTGTATGTAAATATCTACAATATTCTTTTACTATAATTGATATATGTAAGTGCTGTAGCTAATACTTATATATTATATTCTCATTTTAGTGAGATACTTGAGCTTGTTTCTGTGAAGGTAACTTTTTTTAATATCCAGGTCTATAGTTAGAAGAGCTATATGTAATTTATGTTCAAATTCTTTTCAATAATATCTTTAAATACTTGATAATGAACATAAAAGAGAAACTTTGTTCACACATGTTTAATGTATTTTTTACATGTTCGGTATACGTTTTTGTTTACATTACCCAGACAGTAATTGGAAAGGGCCAATTGAAAGATATTTTTGGGTCATTTCATTCATTTGGTTTATTTTGGCCACATGCAAATATTAGTTTTAAAACAGATTGAGGGCTTGGTAAAATATTATTAGTTATTATGGAAATAAGAACTTGTGGGTTAAAAAGCGAATATGTGTTTTAATAATATGAGACTTTTTCACTGTTGAAGAGAATTATTTTAACATGAAATCAGGGAGATGATTGTATGTATCAGTCAAGCATCTGATATACTGTACTTGTAACTTATTTATTTTAAATAAAATCATTGTTTATTCTTTTTGCCCATGAAATAGCTTTTAAAAAATTTACTTACAAATGGATAACTTTTTAAATTCATAAATTAAAAAAAAAAAAGAATGCACTGTGCATTTAAATGAAAATTTTTGAATAAAAATTAACATTCTATCTATAAATACACAAGATTTTACAAATGAAACAAAACCAGCTGTTAATTCAAATCATTTTTTAAAAAAAGGCTCAATCATGTATTGTGTATTGCAACAGAGTTGTTGTACTACATATAATGAAAAAGTCATCCAAAATTAAAATAGATTTTAATTTTTAATTCTTTATAAAATTTCCTTTAAAATTACGACATTGTTGAGTTTTAAATTGTAGGATGTGGTGGAAGTACTCCAGTGAAAAAATTTGATTCTATTAAACAGGGTAATTTAATGCCAAAAATATTTTTTTTATAATCAATATTTAGTACTGACTTGTATCTAGTGAAGAAATAAAATCTTAGACAGATTTCATAATAAATATACAAGTATTGCACTAAAGTGAGAGTCTGTATACATTTGATATGCTAAATTAAGAGTTCTGAAAAATTGTTAGGTTTTCAGAATTGGCATGGTAGGACTGTGATGGAGGTAGATTTATGGCCAAAGTGAATTGGGGTAGATTTTCTGCATTGTTAATTAAAATCAGTAATACTTTCTTTGCTTAGCGGTTCAAATGGTATTTTACATATGTGCCTTCACATGGGATGATATTTCATTCAAGTTGTATAAAGTTTTATATCGAAAGTGATTGGATTTAGTCAGTGATGGGAGGAATTAAAGTAGACTTTTTGTTTGTGTCTGCTTTTATAAACAATTGTGCACCCATGACACTTTGAACATAAAATTAAGGGACACTAAAAAATTCAAAAGCTTCTCACATTTCTTATCTGCAATTATTTTCTCGTAGCATATGTTCTTGTATTTACTTTGTTGTTGAATAAGAATAAAACTTTAAATTTAGGAACCACAATACTATATGAAAAACCTGGATATCCCAGAGTGCATTTCACTTAAAAATACTATTTGTATTGGTAAATGCTCATATTTGAATGTTTATTATAAGAAAATTAAATACTTAATTGAAAATTATTTTGTAATTTAATACACTAAATCATATTATTATAAGAAACTCCTAAAAATGAACTAGTTTTATTATTTTAGAATTTTTTTCTTATTGGTGAGTGCTATAGAGAGGTTTATGATTAGTTGTAGCTTCCTTGCCATTATTACGAGTGAATTGAATTTAAAGCTGCAATCAGTGAATTGTATTTGATAAGTATTTAAAAAAAAAAAATTCTTGAAATGTCTGTTAGAAATTTTTTGAATGCTAAGATACATTATGCTATGAGATATTTGTATTATATTCCTTAACAGTTAGAATTACAGCTCTTTTTAATGTTATAGGAGTGACTATTCTCCAAACAGATTAGTAATTAAAAAATGAACAAAGTTAATAATAATTAAAAAACACAGTAAATGCAAAATGTGGGTTTTTTTCTTTGTCTTTAATAATTAAAACAATATGTTTAAGTTAATTAGTTCTTCCCATTTTTCATTACATAGTTATGAGGATTATCTAGGTAACATGATTTGCATTTATGGGCTTCTGATTAAGTTATCCGTTTATATAGAGCATTCTTTTATACTAAATTGGAACTACTTTCACTTTTACAACTGATAATTTCACTATCTATCATAGTTTGAGATAAAATTCCTGACTCCCAAGATCAGCCAGTAGTGGTGATGCCATTAGTCTCGGGTGATCTAGCATAGCCACTTTACTTTTTTATTTACACACATTTGGGTTTTCTTTTTCTTCAAATTTGTACAAATCAAATTTAGCTTTTTGTATTTGAAATACACTCCTCTGACTTAGTGTAGAGATACATGTCTTAAAATGCATACATTAATCTTCTTTTTTACACTTGTTGCACTCTAACTTCATTGTTTTGAAAATCAAATTCACCTTTTTGCAGTTCAAATTTAATTCCTTTCAAAATTATGGTTTTATTTATATGTGAATACGTCACATATGTGTGTTTAAGATGTCATATATGCATGTTCGTATGAATGACTATGTACTGATATGGGTAATATTATATGTTAAAATATGCATGAAGATATGTATACGTTAATATGTATCTATATCAATAAACAAAATTATGTATGTACATTTAACTATAAGTGTATATTTAGTATGTAAACATGTTTATATAAATGCTCAAGCATATGTAATCATACATGTATGAAATAGTGCATATAGGGATAAAGGAATGAAAATATACCTTCATATGCAAATACCTATTTATATATGATATATAAAATTTTGTACATGCATATGCTTATTTAATATTTTTCATCATCATCATCATCATTACCTCAACAGCCCAGTGTGGGCCAAGGCCGTCTATCTACTGGTAGATTTCGAGACGAGAGATGTTTTGTTGTTTTTACGGGGTAGGGTTGTCAGCTCTACGCTTAACAGTCATATGAGACACGGGATATACAGCTTAAAGTGGATTCCGAACCACTACAAACATCCATGGCGCCACCGGGATTCGAACCCGAAACCTGTGGTACCGAGCGCTAGCCATTCAGGCCCCATTTAATATTTTTATTCATAATAATTGTATACTTCACATGAGTCCACGTGGATGCAATGTAAGTTTATGTGGATTCTGCATATGTAAACAAGACAGTATACGGAAATGCATCAACATGCGGTATGCACATAACCTGTGTCTATGTATATGCTTAGAGGTATATACCCATTCATGTTTGTATGCACACATTTAAGTACATATATAGAAATATTTATATATATGGGTATACATTCTGTCCAAAATTATTAACTAAAATACACAAAAATCAATTTATGCACCAAAATTTTTTTTTTGTCGCCTTCAAAGTAAGCCCCATCAAGTTAGCAATCCGCCATACATTTTTCATAGACTGATTGAGGTATGATCTTCAGTTCTTTCGACGAATTTTCTTTTATGACCTCCATCGAGCATAGACACCTTCCTCGAAGCGGTAATTTTAACTTTGGGGGCAGGAAAAAGACTGATGTGCCATATCAGGTGAATGCGGTGAGTTTTTGGTGAATTAAGGCTTTGTGCGATGATGCATTATCGTAGTGTAAAATCCATGAATTTTCCTTCCCCAAGTCTGATCGTTTTCGACGGATATTCTAGCACAAATACCTCATGACGCCTAAATAACATTTCCTATTCACCGCTTGCCCCGCTGGAAGAAATTCAGAGTGCATCATTCCCCGGAAGTAAAAAAAACAAAACTGTCAGCATGACCCTGATTTTCAAGCATCTTGGACACTGTTTTTATGCTTAGGTTCATTTTCGAAACTTCATTTCAAAGATTGTTGGCTTGTTTTCATGTCGTATTCATAAAACTGTGCCGCATCAGCAGTTATTATAGGCTTCATGAAGGTGGAGACCGTAGAAGTTCGGGAAATCGTGTTATTTTTGGAAAAATTGAGTTATTTCAGTATCAGTTGTGCGGCGACATATTTCATGCCCGAAATATAATTCATTGTGTTATGAACAGTATTAAAACATATTTTCACCTCTTAAGTCAACTCTCTAAGACTCATATGACGATTTTTGTTTACCAACTTCATGATTTTGTCAGTCATAGCAGCAAAAGTCGGGCCGAATAAGGCAAATTAACTACCACTTCACGGCCTTCTTTAAATGCTTTGTATTATTCATATGCTTGTGTTTTTGACATATTATACATGATTTCCCATAGGTCTTCTGCAACATTTTTAGCGATTCAGCACACAAAATTTAAAGCAAACACTTTGTGAAACTAACTATTTCATTGTAAAAATTGCAGACCACCCAAATTGTCTGATTACAAAAATAGCTGCTGTCAATATACTGAGTGGCTCTCAAATTTTGCTAGATAATTAAATATAGTGCTTCCAACTTACAAAAAAAAATTGTAGCGATATCTTTTATGGCGCGTGTTTTAATATGTAACAAAATACAACATGCACCCAATTCTATTCGTAGACGATTTTGAATTAACATGAATTAGAAAAAAAGAGTAATTCTCTTTTTTTTCACGACTTATTTTGATTTAACACAAATTCTAAAAAGAAAATTTTGCGTTACTTTTATTTTTACAACTGCAATATTGGAGACCAGGAATGTAATGTGATTTCCATTTGTGGGAATTCCCCGAATTTTATAACCTCAATATGGAATTTTGTCTATATTTTGAGTTTGGCGTTCAAAGTGAAAAGTACCTTTTTGATGTTTGTAAAACTTTATTTTATTAATTATAATTGAAATATTTTTCGGTAGCTCTTAGATAATGCCACATGTAACAAAAACAAAAAATGAAAGCGATCACTTTGGATATTAAATTTCAAGTTTTAGATCGCCTTGCAACTGAACAAGGTGCCAACGTCTGTAAGAAAGCATTTTAGTCTACATGAAACTATCGTAAGAACTATCAAGAAAGTTGGTATGTTCTGGAACAAAGTTAAGTGTTAAATCATCATCATACACAAGAAATATTGTCAAAGAGAAAATTGAAAAAGCTCTGGTGAGGGATAGAAGATAAATCGCAAAAAAGAGTACCAGTAGACGGAAATACCATCAATCAAACAGCGTTAAGAATGCATAGATTGATTAAAGAAATGGAATCAGGCACTTCCCCTGAGTTAAACAAAAAGTATGAAATTTCAGTAAATACAGATTTTCTCAAAATACCTGCTTATCACAATATAATAATTAAAGATGTAACTGCCTCTGCAGATAAATCGGCTGTAAAAGAATTTCAGTAAAAAATTTCTAAAATATTTGAAGTTGGAGACTACATTCCTGATCAAGTTTGGAATGCAGAGGATAGTTGGTCTTTTTTGGAAAAGAATGCCGAACAGAACTTACGTAGCAAAAGCGTAGAAAAGGATTGGTGGGTTTAAGATAGTCAAGGATCGTGTGACCTTGTTGTTTTGCTCCAACCCTTCAGGAAATCGTATGTTGAAACCACTGCTTGTAAATCGAGCCCTAAAACCATGTTCAATGAAAAGTGTTGATTTAAAGAAATTTCCAGTTCACTGAATGGCAACAAAAAAAACTTGAATTACCGCAGATACCTTTTCTGAATGATTTAATAAATATTTCATCCCAGAAGTTATATGCTATATGAAAGTCAAGGGTCTCAAATTCAATGTTGTTTTGATCATATAAAATGCACCCAGCCATCCGATTTTAGAACATTCAAAGGTGCAATTGCAGTTTTTACTGCATAATATTACATCCTTGATACAACCGTTAGATCAAGGTATAATTGGGACATTTGAAACATACTACTTAAAGAGAACATTTCAATACGTTTTGGACAAACTGAACGATGAAACAATAATAGTCATTGATCTGTGGAAGAAATTTTCGATTATGGATCGAATGAATCCCCTTTGCTGGTGGTGTGTCGAAAGATGATGTGGAAGACTCGTTAAATAAGGATTCCATCTGTGTGTGCGCTTTCTTTTTGCCCTTTCCACTTTTATATTCTTTATTCTTTCGTTTCTTGATTTTTAGTAATCCATCCATCTCTAGGAAAAGAGAATAAGTAGGGCATACATAAGGGAAAAATTTAATTTTAAAAACTAATTTTTAAAAGAAAAAAGTTATTTAAACAACATTTTTTTATTAGTAATATGCAAGCAATTCTCAAAGAAAAAATACATAGTTTAAAAATACTTAAAAGCTTACATTTTATGAAAATAACATTTATTGTTAATAGTGTGAAATTGCGAGTTTTAAACAATCAGAAATACTTAAAAAAATTTTGCAGCACTCGAAAATTATATAAATTTTTAGCTGTAGAATAATCAAGAACGTTATTCAAATTAATTGACATGTTATAAAGCAAAAGAACACAGGTGAATTAATTGAGATGTTATAAAGCATATGAGCATTAATTTGGATGTTATAAAACATATGAGCACTAATTTAGATGTTATAAAGCATATGATTAAATCATATGTTTGCAAGAGTATCAGGAAAATTTTTTAATAATACCTTGGTATGAATTCACTTTAGAAAATAGTAGCGGGCTTATCAGAGCAAACTTAATCTGTAACCTAACAGAAAAAAAAAATAAAGCTCATTAGTTTTCCTCTCAAACAAGATATATTGAGTTTTATCAAATGATTAAAAGCTTTGCTAAAATATTTAAAATATAATACTCACTTAGGAAGAAAGAGCTTCTTTTAGCAAATAGACTCCTCCAACAAATATGGTTGTACTCGTGGTCAAAATGAAAATCTTCTCGATTGATGGAACGTATCGAAACATCAATGGATCTAGATGGTTCCTCGTTTATGAAGATTAGTAAAAGATATTCCGAGTGCAATAATCCTTATGTTCCTGAAACTGACGATAATAAGAAACCTCATAAATATATTATGTCTGTAGATGTCAATAAATTATATGGTTTTTCAATGACTTTGCAGTCATTGAAAATAAATACCTTTTTCTAATACCTAAATATTAAAAATCATCTACCTTTTTCTGATTTTAAGTGGTTAAACAAAGAAGAAATAAATCAGCTAGATATAACTGTAAATTGAGCATTGATGAAAACTGTAAATTAAATTAGTATTAAAAATGTTTATGAATTTTGCTAAATAATTTGTTATTTTGTTTTTGTTCAATAAAAATATTTTTTTTCTTTCATTGTGTTCACTTCATTTCTGAAACATAGATAATGTTATCATTAGATAGATACAGATTTTATATTAATAAATGAAAAAATTTAGCAAGTTTCTTTCAACGCATTTTTGTGGTTTCTTAACATATATTATTACATTTTCTAGACTAAATATGAGAAATTCAGAATTATATCAGACAATTTTCATTATAGTTTTAAATATATTTATATATTTTATTAGTATTAAATGAAATACGTTTCTGTGTTTTTTTTTTTAGAAAACTCCTATAAACCTGAACTCAACAATTCAACCTATCAGAGATCTGACATGAAAGGTGAAGAACTTACACGGATATTTTTTTAGCAGGCTATTACCCTTTGAACTGATTCTTTTACTTTGTAATTAGTATGTAAAAATTCGTGAAATAAAATATCTATTTCAAATATTTTTGCCTTGTAAATTTTTAAAAACATCTTTCACAGTAGTTTTATTCAAAACAGTAAAAAAGTATATAAATGTCAACTTACTTAGTTTGTTAAGGGCAACTTGCATGATGTGTAATCCATTGGGTTTTAGCAGATTAAGAAAATAATATTTAGAACATGATATTAAAGCATGAAACGGATAGATGATATGTTCTTCGAGTGCTTTGACGCCTTAACATAAAAATAACAACAACAAGAATTTCCTGTGTGAGCAGGATTTTTCTGCTTCAAAAGGCTCAGTGCAGATAAAAAGAGCTTCTATTAAAAGACACTTCAAAACACCACTGTGCTTAACTGATCGAAAGCAATATCTCTTTATTCGTTTGTATAAAGAATTTCAAATCAATAAAATATTTTATTACAGCAAGATATATTGTCTTAGTAGAAAGAGATATTATTTTATGAATTATTAAAATTAAAACTGAAACTTAGAGACACAGAGAATTCAAAGGAAGTTACATGCTGCGATAAAATGAGAAGTTATAAGGCTTGGAACAAGTATGATACTACTGTGCCCAAAATGTAAGACCAATTATTATTTTTTTTCAAAAACTCTTTATTTATTCTTCCAAATTTATTTCATCGCCTTCAAAGTAATCCCCTCCAGACACAATGCACTTATGGCAATTTTTTTCCAATCCTCAATGCATGCTAAAAAGTCATCGGCAGGGATAGCCTTCAAAGAGAGCGGCGATTCACATTGAATCTCTTCAATCGACTCAAATCAGTGCTCCCAGAGTGGTCTTTTGAGTTTAGGGAAGAGCCAGAAGTCGCACGGGGTGAATACGGTGCTTGTGGAACGATATGGGTTTCATTTTTGGCAGAAAAGTCACGAAGAATCAATGCAGTGGGAGCTGGCACATTCAGTATTTTCGGTACCAATCGAGATTTGACGCGTTTGAGGCCCAAAATGGAATTGACCGATCATTTTGAAATTCCAACATCATCAGCAGGGTCTCAAATTGTAAATCGACGGTTTATAAGTACCAAATCTTTAATTTTTTGGACGTGAGCTTCGTCGGTTGAGGTTGAGGGTCGACCAGAGGCTCTTCGTCTTCATCGCGTTCTCTGCCTTCTTTGAACTTTTTATACCACTTCTAAACATTTCTTTTCAATATAGGAATGCTCACCGAATGCCTTCGCCAACATTCTATACATTTCCGCAAACAAAATTGAATGCAAGCTCTTTGCTCAATTAATTCAGACATTTCAAAAATCGCCGGAATCAGTTTTAGCGTTTCACAAAGCCAAGCGTAACTCAAACAGTAACGAATATTTTGACGCGAAATTTCACATAGATGTCAAAATCAGGGCCAGCAACCTAAAAAAGAAAAAATTAAATTCCATAAGCCCCGGGAATTTTAAATTGAAAATTGGTTTTACTTTTTGGACATAGTAGTATATAGGTATATAATAATAATAATATTAATAAACGGGGAAGGGGGAAGTAGCTAAAAAAAACATTGAAATACTCGTGGTGCTTTTAGGCTCATCTTAGGATGAGAAAAAAAATCCTCTTTTATGATTGGCTGGCTGATTGTTGCTATGGTATTGAGTTCAGAAAGGAAGCACTATTGTTAGAAGTTATAATATTAAAAAATTTCTGCCATTGAAGTACATGAGGGCTTATCATCTGTTTCTTTTACTGTGGGATTTGAATTGTTGCTTGTATATTTGTCGTGTGACTTATGATCTCTACGCAAAATTTTTTTCTGATTTTAAATTGTTATTTGTAAACATTTTATTCAAATGTATATTGGAATTTTAAATAATTATTTTGTGAATAAAAATGTAAAAACAAAATTTGGATACAAATAAAATTTTTTATTACATATAGAAGCAGTATAGATTTTATTGAATGTCATAGTTTATGCAAATAATTCTTATACGTCCTGTATTTTAAGCTTCATAGAAAATGGTCTTTGAATTAAAAATGAAAGTATAATATAGTCAAAGTAAACCTCATATAGAAAACCGTTACAGAACTCTGTTAAAATTATTATCTTATATTAAAGTACATAATCTATTGACATCTTTTAATGAAATTTAAAAATTTGGTTTTAATTTAATAGAATTTTCAATCGCTGGTGTTAAAAGAATAAAGTCGAACATAATAATGTAATAAAATTTTCGAAAGAACAGTTTACCAAATAATTTCCTTTGCAGATGTCAGTTAACAGTATTTTTTTTAAAAACTATAATTTATTTAATTAAAATCATCATCTTATTAGATATGAATCAAGGTTGGCTTTTATTGAATAAAAGGCTTGTTATGGTCTAAGAATAAAACACATAACACAAAAGTGAACTGTAAAACACATCTGCTTTATTCGAAAACCAAACTCACAGTGCTAGTGTTACATTTCTTTCTCCCTCCAGCCAGTTCACCCCACACAGACAGGTGTTTACATTATCGGGCGCTGGCTACCACTTCAATTTTCGTTTTTTACATATTATACACGTGGTGCTATTTATCCATGAGGCAACAGGGCTGAATCAGCAAATTTAACAAAAGCTAATAGATAATTAAGGGGTAATATTGATAAATCATATTGAAGTTATAAATTAAAGGAGCGCATAATTATTTTATAACCGGCAATGTCTTTAATGTTGTAAAAACAATAAACCAAATTAAAAGTACTCTTTATGCAGTACAGTATTTATTGTGTTTGGATAATTATTACGTTGCTCAAATTTGTATAGAATTAAGTACTCGAAAATAAAAAATAATTAAATTATTATAATAATGCAGAGGTATTGTTACTCCGCGTCCGTAGCTTATCTTCAAGCTACACGCACCTCCTGGGTAGTGCTAACTGAGTAACGTCGGTGCAGCGCTTGCCTTAAGGCATCCGAGACATGAGTGTTTGCTAAATGCATTAGGGAAAAAAAATATATATTATTGCAATAAAATTAACATTTCAATCAGTCAAAAATTCTTAAATCATTATAATTGTTTCATATATTTTGAAATTCAAATTTGATATGGGCTTAATAGAATATGATTACAATATATGATTTTTGCTTTGTTTTCTTAAATGCTTTATAGAAAATTCATTGATAATATCATGTATATATTTTTTTATTTAGCTAATTCGGATTCGATAGATAAAAGGGCTAAGCAGGTAAATCGCTCCTGATTAATAATAGATCTTAAATAGTATTTTTATTACGTTCAGTCTTGTTTCTGCAATTGCGACGATAATTGGTAAGCTTAATATAAATATCAGAACAGTAACAATATTTGCATTATTATATGCAAATATATTTGCTAAAGTTGTTGCCTTTTTATTGGCTTTCACATTCAATTATTTGGTTAGTATTGGTAGATTAGAAGACTGCAGGAAAGATCAAGACACATTTTGTACAGGTACCTAAAAATGGTATTTCGCTGTTATTTATTTTTTTAAGCAAAATCATTTTTTCCAAAGACGAATATTAATCAGTTATGGTACTTTTATTAAAAAATTTTATAATTTCATAATTTAATTCTTCGAATTCATTCAACAGTAAAAGCAATAATTGAAAGTTTATTTTATTAATGATTTCAGTTTATATCTTTCCCGATAGATGGCAGCGCTATGTCTAATTTCATTTTTTTCTCTTCAATCGCGCTTTCAATTCGCTTGCCCAAGCTAGTTCTCTCATTACAGTAATTTACAAATAAGACTAAAAATTGCTTCATTTTTATGTAATTTTAAATTCTGTTGATATGCTTTGTGTAATAAGAATATATTTACAAACAAGGACAATTAGTATTCTAATACGTTGTATTAATGTTTTTGTTTTAAGCATTTTTGGGAAATAAAAGATCAAAACTATCGGGGATTGAAATTCCAATAATAAAAAAAAATTTTTTTTTTGAGAAGTTAGAGTCAAAGACAAACAAAGAAAATTTAAATATATACCTGAATATTTTTTGGTTAAAATTTGGCAAAATGTGACAAAAAAAAGTGTCCTTTTTGGCTTACGTAAACACCCCTAACTAAAAGAATATGTAAAACATATCCCATTTACTTGCATACATATAGACATACATCTATTATGATTATTATTCTCAAGTATATTTGAGTAAGGGTGTTAAAGGGTTTCTTATATTTTTGAGTCGCGTATTCTAAATATTCAATCGCTTTTATCTCATAACATCGTATAAATTAGTAAAAAAAGTTGAGTATGCCTTTAGAAAGGATTTTAAAGGAAGGAAAGGATATTGATCGGGAATTTTTTTTCCCTGCAAAAATGTATAAGTGATCTATATAAAAATGAGCATCACTAAATCTAACTACGTTATCCAAATTGCTAACATAGCATATTTAAATGATACAGTTAATAAAAGATTAATATATTAATTTACAATAACACAACATAAAACTGAAAAAGATGTTATTTTTCATTAACTTGTTAAAAAATCATTAAGCCCGACTCGTAACTCAGTGGCAACACTCGCCGCTGGTGAGCATTAGGGCGGAGGTTCAATCTGCTAGAGGCTTTATTGTGGATGGTGTATCAAAAAACGAGGAGTCTAGATGGCTTTTCTGATGTTCATCATCTTACCTCGTTAATCGGACTACCTGGCGGTTGTTTTCCGGGTTTTCTCCCATACGCAAATGCGGGTAAAAGTAGTAAAAGTCCACCCGAACGGCACCTTCTGCAGCCTCACGGAACCAAGTCAGACTTCTATCTAAGGGTGCTCCACCACAACAGAAGCTGCCACCCCTTTCCTTCCTTCCATGAGACCACACAAGTTCTCGGACATGATCTAGATGTTGCTATCTACCAAATAGGATAAGAAAAAAAAAAATCAATATAGTTTTCCATGAATATTCATTTTGTTGTCTCTCTTAATATGTTTTTAGTGTCTTCCTTATTAGTGTCCAGTACTAATCCGCTAACGCATATTCATTCCAGTTGCTGCTGTATCTTTTTTTCATTTAAGCTATATACGAGTGGAAACTTTTAAACCTGTAAAACTTTAAAACTTTAAAAACCTGTTAACTAAAAATTGTTCCTATATTAGTCAGTAAAAAGTTGAGTCGCAAACACAGAAAATGAAGTTTTCGAGCCATATTGCATCCTTACCTTTAAATGAGAAAAGTAGGTATTCTCCAATTTCACTGTTTTGAGACTATTTAAATGTATTTCAAAAGCACATCAAGCATCTTTCCTTCCAACATTAGGTTTCTTTAATTTTAATTTTTATCACTGAAATTAGGATATTGATCTAATTGAGGTCCGACAAAGATACATTGTTTTATTTCTGGCATCACTTACATGTGGAAATTTGTCGTATGTCCAGAACCTCCACCTTCAACATTCATCATCTTAAAGAAACATTTAATAACTTAACAGACGTGCTATAGCAGGGGTGGCCAACCCAAATGACCTTGCAAGTCACTTTGGTAATGCATCCTAACTCCGAGGGCAGCATATAAAATTATATATCCCCATATTAGATTTAGACCCACTATAGACATTTTTTGGAGTGAAAAATTGAAATATAATTGCTTATTTTTGTGTTTACTATTATTCTTACATGTAAACATAGATAATATAATAATAATGAGGCTAAACGCACATTGTAATGAAATGTGTAAAACTAAAAATGAAATATAAAAGATATATAAATGTAAACGAAATAAAAAAAATGAAATCATTAAAAAATACTTATTTTACTAGTATGATATTTGTTTCTCCACACTTTCACTTAGCTTTTGCAAATCGATCTCAATTTGGGTATTTACACATCGTAATGGGTGTTGATGGTTAGTGTCTGCTATCTTTGACAGTGTTTTGTGTTTGGTCAATTTCATTTAAGGGACAAAAAACAAAAAACGATTCGCAGATGTAAGTTGAACCAAAAGCGCTAGCAACTTCAATTAAGAGTCTGGGTTGCTCTGCTATCAACAATGAACTGTGCGTATTTAGGGATGATCACTACGTCACTGAGTTCACTTAAAGTGAAACCTAGAATCTGTTACATTAGATGTTCCAAGATGAGCATTCATCATGAGTTCGCAGAATATAATTTAATTATACTGCGAACTCATAACTGTAAACTCATAAATAAAACAGACAATATCTGTCATATAATCGCAAGAATATTATTTTAAAATCAAAGTTAATCAATCATAATTTCGACAGATAATTTTTGAATATATGGATGCACACAATGTATTTTTTTAATGCATTGGTTTACTCTACTTTAGCTATTATAAAATAATTATATTTTGTAAAAGTGTGATGAATCTCATTGGCCAAAAAAATATTCAACACGGGCTGCGGGTTGGCCACCCCTGTGCTATAGAAACCTAATAAACGTTTTTTCATTGATGATACCTCGCAATTTCTCTCTACGAATTGATTATGCAGTCTCAATCGCTACTGCTTGTGCTTGACTTTGGATTAACGATTTTCTGACGATTTAGGAGGAGCAGGAGGAATTGAAGCCGATCAGTGCTATCAGCTATTATCTTCCTGAAATAGCTATTAGCTGTTGTTATTTCAAATCTATACTTGATATCCCTATTTAATCATTCTTAGATATGACAGCATCTAATTTAGCGATTACTTATTTGAATAAATGAAATTACAAGCAAAAAATGAGATATTATTATCTCTGTAATATCATTTGTGATTCAACGTTCTATTTGAATGATGCCGCTGATATTTTATAAAAATGCTTATCATTTTTTGAAAACTCATTTTAGTCTATCTATTCAGACAAATTTCAATTTTTTTTTTCGACATCGTAAATGTAATATTTTTGTATAACGTTTTCCAGAATGGAGCAAAATGCTTCAGACTACCAAAGAGTGATTTGAAATTTTGAAAAAAAAAATTATCACATGATTTTTGGAAATGTTTAATCTACTGTAAGATGCAATATCGAAAGATTACGATTAAATCATATAGTGTGAAATCTATAAGGATCACACATTAGTTTTAAAGGGAGAGGAAATGAAGCTGATCATCTTATCACCTGTTATCTTTCTGAAATAGCTATTAGCTGTTGTTATTTCAAATCTATAATTGATATTTCTACTTAATATGTCTTAGATTTGACAGCATATAAGTTAGCTCTTTCTTATTTGAACAACTGAAATTACATATAATTAAATGAAATAAAATATAGCTATATCTGTAATATCATTTTTGATACAATCATTGATCTATCTAATATTTTCTTTAAAAAAAAGTTATCATTTTTTTTTGAAAAACTCTATTTAGTCTATCTCTCTGTTTAGACAAATTAAATTTTTTTTCTCATCGCAAACGTAATATTTTCGTATAACCTTTACATAATGGAACAAAATGCTTCAGACTACCAAAGAGTAATTTGAAATTTTGAAAAATAAAGGATTTAATAAATTTTTTTAAATATCATAGGATTTTTGGATATATTTAATCTGCTGTAAGATACAATGTTGAAAGATTATGATATTAAATCATATTATTATCCCGTTATAGAGCGTACTTTCGGTTTTCATCATTTAACAGCATTGTGAAAACCGAAGGAACTTTCTTTGCCTACCCAAAGATTTGTTGACATAGATTACTCAAGATCTGCGTCACAGTCATCTTACTGTGAATTTCTGGTTAATATCTATCTAACAGCATAATTCTGAAATGCCATGAAAACATTGAGGATAATAGAATTTCATTGCAATATGAAAGCATTAGAGAAAATTGTTAAAGAGGCCTTGCTTTTAAGCGAAATGGTACCCTATACTTTTTTCATTGCTTCTCGTAGTTTTTGAAAATGAAGTAAAAAAAAAAAAAAGGAAAAAGGAAGGTTTTAAAAGGCTTAAACAAAGTAGAGTATTTATAAGTTTTCTAGATCATTTCTACATGTAATTATGATCATCTTTGGCATTCATTTAAAGATAGTATATCTTACTGAGGACAATTATACATCATTGAATACGATTTCACATTGATTACACTCAGTATCATTGTTGTTGATTAATTGTGGTTATACAGGTATCCTACATAATGATTTCGTGTGTTGTCCTGACTTTAGAAGGTGTTTAGCAATCATTAGCATTGTTCAGTTAGTTGGTAAAGATTCAGCTTATATATTCTTCTAGCTTCTTTAAAAGTGGCTTTTTGTTCTGTCGTCTCCCTACAGTGACCGTTGTCACTAAAATGAATAGCCATCTAGATGTTCAACTACTTGATTCAAATTTCGATTGTTAAAGCGTTTTAATAAACAAAACCTTTTTGAGCTCAATAACGCACACTATTTTAAATATCAACCTTTACCCATAATGCTTATTTAATGGGAACGAATTCTTCAACGAAGTATTTTTACTGTAAATGAAATAAAACGTAATCAACACTTTTAGTACAAAAGCGATTTTTGGTCTCATTACAAAAATCTTTTTAAAAGAGAAAATAATGCTGATTCAAGTTTTTATTTATAAAATAACATATCTAAGTCGTATTTAAAGTTTAAATGCCTCAATCTCTTAAAAAAAGCAAGACATTGTATTTGATTCTTTTTTATCATAGTCATTTTATTTCTGCATTTAAGAATAAAAATTGTGAAATGAATTTATGTAATGAACTCTTTTAATAAACATTGTCTATGAACAATATCAACTGAAGTTAATATAGGCATCGAAAAAAAAATTGGAACCATAAAAAAATAAATAAGCTTTGATAGCTTAAAGTCAATTCAGTTATAATTCGAAAGATTAAACTGATTAAATTAATGCTTAATTACTCAGTCCCTTTTACATTTTTGATATTGTCTGGATTAGATAGATCATTTTCCAATAATTTTCTTGCACTGCAATTCGAATTTGAATATCCTGTTTATAAACAATACTAATTGAAGTTAATAGATTCAGCGAAAAAAAAATTGGAACCATAAAAAAATAAATACACTTTGATAGTTTAAAGTCAATTTAATTATAATTCGAAAGATTAAACTGATTAAATTAATGCTTAATTACTCAGTCCCTTTTACATTTCTGATATTGCCTGGGTTAGATAGATAATTTTCCAATGCAATTCCAATTTGATTATCCTGTCGGGAGAATCGAACCAAACCAATGAGTCATTTCGATAGGCGCAAGTCCTTGGAGACCCGCTGACCACTTGAATGAGGCCGACCGATCCCTCCTCACAGTCAACTATTTTATTTCAGTTCACACCCCGGCCTGTAGGAAATAATGGTTTGCCTAATGGACTTAGAATAGCGATTACTCACACCTAACACGTTCTCACAATGGAATCCATCAATCGCATTACATAACATTCATCGGATTAATTCCCAAAGATCATGGGCGCTAAGAGCATTAAGAGCTGACGAAAGGCCAATTCATATTTCTGTATGATGAAAGTTAATGGGAGATAATGTGATCGAGAACACAGCATCGCACGGTAGCCCTCACGAACAAAGAAAGAATTCATTTACGAAAATTGAAGCTCATCAGCCATTGTTTCCCAAAGCGTTTTAGGGTTATTAGAATTGTGGAAGTGTTTGGCGAACAGCAGCGCCATTAGAGGCGCAGGCTAGAGTGTACGTGTCCTGGGTGCCAAGTCGCCTCCCTAAATTTCAAAACTGCCTTTAGAGGTGGTAATGAGTGGCCTTCTAATTCTATGTCATTGTAAGTTCAGTTGTAGGGAATGGCACATTTATCACTTGGAGGGAGCGAATCTGAATTTGCCTAATTACTTGTCTACCCTCTTATTACCCATCGTTTTTTTCCACTCTTCTGTAGCCAGAAGGCAGTCGGGGGATCACATACAAGTCCCGTTTCATACGCACAATGACGGAGGTGGTAAAAAAGAGAGATGGTGTTCGAAGTTCAAGTTCACTCAGATACAATAATTTAGTTTTTAAGCGATACATCTTCTGCGGTGGAGACTTGTAGAAATTTGTCTGTAACGATAGTGGACTAATATTATAATTCCTCAACATATCACTCCGGGCCATGTTTCAACATTCTACTTTGGATTCATAGCGTGGTGCTGCATTCTGAGTGTTTGTATAAATGACCCTTCATTAAAGTTTGTTCTGATGTACTCTTTTAATTTCTTATCTCAAGGTGGCAAAATAGCCAGAAGCTTTCACTGATATCGGACCAGAAGTGGCTCTTTCTTTAAGACCACTTAGCAACGTTTCTCGTCTGAAGGATGAGTAGAATTTTTTTAAAATTTATACTGAATCTCCTGACAATAATAACTTGTTCAAGATATTTTCATAAATGGGTTACTGACTTCAATTTTTTGAGTTAATAGTATTAAAAATATCCAGGAGCTTTCACTGATATTGGACAGAAGTAACTTTTTCTTTAAGACCACTTAGCAACGTTTCTCGTTTGAAGGATGAGTAGAATTTTTTTAAAATTTATACTGAATCTCCTGACAATAATAACTTGTTCAAGATATTTTCATAAATGGGTTACTGACTTCAATTTTTTGAGTTAACAGTATTAAAAATATCCAGGAGCTTTCACTGATATTGGACAGAAGTAACTTTTTCTTTAAGACTACTTAGCAACGTTTCTCGTTTGAAGGATGAGTAGAATTTTTTTTAAATTTATACTGAATCTCCTGACAATAATAACTTGTTCAAGATATTTTCATAAATGGGTTACTGACTTCAATTTTTTGAGTTAATAGTATTAAAAATATCCAGAATCTTTCATAGATATTGGACTAGAAGAGAATGAATTCCCTTTTCTAAAAATAACGACATTCTTAGTAATGTTTGTTGTTTGAAAAATGAGTAGAATCTTCTTAAATTCATATTGAATTTCCAAAAAATATTTGTTTATGAATAAAAAAAAATTGTATTTGGGGGTTGTTGAATTAATTTTTTCAATTAATAGTTCTAAAATTTAAAAAAGGGTTGCATTTGTTCTTCTATTTAAAATTAATTATTATGATAAACAAAAAACACTTTAAAATATTAGGTTGGGGAAAAAGAAATCCATTATTTTTATATGAACTTCAGGACTTTATTTAACATGCTTCGGATTGTCCGATTTGGGTCAAATGTGGACCGTTTTGTTGTATGATTTGTTGCCATTTTAAAGGTAACTTCATAATGCCTCTCTCATAGAAGTCCTGGTCTCTATTTGCAAAAAACTCTAGTAGTCGATTTTCACAATCCTCCCTAGATGCCAATTTTTTATCATTAAAGAAATTTTGCAATGCAAGAAAAAGATGATAATCACTTGGTGCCAAGTCCGGACTGTATGGCGGATGCATTAAAACTTCCCAACCAAGCTCCCGAAGCTTCTGGCGAGTCACTGTAGATGTGTGTGGCCTAGAGTTGTCCTGGTGGAACACGACACCTCTCCTGTTGGCCAATTCTGGCCGTTTCTGGTCAATCGCTATCTTCAAACGGTCCAGTTGTTGACAGTAGAGATCAGAATTTAGCGTTTGGCCATATGGAAGGAACTCATAATAAATAATCCCCTTCCAGTCCCACCAAATGCATAACAGAACCTTCCTGGCCGTTAGTCCTGGTTTGGCCACCGTTTGAGGTGCTTCACCGCTCTTTGACCACGATCGTTTTCGCACAGGGTTATCGTATGTGATCCATTTCTCATCTCCAGTCACCATCCGTTTAAGAAATGGGTCTATCTCATTCCGTTTGGCCAAGGCTTCGCAGATGGAAATTCGATCCATCATGTTTTTTCTGTTAATTGGTGTGGCACCCAAACATCGAGCTTCTTTTTGAATCCAGCTTTGTGTAAATGGTTTAAAACTGTTTTATGGTCGATTTTTAGCTCCTGGGCGATGTTACGACTGCTAACATGCCGGTCAACTTCGATCATTTCTCCGATTTTATCGACATTTTCGATGACCGGCCTACCTGTGCGAGGTGCATCTTTAACATCAAAAATTCCTGAACGGAATCTACGAAACCAAAATTGCACATAATTGGCTGTTACAGTATCGGAACCATAAACACCATTCACAATTTTAGCCGCCTGGCTTGCATTTTCGCCTTTGTCAAAGAAAAACTGTAAAATGTACCGAATTTTCTCTTTGATCACTTCCATTTTTAACACCCTGTAACTCCCAACTGAATGGACCAAACAAAAAACAGAAAAAGAATTATTTTAGTACGAAGTGCCACCTTTCTAACGAGCATAAATCTGAAATTGTTTAATTGATACTTTACGTGATATCGATCACTACAGCCATCTATCGAAAAAATAATGGATTTCTTTTTCCCCAACCTAATATTAATGGTTACAAATTTATGTACTATCTTAAAAAACAAATAAATTTAGATCTAAATATATTTTTTTTCTGTAAAAATCACTCATAATTGTATTTGTTTTGTTTACCTGCAAATATTTATTGTGACCTCAAACTAATAATAAGATTCTTAAGATGAATGCTTTTTTAAACAAATAATGAAAATATTTGTTCTATGTTCGTACATTTTCAGACAACTCTGGCTGTGCTTGTCGTTGTTATCAATAACCAGATAAAGATATATTATCTGGTTATATAAAGAGCATATATTCTAGTTATTGATAACCAGATATTATAAAAAGAGTATCCAATATCATTCAAATTCATTATCTCAAAAATAGATAAGTCGGTGAATCAATTCTAGTTTTGGTCAACCCCTCTGTTGTAAAAGAAAAATTAATTTATGTTATTAAAAATATTCATGACAAGTTCATTTTATTCTTTAATTTTAAATTATGTTTATATGTATAATTAGCGGCACGTACTTTCACATTTATTCATGAAGGGATGAAAGATGAAGGATTCATGAAGGATTTATGAAGGATGTAAATAACGGAAGATTTTTGACAGTTATAAAAAGTATGTTTGTAATGCTTTAAGAAGAAATATTTACTTACTGTTAACGAGATGATAACTATTGTTAAGTTGTAAATTAATTTACGCGATACCATGACCAATTAACAAAAATGTACGGAATTTGGTTTATGAGCTTTATTGTGAGTACATAAAAATAAATTGTCAGTACATAAAAATCATATAACATGATTATTTGTTAAGTATATGATTATTTGCATGACTATTTATATCTAGTACATCATTACACTCTTTTTTATTTTATTTTATTAAATTTTTTATTATATCATTTAATGAAAACTTGAATGGAAGCCCATTCTAACACTCTTGTTTTTTGCAATGTACAATAAATTTATTTTTAATCAGTATACATTTTAGAATGATATTTAATGTTTATGTATAGCCATATATTCAAAAAATTTACGACACAATATCTTAAAAGATCTACAATAACATATAATAAATATTGCTTTTATAGATGGATGTTAGGATTACATTAATTATTTTTGCTAAAATATAGGGTAGAATTTTTTGTAACCATATGCTAATGACATTTCTATTTCATAAAACAAAACAAAACCAATAAACTAACTAAAATATATATTTTAAATATACAAGTATCATTAAATAATTATACAAGCAATTTTTAGAATTCTTTAAACGAAAATAGAAAAAAGAGAAAAAAAAAATTTGTAACCATATGCTAATTATATTTCTATTTTATAAAAAAAAAAAAAAAAAAAAAAAAAAAAAAACCCAACCAAAAACGAACTAAAATATATTTTAAACATATTAGTCTTATTAAATAAGTATGTATTTTTTAGATTTCTTTAAATGAATATAGAAAAAAATGCTGGGGTACTTGTGATATTTCCGGAATTATTTACAAATCACGAGTCTAAATTATAACGGGTGCATTTTTACTGACATTATTCTTTATATTTCTGTGTCATTGTTAAATTTTTGGTGGGTTTTTTCCTATCGTGCCATAAATCATTAAAATGAAATGGAGTAGGAAAGAGGCTGGGCTTGAATCATGCGTTTGGAGACAGAATGACAAGCGAAATCTTACGCATTCAATTGAAACTACGCACGTAGAATTGTTAATGATACTTGGACATAGGATATATATTTTTATCACATTTTTTTAGCGATAATAACTGTGATTTTGTTTATGAAATGCTTCATGTTATTCAATTTGGTAACATGGGTCAGATCTTGTACAATTAAATGACTGGTTTTAGTTTAAAGTACATGACAAGGTTTTGTACTTTTATGTGTCTTAATAACTGTCAAATATTGTCTTAATAACAATCTGATGCATTCAAAATTGAAATTGAAAAAGTAGTTAGAGATAAAAAGGTTCGTAATTAGTTAAGATAAAAGTTTTCTTTTTTAAAATTCTTGATTTTCCATTTTTTTCAATTTCTCTTTTCAAAATATAAAGTTACTTTTTCCCATGAATTATTGATTTTTTTAATTACTCAATGTATTCGATATCGAAAAAAACTGCATCTACGAACAAATGAATATTGAATCATGACTCAGTCATTATAATATTCAGATAAAATTTGAATCCCAACACGAAGAACGACTTGAGGGTGATAAACGAAATTCCCATAGCGCATTATTTTTTAGGATTAATTGAATCGACATCATTTACAGAGCGTACAGACATCAGTATCAGAGCGCATACGGTAACATGCCAAAGTTGAAATTTGTTTAAATCAATATGTAATTCTGACGATTATAAGTGTAGGCATACGAACCGACGATTCTGGCACCACGATTTTAAATGCTGGTGTATCTGTTGTGTATGCAGGTGTACGTCTTGCATCCGGTTGTAGGGCTGTCGTATGTTGTTTTGTGATATGGAATTTCAAATTTATTGCACATAGACCGTTAAATGAGCAACAATTATTGCTGGTTGTGAATAAGCATGTAATTAATTTCAATAATGTTCCATAGATACTCAGTGAGTGAAAGTTCCCTTGCCATGGCCAAAGAACATGTAGTTTCTTACAACAGTATTATACTATCACTACTACGTGCATTATTTGATTAAAACAACTCCTTTGAATAGTTTCTTATATGACAGTATAATGAACTGAATTATCATTGTAGCGTAAATACTTGTTGTCATGTTATTTATAAACAATAATAAAGTTCGTCCTTTTATCGTCAAAAATACCTCCCCAAATTATAATTGTTTAGATTATAGCTACTATATCGACGGAGGAAGAATTTTTATAACAGGTGTTAACTAGGCCTATTTCTGATCCTTTTACGCCCATCATTGGTAACCAAGAAGAAACGACTTTCATATCTAAACATCATAGAGCGCCATTTCGCCCTCTCATCGTGGCCTTTGCTTGATACCCTTGAAGAGGCAATTTTCAATAATTTGATGTTAATGGTATCAGAACTAAAAGGATTCTACAAAAGACAATTCAGTACTGAACATAAAAACATGCAGGTTATCGCTAAGATTCAAAAATCTCCGCAATCCCGTTTTCAAGTTCATCTTACGAATAAGCAAAACTCTCCTTTTATCCGGTGGACCACTCCGTCTGAATCCCGGTCTTCTTGTAGCAGAGTTTTCTCTGGCTCTATTACAAGAAGACCGGGTAATGATGCCTACTGTATTGTACTGTAGACATAACATATATCATCTCATTCATTCTGCAGTCTGACGATTAGAAAATTCTTTGCAAAACTCTATTACTCGGCCTCTGTCTACTGCCAAATTCTAGGCATTCTTCAGCCTCTGTAAACAAAAACTAGTGATAACATGACACTCCTGAAGAGAAAAATTGCGGTGATTTGGAGTGAATGGTAAATAAGTCAATAACTTCCTAAACTAAAATTATTCTTTAGTAAGCAATTAAACACGGGACATAAAATTACTAATTGAGAAATAAAATAACTCACGTGAATTCTCTATGTATATTGAAAAGTAATCAATTTGCTTTCGACTAGCTACTACTTGGGCCCCTGTATATTGAGACTTTCTATTTATTAACAAGTCATTTTTCAGATATACAAACATATACCCAAATTTCAAACCACTTATCGTTTTTTCTTAGCATGGCAATGGAGTTAAGAATGGAGAAGTATTCTATTCAGTGAGGAACTTAGTTTTAGTCTCAGAGGCAATGACAGTGGTCTGGAAACAACTTGGGTAACGGCATAAATAAACCTTTAAAAGGGAACGTTTCCGTATAGCATGCCAGGGATGTCATTGATCTACAATAGTAAAAGAAAAAACTTTCAAGAGATATTGATAGCTTACGTGCCGTAGTGAATTCAATATGGCAGAATATTCCTCAGGAAATCATTAACAATTTCATTGATAGTAAGTCAAATCTTATTAACACCCGTATTTCAACACGAAGAAGTCATATTATGCACTGGATAAAGTGAGTAGATTTAAATGTTTTGTCTTCATTATTTAATCATTTGCGTATGATTAACATATCTATCAGTCCTATTAATGTCAGAGATCTACGATGGTTTCTTCTCAGTATCTCGTTTTCAATGTTGAGGAGTGCATATTGGGATATTTGGGTGTTTATGATTATTGTCACTATTTAATGCATGTCTATATCATATATAAATCTTAATTACATGCGCAAAGGCTACGAAACAAATTTTAAATTCAATTATATATGAGCTAGAAACTGTTTGCAGCTTCCTCTCTTTTCTTATTGGTTATTTAAGGAAAAGAAATTTGTGATTCGTTTCCCCCTGTTCTGAAATGGCCTACTTAAAAACTATTATTTCTTTTCCCTAAGTACCCTGAACAGGAATATTTTAATTCTAAGTACTTTTGATATATAAATTAAATAATAAAGAATTAAAGTTTATATATATACAATAAAGTATATATATAAAGTTCTCTTCTAATTGAATATAGTGTTCCTGCAATTCATGCGCATTTTGAATCCTGAGTAAACTTATTTTCAATTTTCTCTTTTATTCTGTTGCGCTGGTAAATTTTTTTACGAGACAAACTAGAAAGTACATGAAAATTTATGTATAGTACTATTTTGGTATTGTTATACAAACTGGTTTGTTATACAAATAAATCCCTTTCCATTCTCGTTCTTCTGTCTGTACTTTTTTGGAGTTTTCTTCCATATATATATGTATGTATATATGTATGTATCTCTCTCTCTCTATATATATATATATGTGTGTGTGTGTGTGTGTGTGTGTCTGTGTGTGTGTGTGTGTCTGTGTGTGTGTGTGTGTCTGTGTGTAATTTTTAAAAACATGCGGGAAATTACAAAACACTCACTCATATGTATATATACGTAACAACTTTCAAATAAAATTTAGTAGATTTATAAAATTTATTATATTTATATTTTTTATGATAAACTACAATGATTTACATTTACTTAAATGTGACTTTCTGGATACAAGAAAATTCTTGCTCTTGTAGAAAGAGCAAATTTAGTTTTTAGAAATTAAAATAGAAAATATTTAGAAAATATTATTATAGGAAAATTCTTGGATCCTTGCAGAAATTTATAACAGGTATGCTTTGTGACATGGCGCCTCGTTATATAGAACAATCGATAATTTTGAGCGGCTTTTCTAGAAGAAAAGCTTTCATAAACTTAATAAAGTAGTACTACTGAAGTACTAAAGTAGTACTATATATATCATGGTTTTTCTTTGTGTTCTAGCATGTTCTGGCAACTAGAGGTTAGTGTTTATGCTTACGGTGTTTAAGAAAATTACATAAAATATATCCTCCCTTACTCAATAGATGGCGCCACAAATATTAATGCAATTACTCTTGTCGTGGATGGATGTGATGCTAAAAGAGCAGTTAAAATTTCATGATAAGAATCTACATTCAAACACATATATATTTTATAGGAGAAATTGGAATAAAATATTTTGCTGGTAGTTAATTAACTAAAATTTTCTTAAATTTAATCATTTATACAAAATTAACGTTTTATATATTTTCTAAATTTAATAGTTTTATTCAAATTTTGTATTAGAATCCTTTATAAATTGAAACGCAATCATGTATTAATTAAAAAAAATTAAATTTCAAATATTAAATAGAATAAAAGTTATGATAAATTACAAAAAGAAATAAAATGAGAGGAGGAATACCAAACATATATATTTGGTTCATTAATTAAGTTATTTTTAAAATTTTTGGACTAAATTCATTTTTGATTGACTCATCTAATTGTTTTGTTCACTGACTGTTTTTTGATTTATTACTTTTGACCATTTCCAAAAGCTTTTAAGTTATCTTTTTTCAATTTTATGAAGTTATAAACATGAATGGAAGATTAAATTTATATATTTTTCTTACACACTTACAATAAAATACTATCAATGTGTTTTTTTCTTTACTTCTATGAATTATTGAATATTTAAAAAAAAATGATTAACAGAAAACAATTAATTCATATACAAAGAATAAAGAATTCGTTTTCGAGCCAATTTAAAATTCATTATTAGTATAAAAGTACATCATTTTTTGCAGTTATTGTTTTAAAAGCTTATTTTGCGTTTTAATGTTTAATGTGAATTTCAATTGTTAATACAAGCTTTAACTTACATTAATAAAAACGATTAACCACATATACTTTTTTTTATAAATTCTAAAGTACTCTATGACGAGGAAATCATATCTTCTGTAAAATTTTACTATCCCCTAAAGTTTTATAGATATAAACATATGTTTCTTTAACAATTTTTTACTCTATGACGAGGAAATCATATCTTCTGTAAAATTTTACTATCCCCTAAAGTTTTATAGATATAAACATATGTTTCTTTAACAATTTTTTACTCTATGACGAGGAAATCATATCTTCTGTAAAATTTTACTATCCCCTAAAGTTTTATAGATATAAACATATGTTTCTTTAACAATTTTTTACTCTAATTCGAGTGTTATTTCGGAGTACAAAGCTATGTTTATTAATATAAGATAATCTCTTTTACTGTGATTACAAAATAGAATATTAGGACAAGAGTTAAGCACTTCAATTTTGCTGCCTTACAAGTGGGCAAATACAATCTTGTATGTCTTGCATCTTATTTTTAATGGGGTGGATTAAAGGTTTCCATGTAGGTTATGCTATTTATAATTGTCATTTTTCATGGTATAAAGGGATACGAAAGATCAGTCCTTCGAGTTTTAGTTCATACTACACTAGCGGAACTCAACATACGTTATCCTGTAGAAAAAAAAAAGTGCATTGTAGAAAATTACATATCACGCATACTAGTTTTCATGGATATCGTTTGAATGGTATTATAAGAGGAAATGCTGCAGTATCATCTCGTGGTGACTTACAACGAAGGGGAAAGCATAAAAATATTCTCCATCTTTTATCAAGCACACACAATTTCATTAAAATCGGTCAAGCCATGTAGGAAGAGTTTAGTGACAAACACATGTACAGAAGAATTATATATATATATAAATATAAGATAGGAATTTAAACACAGTTTAAAATATTTCTCCCTACCTTTAGTAACGGGACCTAATCCTCCAAACACGAAGGCTCCCTCCTTCACATACTAATGCTATTGCAACCTCCCTTGGTATCAAACGATGTAAGAAAATCTAAGTTCTGAGGAGAATTTGAAGGATAATCACGATAATGAAGATGATGAAAACTGCAACATTCATAATAATTTAGAGAAGCAAGTAGACTTTCATTATTTCGTATAAAATTAAAATATATATATATATAAAAAAACAGAATTATCAGAATCGTGACTAAAAAGAGTAGGACCTTTGTGTTAGCAGAACCAAGATATACGCTTCAGAAGTTCTTTAGAAATTCTAAAAAATTGTTAAGATTTCTTGTTTATCTTAAGAAGGTGATCATTAATGGGCACTATAGGATATGCTCTTAGAGTAGAAGAGTAATGTTGTTTATTACATGGTATGCTCCGTCGAAATCCTTAAAAATTGTTAAGAAGATTTCAAGCCTTGTTTCCCATAACGATATTATTGATGGAGATTCTAAGGCATGCTCATAATGTAGAGGAATGGTATTGTTTATTCATTTATCAAAAGTCAGCTTAAAAGTATATCTTTCTCACAATGGAAATGAATCAAATCATTAGTATTATAACCATTAGCATATGCGATTAATTTGAGGAAAAAATTATGTAAATATAAACTGTTCTATACAAGATGCAGTGTTAAGGAATGTAATTATATATATAAAATAACATAGAAAGACATGATACTTATGTGGAACAGATGGACAAACCTGAAAGGGATTGTTATGCTGCTCTGTTTACTGTTTGGATATGATGCGAGAGAGACAATATGAATCGTAAAGAGCATTTCAAAATGAATATAATATTAATAAGCCTCTTAAACTATTAAAAGATATTTTTCAAGAATTCACCTTTAACTGATTTGAGAAGTATCTAATTCTCATAAATCTCTCTCTCTCTCTTTCTATATATAAATATATATATATATAGAGAGAGAGTTCTACAATTTATTTCCCTTTTTTTAGAAGTCTGAATGTGAGGCAATTCAGGGTTTTGTATCGAGAAGATTATGATGATTTTTTTTTATACAATTTGCGTACAGCGAGTAACGGTAGTGATTTTCGGTTGTGCAAAATATTCGTGTTTCTAGTACATTCCTTGTCAGCTCAATATTTCTTTGGTTTTGTGTTGATGTGTTCTGTACACACGCACACGTACACGTGAACTGAGAAGGAATGAACTAGAAACACGACCATTTTACACAACAAATTTCACAACAATATTCGATATGCATAAATTGTATAACAAAGCCATTTGAGCATTCGCAATACAGAAACTCTGAAGTGCATTTAGGTATCTCAAAAAATAAATAAATAAAGGAATTCTTGAATATATATATATATATTATATGGGCTACAACTTTAATTATTTATTTCTTAGGGGGTATACAATCAAAACATTTTGGAGATCACTGGTCTAAAGACGGCAAATGTGTGCAGGAAATTGTAAATGCAATTCAGCACAGTCAAGGATTCGCTAAAAGAATTATCCATTTTTCTAAAATGATTGGCCAAAATGCAAATAATCTGGTAGAGAAGTCAAGAGAATCACCAAAAGAATGTAGTTATTCGAGAAATTGCAAAACATCTTAAGGTGAATGCTATAAAATTTATAACACGAATTTTTAGAACGATAAGAAAGTATATTTCTGCTGTAACAATTCCGAAAAGCAAATTATAATAGTCGCCTAGCTAGAAGAAAACATTTCATCTCAAAAAAGAAACAGAAAGAAAATAATCACATTTACTAAAAATCATAATTCAAAACCTTCTGACTTTTAGATTCAAGTCATATTCAGTGACAAAAGTAAATTCAGTGTGCTTGGTAGCGATGGTCGATGTAATGTTTGGAGTACTTTGAGAGTCTTCCGCCAAACACAAACCCCCATGACAAGCATGGAGGTGGTTCTTGGAAGGGGGTGTAATGTTTGTAAAATTAGTGAAAAATTTAGTTTTTATTAATGGTATCACGCGCTCTTGATGTATTTAAGAATAATTTACAATAAAGTGCCATAAGTCAAGTATAGGATCACTCTTTACGTTTCAATAAGATAATGACATGAAGTGTATAGATGAAAATTGTTAATTTATGATTATTGTGCAGTTATAAAATGAAATAGTATACTTCTTCTCCATCTTATCTCAATATGATAGAAAATCTGTGAATTCATTTGCAAATATCAGTTAAAAATTACAATAATAGGGGCCAAGAACACTTATAAAGGGTATTATAAAATTGGGCAGAAGCTACGTCTTACTCACACGTTGTTAAAGCCATTCGAAATGTAGAAGGGTTAAATAGTGTATTAAAGTTTAATAATTTATTAAGTCTTAAATAATGTATTAAACATTGTGCTAATGTTTTTTGAGAGAAAGAGAGACAGATTATATTGCATATATATTCCTTTTTGTGACTTTGAAATTCGTAACTTCGACGCTAAAATATGGCAACAAAAACATTATTGTTTTCCTGTTTTTTTTAGCTACAATTACATTTCCTATTGCATATTTTGTCACTCTAAAAACATTAAACAATAGATGAGAATTTAATATTAATCTATTAGATTTTCAAATATAAAGAATGATGCACACTCAGTCTTAGAAGACTCTGCATATCTTCTAGTTCTTAGACGAACAGTCTTCTATTTGTGAAATCTGGAAGAATTTTATTAATGTTTGGCCATTTACCACTACTGAGTCGTATTTTGCAGCAAATTCAGTATTATCTAGATTTCACAGTGAATGCCTTCAGATATACAACCACAGTGGAAAGAGCATGGCATTTTCGACTCACTATAAATATAATTATCCTAAATGCACTGATCAAAACAATTAGGGGATATCGTGAGTTCGGTATGAAATAACCATATAACCGACAAATCTTTTAATAAAAATGAAATAGAAGAGGTTAAAAAGAAAAAATATAACATTTACAAAGTTGATAATATTTAAATTTTGTCTGTGATATCGAAAACTACGTATTTTATATAAGGAATGAAAAGCAGCCTGCAGCATTCCTTCTGTAGGAGTAGATTAAAAACAATTTACACGCACTGAAAGTTTTGTAACAGTGACTACGATATCTGAGCAAGATGACTTAGCTGAATCGGTAGTATAGAAACAGACCAAATGCAATTCGTTGTAAAGGAAGAGCTAGGAATTTTTCAAAAGGACATTTCCGGACTATGGACTATAGAAACTGGAAATGCTCGTTGAAGATCGAGAGAAGGTGTACGCGTAACCCAAAATGAGGATCGGTATTTAACACAAACGGTCAGAAGAAACTATGAAAGCCACTTTCTTGAAACAGCACATTTAGAGGGTTACTGATACCAGAGTTTCGACTCAAACTATTCGAAACCGACTCCACCATGGGGGTTTTGTATGCTCGCTGACTTATGGTTTGCGTTTCGTTGACACAGGACCATCGTGCTGCTCGAAGAAGGTAGGAACAGGAGCATCTCAGATAGGGATGAGATGAGAGGAGCAACATGCTCTTTCTGGACGAGTTCCATTTTAATATGCTATCTGGTAATAGTTGGATTCTCATCTGGAAAGAACTGGATACGCGGAATATTCCTTCATTTGTGCATGAAAGTGTCCGACAGAGTCTGACAGATAGTCTGGACAGGTATTTCTAACAATAGCCCCATCGACCTGCACGTTATCAAAAATGGAGCAGTAACATAAGGATAAAATTGTAGTTCTTTACGCTGCATCAATAAGGAATGAATTCATTCTCATGATTCATATTAACGTATCATAACATATATTAATCATATCACATATTAACGGCGTCATTATATCATCGATACTGGATTTAGTACTTAGTTTAAACTTATTTTAACTTTTTAATAATTTGTTTTCAAAGTTTTTATAACTGATTTTCTAAACAATTCAGTAACACCAATACTAGATTTTAAATATTATTCCTTATTTTTCATGAGTATATTTAACCAGACAGACCAGTTTCTTCTTAAGGTATTTAACCATATACGGTAAAGAAGTGGCTAAATACCTTAACATTAGCGGCATTATCATGTCATCGAAATATATTCTTTTTATATATGTTCTTAAAGTGGTTTGAATTTAAATTTATGACTAATTAATTTATTATTAAAAAATTAATAATTTTTAGATGTCTTATAACTGCCTTCACAAACTATTGAATAACATCAATACTAGATTTCTAATATTATTCTTATTTGCCATATATTTAACTGGGGATGCCAAACTGGCAAATTAAGGCTCCTCCTTAATGTATTTAACTCTATACTGAAATACGCACATATATTATTGGCGTCATCATATTATCGATAGTGAATTTAGTACTTAACTTCATTAGTATCGCCCCGCCTGATGGTACGTATTTAATCGACTGGACCCAAGATTTATTTTATTAATCGAGCCATGTCAACACATCCCGAACAGCACTTTTGGCCGCCATGCTGGACTTTTTTGTGTTGTTCTTTCCCTCTCGATTCGTTTGCGGGGTGCTCCAATTAAAACCCTTTTCGGTGCATCTGGCAACACGCAGCTTGTTCCAACGCGAGGTAAATTTATTAAGCCGAGTAAGGGAGCCATTAGTTTAATTAATGTTCTAATTGAGCTTCGTTTATATTTAGAGAATATCAGGGTCTTCCCCTCCAAAGGAATACGGGAAAATGAGAAGTTAGGTGACCTCTGGGAATTGGTTTGCGGGGAATTTCGATTAAGGCTGACAATCTCAAATTGGCCGCACCTACTTTTCGGTTTTTCTCGTGGTTTTGTTTGCAGGAACCTGGAGTAATTGCACCGTCTGTAACGAGATGGACCGAATTTTGTTTGTCTGTGCGGAATGACACGCACTCTAATTGTTCTGGAGCTGGGAATGTCTTTAGTGGGTTCGCTAAGCGATGGGTGTGGACTCCTGATTGTAATCTCTCGCACGAGGCGTTACTGTCAATGGCATTGTTGCGCACTGAAATATGACAATTTTTAGCAACCGTTTTGCGGTAATGAGTGTTACAAGGGAAACGCATGCACAAGACTTAGCTGGCTTTAAACACAAATAAATTTCATTAAAAAATTATTTATTATTATTAATTTCTTTTTTTTTTAGTACTAGGTCCAAGTGCACTCAGAAGGGTGGTTAGCGGGCTTGGTTTGGTATGCTGCTCTACGGCCATTTTGTGCACACTCTGGGCTAACTAGACTGGGACCTAAAGTTTAAAGTGGATTTCGAACCACTAACAAACATCCATGCCACCGCCAAGATTCAAACCTGAAGCCCGTGGTTCCAGTGGAAATCTTGTAGATAGGCAAAACTAGAGTTGTCAGGTTTTTCATGTGTTACAGATTTTGCTTGAAATTTGAAACTGAAAAATGCATTTAAATCTTAAACGAGAGAGGAGCACTTTAGCGAGGAGCCACAAAGGCTGAAGACTGACTAAACCTCAAGACAATGCTCTACAATCATATTAGACCAGGACCTACAGTTTAAAGTGGATTCCAAACTACTAACAAACATCCCTGCCATGGCCAGGATTCAAACCCGAAATCTGCGCTACCAACGGCCATCTGGCGGGCTTGAGCCTCCCCTAAAACCCCTAAGTGGAATGTGTGCACATGTTCAAATTTATAGCCACTTCCTACTTAAGCCCAAGTGTTTTTTGTTAAACATTTAGTATTTCATTGAAAAGGTGTTTTTTTTTTATATGTAGCAATTTTATTTTCCGATCTCATGAATCTGTTGATACAGCCGTCTTTTTTTCTGGTATTAAATATTAATCGAATATTAAAAGTTGACAATGAGCTGGGAAAAGAGAAACGATGGTTAAATTTTAATTTATAATTAGTTTATGTAATTTTTTTTTAGAATTTAAATTTTCATTTTTGTGCAATATTTCTCAGTTTTAATTCCCTCCTTTTTATTTTGTTTGCATCAAATGAGTGCAATGTAAAAATTACTAATAAAATAATTTATAGATGGAATTTAGAATTCAGAACCCTTTCTGTTGCATGTATGTTTGTTGGTGGTTCGGAAAATCACGTTAAACTGTAGGTCCCGGTCTATTTAGCCTAAGGTACATACAAGATGACCGTCCAACCGACGAACCAAACCAAACCAAACCAAACCAGAACCCTTTCTATTAGTTATAGCTTAGCACGACTTATTTAGCTTTCATAAACGATTACTCTTTATTTTGTTTAGCCCCCCCCCAGCCCACCCCCAAGA
This sequence comes from Caerostris darwini, assembly GCA_021605075.1. Taxonomy (NCBI): domain Eukaryota; kingdom Metazoa; phylum Arthropoda; class Arachnida; order Araneae; family Araneidae; genus Caerostris; species Caerostris darwini. The sequence goes on along the minus strand of BPLQ01011058.1, from coordinate 446,960 downwards.
CAAAATTCTAGTAGGCATCTTACTAAGTCATTGAAGATTTTTAGTATTTGGTTTCGTTCCAAACAATTTCTTTGTATGGATAAAACTGCAGATGCCGATACATGGTAATTTAGATCATTATTTAATTAAAGGATCATAACAAGAACAGTTAGAATTCCAACACTTCCAATATTCGGAAAAAAATATATTGCATGTTATGTAAAAAAATTATTTATTTTTGTTTGGTTTGGATGTTCTTTAAACATTGAAAAAATTATATTGATGTTTTCATTTTAAGTCCATAGAAAGAAATTTCTTTGTATGGACAAAACATTCAGATGTGGACATTTTATAAGGTAATTTAGATCGTTATTTAATTAAAGGATCATAACAAGAAGAATTAAAATACCAAACTTTAAATATTTAAAGGAAATTCATTGTATGTGGTGCAAAAAAATTGTTATTTTTTTTGTTTGGATAGTAACTAAGCATTGAAAAAATTACATCGACGGCTCCTTGCTGATGATGTTGGAATTTCAAAAGGATCGGCCAATTCCATTTTGGGCCTCAAACGCGCCAAATCTCGATTGGTACCGAAAACACTGAATGCGCCAGCTCCCATTCATTGATTCTTCGTGACTTTTTTGCGAAAAATGAAACCCATATCATTCCACAACTACCGTATTCACACCGTGAGACTTCTGGCTATTCCCTAAACTCAAAAGACCACTCCGGGAACACCGTTTTGACTCGATTGAAGAGATTCAACGTGAATCGCCGCTCGCTTTGTAGGCCGTCTCTGCCGATGATTTTTTAGCATGCATTGATTTGGTTTGGTTTGTCGCTCTACGGTCATCTTGTGCGCATGAGGGCTAAACAGACCGGACCTACAGTTTAACGTGGATTTCGAACCACTCAGAAACATCCATGCCACCGCCAGGATTCGAACCTGAAGCCTATGAAGCCGCCAGAGCGCTAACTACTTGGCCACCAGGCCGCTAGCATGCATTGAGGATTGGAAAGAAAAAAAAAAGTTGGCATAAGTGTTTTGGGTCTGGAGGGGATTACTTTGAAGGCGATGAAATAAATTTGGAAGAATAAATAAACAGTTTTTGAAAAAAAAAAAATAATTGGTCTTACTTTTTGGGTACAGTAGTATATGAGGATATCTACTGCAGATAGGTATAAAATCCCCAGAATATAAACTTAATTATAAAAAGGTCTTTAACTTTTCTCATCAGAATTTTAAAGGTCTCGTAATCATCATGAGTAATATTATTTGACAGCTAGTTTTTTTACTACAAAATAATTCAGAATTCTTATTGCTATCTTAGAATTCAGAATTCAATGTTTCTTTAAATTTCGGATTCGTTAACATATCGAGACCAATTTTCTAAAGTTTCTTGTTTCAGTTTAAATAGCTAAAAAAATTAGTTTAAAAGACTTTAAAATATCGTAACCAATTGTCTTAAGTTTTCTGTTTCAAAATTAGTTTAATTAGATAAAAAAATTAATATGCGCGTCTTTAAAATATCGAGACCAATCTAAAGTTTTTGTTTCAAAATCAGTTTATTTAGCTAAACAAATTAATTTACAAGTTTTTAAAATATCGAGACCAATTGTCTAAAGTTTCCTGTTTCAGTTTAAATAGCTTAACAAATTAATTTACATGTCTTAAATTTTCTGTTAAAAAATCAGATTAATTAACTAATTAGTTTATTTGTAGCTAAACAAATCTATAGTTCTAATGAGTCATAGAACAATAATATTTGTTCTCTTGAGCCTTTTTGAATTAATGTTTTTTCTACTTTGAAATTAATTTTTCAGGATTCCCTTTAGAATAATAATGATTAAAGAGTGAATCTTCTAATATGAGAGCTCAATTTAAAACTCATGAACAATCCAGTTTTGAAATGTTTTCAAATTTCCCGCATAGCAACCATTTCGTGCCCTTAAATCTCATTTGGAAGTTATTATTAAAAAAATTCATCTTAAATAACATGTCAGTCTTTGGCACTGAATAAAATGGCATTGAATCGATGTCTCAAAAGAATATTTATAAGATTTGTTCGCTAAGCAAAAAAAAAAAAAAAAAAAAAAAAAAAAAATCATGACTAAATATTATTCGATGTTTTTATGAACATTTAGAGTATAATTTATTAACGTACTTTAAAGACAGAGAATTTTTTTTAATGAACATTATGCATCATTTTCGCCCTCCCACGGTAAAAATATTGACGAATTAATTAAAAAATAACTAACTTCCCCAAACAAAGAAAGCATTTACAAGATCAGAGTAAAAGGAAGACGAAAGAGCTGTCTCCCGTTCCTATCTTTTTTAATGCCAGCATACGAAACACTCACGTAACGGGGAATCTTTTGTACCTCCGACTTCGCAGAGCAGAATTATTAATTTACAATTTTTGCCTCTCCCCTATTAGCGATTTCCCTGTTGCGCTAAGGTTGTTAAGTAGGCGAGCCTGGAAAAAAAAAAAAAAAAAGGCAAGCTGGAAGTCACCACGGGGCTGCCGATTGCCGTATTTTGCTTTTTTTTTTTGTTGCTGTTGGAGCTCTACCGCCGAAACAAGATGGCGGTTGTGCAATTTACGGCTCGGCAGGGGTCTGATTCGAGTCCACTGGCATCGGCCCTTTTAAATAATGGGCCACCGTGTGGGTTAACAGTGTTCCTGACCATCTGAAGAGCGACGTTAAAAGGCGAGACGTCCACAGGTTTTATCTTCATTTCATGGAGAGGGCTTTCATCGGCCAAAGGGAAAGTAAGTTACTTAGAATTGGGAACCTCATCGAGAATGGCATGGCGGATCTTCATTAAAAAATGAACTGCCGTTGTTCTCTTTAAGGAGTCTTCATTTATTTCTAAGAGTCTTAATTTATTTCTAAGGGGGATTTACGGATCGGAAAAGGAAGATGAAGCTCTGTTGAAGTGGAAGTAAAAAAAGTAGCTAAAGGAGAATAAATTGTCTATAAATGAATGATTAGATTGATTTAAAAAATTTTTTTCTAATAAAGTCGATCAATATAATTTTAATATATAAAAATATTTTTTTTTTTTTTTAAATCGAACATTTATTCATAGACAAATTATTCTCCTTTAACTCATTCTTACTACTTTTTCCTATTTCTAAGTAACTTACTTTCCCTTTGGCCGATGAAGCCCTCTCAATGAAATGAAGATCAAAGCAGTGAGCGTCTCACCTTTTAACGCTGCTCTTTAAATACGAAAATTTTAAGTTTGATCAAATTTATTAATAAAAAATTTTTTTAATCACACACATTAACACATTGCGGGTTTTCTTTAATAAATGAATTGCTGTTTTTAACTTCAAGTAGTCTTCATTTATTTCTAACGGTGATTTACGGATCGAAAAAGGAAGATGAAGCTCTTAACAGAACAACAGCAATTCATTACTTAATGAAGATCCGCCATTCATTGCAAAGGCTTTCATCGGCCAAAGAAAATGTTCGCTGGGAATGAGTTACGTAGAAAGGCGGACATTAACACATTGCCGGGTTTCATTAAAAATGAATTGCTGCTCCTAAATTCAAGTAGTCTTTATTTATTTCTAAGGATGATTTACGGATCGAAAAAAGAATTTGAAGCATTGCAGTAGTTGAAGTATAAATGTAATACGATCGAAAAAAAAAATGCATTGTAGTAAAATTACATGTTGTGATTCTCCATGTTCCAATATATGTGCGTACTAATTTTCATGGATAACGTTTGAATGGTATATAAGATGAAATGCTGCAGCACCCTCTGGTGGCAAGTAACAATAAAGTCGATAGTGCAAACATGTTTTCCTTACTCGAATACATATTATTACCAATTTTCATAGCGATTGGTTTAACGGTATAGAAATTGATAAACTGCAGCCCCATCTGGTGGCGACTTAAAAGACAACGGATAGCATGAAAACATTTTCTATGTTTTGTCAAACACACACAAAACACTTCACCAAAATCGGTCAAGTCGTTTAGGAAGAGTTCAGTGACAAACACATGTACAGAAGGATTATATAAAGATACACAGACATATATATAAATGAAACAGTGAAATTCAAAAATTGAATACATATGACAGATAGAATAAAAATAAAAATAAAAATAATAAATAAATAAATAATAATAATAATAAAAAAAAAAAATAACAAGGGCTGAATTTCTGCAATTTAGACAGAAAAATGCGTAGAATTCACGGTGGAAAGTATTTTGTCCTTTTAGAATTTCACTGTTTCTTTAATATATCTTTTGAGTTATATATATTGAGTATTATATATATATGAGTATATATATTATATATATATATATCAGTTAGACAAACGAAACCAAGTTAGCATTCAGTTTCCCAATTTATTCCACGACGGCCCCTTAGTTATTTATAAAGAGAATGTGCATAAGCAAGGAAATGTACAAAATTCACTTCCAGTAATTTTACTATAATTATGTTGTTTGTTTGTTGTTTCTTATCCCACTTGGCTGGCCAAGCCCACGAGCCCATATGGACTCATGACTGAAGGGGAAGGAAGCAGCTTCTGTTGCGATGGAGCACCCGTAGGTAGAAGCCTGACTTTTGCTCCGTGACGCTCTTACAGTCATAGAAGACCGGGACCTACGGCTTAAAGTGGATTCCGAACCACTACAAACATCCATGGCACCGCCGGGATTCGAACCCGAAACCTGTGGCACCGAGCGCCAGAGCGCTAGACACTCGGCCATTCAGGTCCCAAATTTGCCAACGGCACGCAGTGTTCCCAGGTGGTCACCCACCCAAGTACTGACCGCGCCCAATGATGCTTAACTTCGGTGATCTAACGAGAACCGGTATATTCAGCATGGTACGGCCGTTGGCGACTATAATTATAAAAATTAAAATAATCACTAAATATTGCTGAATTGAATTTGAAAAATCCATCTTTTTCACATGGTCAGTTGTATGTTGACACCAAATGAAAAAACCCAAAGTATTGTTTATCCAACAATCATTACAATAAGACGAAATACCAAAGAATTTTTTTTCCATTAAGCAACGAAAAAAAATCACGCATTTCATTTTTTGATGTGTAACAAGTAGTTCCGGGTTTTTTTTCACAAAATAAAAAATAAAAAATTTGAATATAAAATTAAAAATACTTCTGGAATTCAAATAAAAAAAAAAAAATCTCTTGCCGGTGATCATATCTCCTGGTTTCATATAATAGAATTATTTTTAAATTTAAATTAAAAGCATCCAAAATAATATGCCTACACAATAGCAGCGTACGCAATTAGCGTGTAGAAAAGCCGAGGTTCAAAACTGCTAACGGCATTGTTGTAGTCACTACTTTCAGATACGAGGAGACTCGCGAATAGGACAATATGTGTAATGTGTCACTCATAGATAGTCAAGGTTGGCAAATAGTCTGCCAGGTGGGAGTTTTCCGGATTTTTTCTCATACGACATTCCCAGTTACTCCTAAAATTCCTCCTGGAAGGCACTGTCCCCTCCTTATCACCCGTCTGTAGGCTATTCGTGAGGCACATGAAGCCCTCCAGTGTTAAAAAAACGCATTAAATAATAAAATGTATCATTAATTTCTTTTCAAGTTTAATCATCCTTTGACGTGAATAAATTGATTTTAATCAGTAAAACCAATAGTGGTTTTCCAACTTTCATTATCACTCGTGAAGTTTTGTAGAAACACGAGATTTATGACTACGATTCAGAATCTCTTACGCCAGCCCCTACCAAGTAATTATTTTTTAATAAAAAATATTGGTGGATTTGTCTGCCTGGTGATTTGGTTTTCCGGATTTTTTCTCATATGACATTCACCGTTACTCCTGAAACTCCTCCTTGAAGGCACTGTCCTCTCCTTATCACTCGTCTGTGGGCTATTCGTGAGGCATATGAAGCCCTCCAGTGTTAATAAAAAAAGCATTAAATAATAAAACTTATCATCAATTTTTTTCATGTTTGATCATTCTTTTTATGTCAAAGAATTAGTTTTAGCCAGTAAAACCAATAGTGGTTTTACAACTTTCATTATCACTCGTAAAGTTTTCTAGAAACACGAGATCTAAGATTACGATTCAGAATCTCTAACGCCAGCCCCTTTCAAGTAATTATTTTTTAATAAAAAATATTGGTGGAGTTTTCTGCCTGGTGGGAGTTTTCCTGATTTTTTCTCATACGAATTCACAGTTACTCCTAAAATTTCTTCTGGAAGGCACTGTCCGCTCCTCATCACCCGTCTCTGGGCTATTCGTGAGGCACATGAAGCCCTCTAATGTTAATCCAAAAATCATTATATAATAAAATTTATCTTCAATTTTTTTTCATGTTTGGTCATCCTGTGACGTGAATGACTTCGTTTTAATCAATAAAACCAATAGTGGTTTTCCAACTTTCATTATCCCTCGTGAAATTTTGTATTGCGATTCAGAATCTCTTACGCGAGCCCCTTTCAAGTAATTATTTTTTAATAAAAAGTATTGGTGGAGTTTTCTGCCTGGTAGGAGTTTTCCTGATTTTTTCTCATACGACATTCACAGCTACTCCTACAATTCCTTCTGGAAGGCACTGTCCCTTCTTCATCACCCGTCTGTGGGCTATTCGTGAGGCATATGAAGCCCTCCAGTGTTAATCCAAAAAAAAAAAGCATTAAATAACAAAATTTAACATTTTTTTACAGTTTTGATCCTCCTTTCACGTGAATGAATTAGTTTTAGTCAGTAAAACGTGTGGTTTAAATAGTGGTTTACCAACTTTCATCATCACTCTTGAAGTTTTTTATAAAGGCATTAAATAATAAAATTTATCATAAATTTTTTTAATGTTGCCGAAAGAATACATCATGGATCAGAATGGATCATCCTTTGACGTGAATGAATTAGTTTTAGTCAGTAAAACCAATAGTTGTTTTCCAACTTTCATTATCACTCGTGAAGTTTTTTTTTATAAAAGCATTAAATAATAAAATTTATCATCAATTAATGGATCATCAATACAATTAATGGATCATCCTTTGACGTGAATGAATTAGTTTTAGCCAGTAAAACCAATAGTGGTTTTCCAACTTTCATTATCATTTGTAAACTTTTGTAGGAACACCAGATCTATGATTACGATTGCGAATCTCTTAGGCGAGCCCCTTCCAAGCAACAACGCAGCAGGGTGCAGCAATTAATCCTAAATCTCATTGACCTGAGTCGCATCACCCATCCATCTCAACCATCCGTCCCTACCTACGAAAGGAAGACATACTTTAACAATCTTAGATAATAATTACGTTCCTCCAGCTCCCTAATCACTTAACTTGTTCCAATAATTTCTCGACGACCACAGCCAGAACAGGACAAGTCATAATCGCGATTAGACGGAAGATAAAATAGCAACAAAACAAAGACAAGTAGAAGACCAGCTTTGTAAATAATTCGACGCTTACAATTAAAACGTCGATCCGCAGATGGGCTGGGGATATCACGGGATATATTTTGGATGTTTTATGGGGTTCTAATTGATCGAAGGAAGTAATAAGACTGTTGTAACTTCATTTGGCTAGTTTCGGATGTCTATGAATAAGGAAATTTATGGTTGTGGTTCTGAAAGCACTCTCTTGTGGCCGATACAGAGAACTTCTGAAGACGCCAGTAACAGAAATGGCGCCGAGGTATAGCTAAGAGGTAGTCGTTTTTTATTAAGTGGAATTCTATTTTTTGTCTAATTATACAGAAAAAAAATGTTTTACATTTTGAAATAGGTATATCAATGCAATATATAGAGATAAGTAATGAATTTCAGGCAATGAAACTCACATAACTAAAATACCTGATTATGAAAATTGAATAATAGTGACAATAAAAGATGCATGCCCATCCTACACGCCCACTGTTATTCGTAATTTGATATATGATTGATTTATATTAATGTAAACGATAAATGGATTTTTATCAATGTAATCAACAACTGGTTTATATCAATGTAATGTGTACAGAAAAGGTAGATGGTAAATACTTGAATTTCTAGTAATGAAACTCAACTAAAATACCCAATTTTGAAAATTAGGGATAGTTATAGCAAAATATGCATTTCCATCCTACATGCCTTCTGTTTTCGTAATTTGATATACGACTGATTTATATCAATTAAAAAATCAATTTATTTTTATCAATGTAATTAATAACTTGTTTATATCAATGTAATATGTACAGAAAAGGTAGAAAGTAAATATTTGAATTTCAAGAAATGAAACTCCGTTAACTAAAATACCCAATTTTGAAAATCAGGGATAGTTACAACAAAAGATGAATTCCATCCTGTATGCCCTCTGTTTTCGTAATCTGATATACGACTGATTTTTATCATTGTATTGTTATCAATGTAATCAACGACTCATTTATATAAATGTAATATGTACAGAAAAGGTATATTATAAATATTTGAATTTCAAGTGATAAAACAAATTTAACTAAAATACCCTATTTTGAAAATCAGGGATTGTTACAACAAAAGATGCATTCCATCCTATATGCCCTCTGTTTTCGTAATCTGATATACGACTGATTTTTATCATTGTATTGTTATCAATGTAATCAACGACTCATTTATATAAATGTAATATGTACAGAAAAGGTATATTATAAATACTTGAATTTCAAGTGATAAAACAAATTTAACTAAAATACCCTATTTTGAAAATCAGGGATTGTTACAACAAAAGATGCATTCCATCCTATATGCCCTCTGTTTTCGTAATCTGATATACGACTGATTTTTATCATTGTATTGTTATCAATGTAATCAACGACTCATTTATATAAATGTAATATGTACAGAAAAGGTATATTATAAATACTTGAATTTCAAGTGATAAAACAAATTTAACTAAAATACCCTATTTTGAAAATCAGGGATTGTTACAACAAAAGATGCATTCCATCCTATATGCCCTCTGTTTTCGTAATCTGATATACGACTGATTTTTATCATTGTATTGTTATCAATGTAATCAAAGACTCATTTATATAAATGTAATATGTACAGAAAAGGTATATTATAAATACTTGAATTTCAAGTGATAAAACAAATTTAACTAAAATACCCTATTTTGAAAATCAGGGATTGTTACAACAAAAGATGCATTCCATCCTATATGCCCTCTGTTTTCGTAATTTGATATACGACTGATTTTTATCATTGTAAGTGATCTTTGTATTGTTAACAATGTAATAAACGACTGATTTATATCAATGCAATATATATTATATATAGAGAGAGAAGGCAGATGGAAAATACTTAAATTTCAAGTCATGAAACTCCCATAAATAAAATTCCTGATTTTGAAAATTAGGTAATAGTTGCAACAAAAGATACATTTCCATTCTACGTACCCTCTGTTTTCGTAATTTGATATACGATTGATTTTAATTTTCAAGCCGTTTATCTTAGAACGGGAATAAAATTGAACAATGTTGTTACAAATAATTCGGATTCCATTTGCCAATTTCAAAAAATGTATTAGATCACCGGAATGACATTCAACTGTCATTCGTATATGAAATAATCCAAGAGCAACATATTTAGAAAGGAACAAATTAATGAAAATTATTCAGGAGCTTTTATGGTTTACAAATTTAAAAAATAGAAAATAACTTTAATATTATTGACTGAATATAATATATTATTGAAATTATTATATATTATTATTATTGAAATATAATATTATTAACTTATAATATTATATTTCAATTATTTTAATACATTTTAAATGAAGTGACTGTGTGTCAAGAAAAAAAAAAAAAAAAAAAGACAACAATACTAATCAATTTATTTGATGCTGCTAATCACGAACTGCTGAAACAAGCATAAAACTATGGAATCATAATTTATTCCAATTATTGAAAATCGTTTAAAGTGCTTTAAATAGTATTAAATATGAAATATGTAATTTTCGTACTTGAATTTTATATTAAAAAGCACGCTGTCTTAATATAAATTAAAATAAAAAATATTATAACATATTTTCTGGCAATATTTAGAGTAATTAAAGCCTTTTTGAAAACATACATTGATTTCCATAATAAAGTTGTTATAAAAATATTTTTGCACTTAATTTTTGAATTTAGAAATATATGTTTAAAAAATTACGGTTTTAACTTTGCTAATCTGTGGCATTTCAAACTTAACTTTGCTAATCTAAGGCATTTCAAACTTCTAACTCTAAAGGAATAGAACTAATAGAGAGATTTATTAGCTTAAAGGGATTTGTTAAGCCAAAGTATTCATGTATAACTACTTCAAATCAGATAGATAATCAGTATTAGTTAATACTTTTTTTTCGTGCCCAAATTTGTTTTAAAAATTCAATCCTTTATAAAACGCAATATGCCAATCGGTAGTATGCTGAAGTATGATATTTAGTACGATGGAAACGTTACATTTAAGGAAAATAAAATGAAAATGATTTTTAAGGAATAAATAAAATTTAAAAAATTAAAATACTTACTTTTATTTAAATGATTAACATTATTAATTGAATTTTGCATTGTATTACAGATTCTCTAGAACCAATTTAAAAAAAAGTTTAATCTCCCTTGTTTCACCATAAGGCCAGATATTTTTCTATTTTATGATTCCTCATTTCAATAATTTTTTCAATTTTTCCGAATATATCCCAACAATGATTTCAACTAATTAATATCGTAAATTAAAAAAGATATTTGTACTTAATCAGAAATTTTGCTTTTATCTATTAATATAGCATACATACTTTCTTTTACATTTTATAATTTAACTTTAAAGAATAGCATACATTTATGAATGAATAAAAAATGAATCAGAAATTGTCTCAAAATCAAATTAATTAATTGTGATTTCAGAAAATAGTAATGAGATTGAAACATTAAATGACTTCAGAGCGATAAGTTAGAGAATGGGATAATTAACCTGACAGCATAGCAAAAAGTTAACTTTATTAAATGATTTTTTCATAATTCAATCCAATCCAATAACAGTTCGTCAACGTTTCTGACATCAATGATTATTACCAATTGAGATCAAACTGATTTTCCGTTGAATATTAACAACAAAAATCTCACTAATTCAAAATAGATAATAGCGAGGTTCCGCCGTAATAGTGATTGCTGCTATTACGGCTTTCATTTAAAAGAAAAATTTGGCTCGACCATAAGGAAAATGAAATTCCACAAATCTGCAATTAGCTTATCGCATGAATAAAGATAGCGCAATTAGGACAGGCCTTGAGAAACTTTTTCAAAATCTTCATTTAGATAATTCGTTCATAGCAAAATAATCGCCCAGTTGCTGAACAAATGGATCAATTATAGCAAAGAGGCTAGCTTATGCTTGCGGGGTCTTTCTGTTGTCTGTTTCAAAGCAAATCCTTTTCCAGTGATGTATGTGATGTATGTTTGAAGTTTTTTATTAGACTATCCGTTATCAGTGTAATCTGTCTTTTCAAAAAATACAACATCAACAATAACAACAAAAAGAAATTTTCCAATCAATGTTTACAGTATTAAACTCCTATAGAAGTTTTTATTTCTACAATAAAATAGATTTATGTATCAGGGAATAGTATACATTTGAGTACATTATTCATATCTTTTGAATGCCACTTATAATAAGTAATTATGTAAATGATCCGAGAAAATGATAATTGGTTTGTGATTGATAGTATTCATATACATTGATTCAGATTAAGTCATACAATTACTGAATGCATATAAAAAACCACAATAATTTTTATTGTCTTTAGATAGAAGCTAACACCTGTTGCGCAGCCACGGAACTTCACCAAAACTCAAATCATCTTTATTGTCTTTTCAGAACCTGGAGGGCCTGGGAAATTATTTTATTAGTTAATTTGAAATAGGAGAAAAAAAGGAAGACATTTGTTAAATCCAGTATCTAATTTTACATAAAATTGTTTAAATAAATCTATGTAGAATTAAAATATACTCAAATCATTGCACTCATAGATACAATAAATCAACTCATAGATACACTAATCACTCACAGATACAATGAGTAGTCTCATAGATAGAATGGTAATTCATAGATACAATAAATCGACTCATAGAACACAATAATCACTCATAGATACAATGAGTAGTCTCATAGATAGAATGGTAATTCATAGATACAATAAATCGACTCATAGAACACAATAATCACTCATATATACAATAAATCGACTCTTGTAATACAATAATCATTCATACACACAATAAATCGACTCACAGAACATAATAATCCTTCATACACACAATAAATCGACTCACAGAACACAATAATCACTTGTATATACAATAAATCGACTCATAGAATACAATAATCACTCGTATATACAATAAATCGACTCATAAAATTCAATAATCACTCGTATATACAATAAATCGATTCCCATACAATAATCTCTAAAAGATATATTTATTTTTTATAGAATTTTCCAAAAAAAGGTAAGTTCCTCTTCTAGATTGAGTGATATTCGTCTTATAGTAACCTTCAGTAGCACAATAGTATTTATAATTGCTTATAAAATATTAATAACTCAGGCAAATGCATATGAATATTCCTCCTGCATGCTGACTGATAAATACATGCAGGTAGGAAAGCCAGATTCGAATCCGTTGGTGGCGTCCGCTGCAGTCTCTGCTTTCAGAAACGAACTTTGCTTTGGTTTGTCGCTCTACGGTCCTTTTTTGCACACTTCAAGCTAATTAGACCAGGACATACAGTTTAACGTGGATTCCGAACCACTAACAAACATCTATGCCACCGCCACGATTCGAATCTGAAACCTGTGATACCAATGTCTAGAGCACTAGCCAATTGGCCATCAGGCCGCTTTTCAAAAACGAAGACTTGATGATTATTGTGATTGCAAGTGTAAGTCGCCTCACGTAAAGAGGGGGAATTTTCTGGATTTCCTCAGATACGACACTGAAATACTTGACAGTTATTCCTAAAAGCCCTCGAGAAAGGTAATGCTCTTTCCATTGTTGTCTGTTAATGAATTTTCATGGCATGCAATAACGACACAAGGTGGATAACAATGTAAAAAAAAAAAAAAAAAAAGTAAGAGGACGAAGGATAGATTCCCTCTCGTAAATTGCATCAATTGTAGTGCATCTAGTGCAACTGGACTGCCTAGTTAAAGTTTTTAAGCTTTCTTTAACACGACGAGCTTCACGTAAGGCATCTTCTCAGGAGAGCAATGTTACCTTACCAAAATGGTGTTCCTATTATAAAACAATCACAAAGAGTACAGGATTCGTGAGACCTGTACAGACAACGCAAATGTCGTCTCTTTGAAAAAATTAATTTCAATTTTTTCAATAATTCAGATAATTCAATTCTCTATACTTTGCTTTCGATGGCAATTGATAGTGCAATTACTGTTCTTCGAAAAGTGACAAAATAGTTTAATTCTTATAAAAATATTTTCATACTATGAATAAATCACAACCTTTTATTTTTCACAGTTTATTCTTGATCTGGTTTTAATCCTTTCATTATACTAGTTTGCTTAACTTATTAACCAGTGGCAACAGGCTTAACTAAAGTGTCCGAGACCTTAGATTGGTATATACTGCCTAATATCCTTCATTGCGTTACTTGAAGAAATATGTAATTAAAAATTCAGGTTTGAGGCTCTACGGTCAGTTTTTGCACACTTTAGGCTAATTAGACCAGGACCCCTAACAAACATCCATACCACCGCCAGCAGATTTAAGGAGACTCGAAGGTTATTATGAAAATGTATTTAAACATCTCGCCTTCACTCTCAAGCTACCTGGTGGGAGTTTTCTGGGTTTTCTCGCATGCAATACACAAATACGGGGTAGTTACCTTAAAAACTCCTCTCAAAAGATCACAAGGGAATGCCTTGTGGCGTACATAACTCCAACAAGAGGGCTATCAATGCACTATGCACTAATATATATATATATATCAATGCACTATGCACTATGCACTAATATATATATATATATCAATGCACTATGCACTAATATACATAAATAATTATCACTAAAAGTTAATTGTTGCTTAACAAACGGGGTTTGTCTTTTAGAGATGAAAAAAATCTTTGAAAATCTGATGTCTGTTATATGTCTTTTTCGTATAATTTATAATTAAATTCTAAAACTTCTTAATAATGCATGGTTAAATTAAAACCAATGGATTATGGTAGTATTTCTAGTAAATAATTGATTTAATATTTTTTCACTCCAATTTATCCCTGGAATTGCAAACTAATCACAAAATTTAATCCTAAAATTATATGAAAATCATTATTTATAAGACAAAGAAGAATTGATGCACGTTTGAATCGTTTATAAATGAAAAGCGCCGATTGCTTATATTTATGACTTGATTTTTATTACTTATATTGCCATTTAAAATCAGCAGTGCAATTCATCAAAAACTAAAAAAGTAACTTAGCCTTTATTAACAGTGATGTTTATAAATCAAAGTCCAATATATTTCATCAAATCCTTCCAAAAAATCATTATAATAAAAATGAGTTATTAAGCTAAGAAGATAAAGCTTTTACGGTGTCCGTTCTGATCAATTATGTGATTGATGCCCGTCTTTTGAAAATCTTTACGTGTAATAACTTTGATGATAAATAACGCCTTAAAAAATAAGTTGGGAAAAGAAAGAGTTGAACGAATTCGATTTCGAATCTAATTCACTTTTGCATTCTTATTTCTTCCTTTTACTACCACTAGATGGCAGGTGACAAATAGCCAATAATCGGATTAGGCTGTGCAATTTGGCATTAAAAATATCGCCAATAGTTCTTTGTTTGTTATTTATGACATCATTAGCTGACCTGAAACAGATTAGCTTCTAATTGTGAAATAGACATAAGGGATGATCGATTGTGCAGTTTGAAATAAAGCATTCAATAATGCTCAATGTAATTTGACAGGTTCATATTCGTATTAAAAAAATTAGCTTTTGTCTAATAACACGAAGAATCTAAAGGCATTAGGAGAAAATTGTTTTTTTTAATGCGTTTTTATAAACCGGGTGTGGTGATTTTATTCTAAAAGTTAGGGAGGGGCAAGCTCATCTAAAAAGATGGGTGTGGCAAATGCCAATTAAAATGACACTACGTATTGGAGTCCGTGTCGTAAATTTTGCTCAACTAATTTGTCTAAACACTTCATAAGGATTCATCGAAGATGCAGTTCTTGGAATCAGATAAATAAGTTGTTTACATAATTTAAGCAATTCTCCAATTACTCAAATGCCTAAATAGTTAAATAGCAAGCTTTTATAAGAAATATAGCCGAAGTTGACGTCGATGTATTACAAGTTTATGTTTAATAGCAATGCACATATGACGGCTAAAATGCAAACAATTGATATTATATGACTAAAAGACAAACCACTAAGGCTATATGGCTAAGAGATAAACTACTGAGATTATATGAGTATGAGACAAACTACTCAAGTTACATGAGTAAGAGACAAATTCCTGAGGTTATATGAGTAAGAGACAAACTACTGAGGTTATGTGATTAAGAGACAAATTACTGGTGTTATATGACTAAGAAACAAACTACTGAGATTTTAGGACTAATAAATACTACTGAGGTTGACTACTGAGGTTATATGAGTAAGAGACAAACTACTGATGTTATATGGCTAAGAGAAAAACTAATGAGGATATATGACTAACAGACAAACGAATGGCACACAACTTCCAAGATAACACATACACAAAACTAAAATTTTAATCTTTAATAGAGTTATCAACACTCCATTGGATAAAAAAAAAACTGAAAGTAAAACTTCGCTCAAATTTTATATTTTCGATTATTATTGATTTTTTTAAAACTACTCCCTTAAAACTTACTGCTAGTATGAAATGTATGAAACAATAATGATAATGTTGATCCCATATTTTTTCTGAAAATATATTTTACTTGCAAAAACTTTTCTTCCAACATGATCAACAGAATTCTATCTCGTTAAATTCTTTACACACACTACTAATTTACAATACAGTGCACACAATTTTTTTAATCTCTTTATAAGACACTTGAATAAAAGGGGCCTGAACGGCCGAGTGCCTTGCGCTCGGTGCCACACGGTTCGAGTCTCGGCGGTACCATGGATGTTTTTGGCGGTTCGCAATCCACTTTAAATCGTAGATCCCATATGATCGTAGTTTGGTTTGTTTTGTCGCTCTACGGTCATCTTGTGCACACTTTGGGTTAAACAGACCGGGACCTACAGTTTAACGTGGATTGCGAACCCCTCACAAACATCCATGCCACCGCCAGGATTCGAACCTGAAGCCTGGGATACTAAAGACCAGAGCGTTAGCCACTTGGCCACCAGGCCGCTCATATGATCGTAGAACATTGTCTTGAAGTTTAGTCAGTCTTCAGCCCTCGTGGTTCCCAGCTAAAGTGAAGCTGCATATTACCCTCAGCCATACCAGTACCCTCATACATAGACCAGTGGGGTCTTCTGGACCTGGCGTAGGCTTTCCTGCACCAGGGGGATTAGTAACAGACACTTGAATCTAACCTCCTTGGGCAGTATCACTCATCTAAATGATCACATAAAAATAGATTTTCAGACAGTTTTCCAAATAAAATAATGATAAACAATCTCAATAATTTGTATACAAGAAAGAAACCGAATTCCCTTTCTCAAGATGTCAAGTAACATCATTCTGTTGTTTCAGTCAATTAAGTACCAAAAGTCATACAGAAACAACACGTAACGCATACAGAAATGAATCTATCAAACAAAGTATTTATCTCGACTTCCCATGTTGTACCCCATCTTATCATACTTATGTCCCGCTATGGGGCTATGCAACAAACTACCTGAAATATTTAAAAATGAGGTAACTAAAAACACGCGAAGCAAATATGGAGAAAGATTTGAAATAACTAAAAAATATTATACAAATTATATTTTTCAAAGATTTTGTCAGTACTATTTCCACTAAATCTTTTAATGAAACTTATGTTACTAATGATGAAATCCCTTTTCTGTGTTCCTATTTTAAAAGAAAAAAGATTAGGAGCAATTCTTCCTGCCAAAAGTTTGACTTGGTAAAGACAATTATCAATTATATCACCAATTTTCTCTTATTGCTAATGCATTTTCTTTTTCTTTAATTTTTGGAATTATTTTTATTGCTAATAAATTTTATCCGGCAGATGTACTCGATATTAATCCTCAATAAATTTCTCAATGACTAGAGATTAAGGTCTTCTACAAAGCATGTACTCCAAACTTACATGCAAAGAAGAAATAAAATAACAATGACTCATTTTATTAACAATGATTCGTAATCATCCCAAAATAACAATGTATATAATGATGTAATAAACATAAAATTCAAAAATTCTTTTACTACGTTCCTATTTTAAAAGAAAAAAAAAAGACCAGGAGCAATTTTCCTTGCCAAAAGTTTGACTTAGTAAAGAAAATTATCAATTCTTTCATAATTTTTTTGTCAATGCATTTTTTTTCGTTAATTTTTTAAGCTATTTTGATTTCTAATAAATTTTATCTGGAAGATGCACTCGATATTAGTTATCAATAAGTTTCTCAATGACAAGAGACTGAAGGTTTTACGAAGCGTGTACTCCAAACCTACACGCAGAGAAGAAATAAAATAATAATGTCTCATTTTATTATCAATGATTCGTAATCATCCTAAATTAACAATGACGTAATAGCGATGAAATTCAAAAATTCATATTCTATGTTCCTATTTTAAAAGAAGAAAGACCAGAAGCAATTCTCACTGCCGAAAGTTTGACTTGGTAAATAAAATTATTAATTTTTTGGTTATTAATGCATTTTCTTTTTCGTTAATTTTTTAGATCATTTTGATTTCTAATAAATTTTACCTGGCAGATGCACTTGATATTAGTCATCAATTAGAATTAGTCATTAATTTCTCAATGACAAGAGACTGAAGGTTTTACGAAGCCTGTACTCCAAACCTACGTGCGAAGAAGAAATAAAATAACAATGTCTCATTTTATTAACATTGATTCGTAATGATCCCAAAATAACAATGTACATTCTCAAAGTAAAGATAATTCAACTTAAGGCAAACAGAATAATTGCTCGAAACTTATCTTAGATACATGTTCGTAACTACAATAATATATTTATAATGGAAATTACTTCAAACGAAATCATATTAAAAAAAAAGTTTATCTTATAAATCTTGAATTCATTCTATCGTATCATGGCTACTGATATAGAACTGAAATTAGTACTGCAAAATAAAAAAAATAAAAACATACAAGAAAAAAATACCCTTAATCAGCAATAAAAATTATATACTTGACTCTGAAAGTTATGTTGGATAATTAATTCGAGATAATACTAGACTAGGGGAGAGCATAAATTTCGAAACTCAGTCATGTTAAATCAAGTGAAGATAAATATACATACTTTATTAGAGCCAAAACCCCAAGGCGTAATAATATGACAACTTAATTCTGATTATGAATAGCTACAAACATGCGAGGAATAAACGTAAGGTTTTTTTTATTGGTTTTATCCATTAAGTTATGCAACAGTGTAAATTAAATCTATTAATAATTAATCAATAACGTTGATATACTACAATGATTCCAAAACTTGAGAATACACTCAAACCTGTTTTTATGCGGGAGATAGGAACTGCATAAAATAAATAACATAAAAAAACATTCTGAAACTTCATAAGTAGCTATAAAACATATTGTTTGTAGCATATTTAAAAAGAATTCTTTAATGCGGTGAATAGGGACCGCATAAAAAAAGTCCCACATAAAAAATATGTAAATTAAAACCTCACAATGTAGCTAGAATGGGTTTTATAAAAAAGGAAAAATTGAATTTACACACTGGAACATTTTTAAATGTTTTATTTTCTTATATAGATCCAAAAATTTACATTTAAAACTATTCACCGTTGTCAAGTACGCAGATTTTCTTATGAAGAACTAGTTCAAAATTATTTTCTTTAGTTGTAGATGCTGAACCTGATGACTGAGTGGCTGGCACTCAGTACCACAGGTTTCGCGTTCGAGTCACTGCGGTACCATGGATGTTTGTAGAGGTTCGGAATCCACATTAAACTTTAGTTCCCGATCTAATAGGATCGTAGAGCATTGTGGGGGTAGTGTTACTCGCGTCTGTAGCATATCTTCAAACTGCATGGGCCTCCTTGGTAGTGATAAATGAGTAACAGCGGTGCACTCCTTGTTTATGGTATAAAGATAACTGTCTCTGAATTGTCAGCTGAATTAGGAAAAAAAAACAAGCTTGTAGATGCTATCTCGTATCTAATAAAATTCTTGGTAATGTGATAATTATGTGATTGGGTGGGCGATCGGTTGGATTCTTTTTAATGTGCATGTTATTTTGGCAAATATCTGACGTTTTCTTTTTAAATTATATTTTGAAATAACTTTTATTCATAACATGTATTTGATGGAATTTTTTTATATACAGCACACACACACAAAATCGCTAAAAAAAGGATCGCATAAAACAGGTTTGAATGTACAAGATTTTTTACATAAAAAATGTTTTAATCATTTAAGTAATTTATATATATATATATAGCATTTTGTGATTTCTTTAAATTTTTGATAAAGAACATTATGTCTACAACGTGTATGAATCAAATAACTTTAAAAAAATAAAACTTGATAAAAATTGATTAAAATTAGATAAAGTTTTACTTTAAACAATGAAAATACATTATTGTGCAACCTTAGGTTTCAAAAGTAGTTTTAAATTTTCGTTGAAGGAACATTCTTCGAAGAAAAATGTCCCTTTTTTTTATCGAACTCACTTTTATGTGGTCCCGACTTGTCATTGGATTATTTTACATCTTTCGTTTCAAATATACAGTACAAATTTTCTACACATTAACATGTATTTGGGGAGAACTATACAATTATTGCTTACTGTGATTAAGCTACCACAGTGTTGGAATCGGCTGTAATGTGTTAGGATCTTTTGTCTTGTTAAAAAAAATTTTTCATCCAAGGAGTATTTAACGCTAATTTATTTAAACGTTTGTTCCGAATGTTAGTACAAACTTCTTATGAAGAACAGTTTCTCGATTGTGCTTACTACCGTAAAGTCCCAAATTATAACTATCTTCCTTAATGTTCGACAATAAATATTAGATTCGTTACATTGGGCCTGATGACCGAGTGACTGGTACTAGGTATCAAAGGCTTCGGATTCGAGTCCTGGTGGTGTCATGGCTGTTTGTAGTGGTTCGGAATCTACTTTAAGCAGTAGATTCCGGTCTAATATGACTGTAGAGCGTTGGGCGTAGGACTGACAACCCTACCCCATAATAAGTCGGCGTCATGTAACCAAATCAGGCTTCTACCTACGGGTGCTCCATCACAACAGAAGCTATATATCTCGCAGTTCGTCGCCAATCTACTAAAGAATGTCAAATTAAACTGTAAAATAACAAGAAATCACTATAAAACAATATATACTCAATGTGTACTATATCACAAATGATTTCATACTTTTCTTAGACTAATACAAGGTGACCAAAATACTTACCTTTTAGTAAAGGACTACAAATGAATTTTTGCACGAGTTAACTTGTGGTGGAGGAGATACAAATACGAGTATGATCGGAATAATCTGTTTAAGGCCTGTTAATCTCTTAATGTTGTTATCAAATTTCTATAAAGTAACAAAAAATCACTATAAAATGATTGTTGCTAGATGTACAATATCACGAATGATCTCGTGCTTACATTAGAATAGTACAAGATAGTAAAAATGCCTGTTTTAGTAAAGGTTTAAAAATGAATTTTTTCCCGAGTTAACTTGTGCTGTTCCGAAGACATACAAATATGAGATACGAGTGTATTCGGGATAATCTGTTAAGGAATTAAAATTGCAAACTAGCACTTCTCTTTATATATGTAGTCCACGCTATGCATATTTAATAAATAAACCTTACACTATCATAATAAGCTGAAGAAATCTCGAACCTGAAGAATTAATTAAAATAATAAAATAGCATGAAGCACCAGACCAACCCGTTTTCCAAATAAATATTAAATTATGTGAACCGCAGTATCCTTTGATGAGTTAAAAATAAATTGCTGCATATTTAAGCCAGCGCTACTATTCATCTGACTAACAGACGGAAATTGCTGACCGCTTGTCTTGAAGCTTCAGTCAAATTTTAATTAAAAATTAAAATAGAAAATTATTTGAAGCTACCTCTTAAAGAATTAACTTTCAAGACGAAAATGAATGCCATCGTTTTCGTTACAATGTATAAAAATGATCAAGGATTTAATTAATAACACAACACGAATATGAAACATCAATTATGCAGAGTTTAATTAAATATTAGAAAGATATGCCAGGAGATTGAATTTTTTCCTCACTGAAAACGCATTCAGTTCTTTTCAGAAAATAATTTTCTTTATTAAAATCCCTTCAATAAGATTTTAACTATCCATTTAATTTTATGGACTGGACCGAATCCGTGCTACAGAATACTAATTATTAAATCCCTTGACTATATAAGATATGTATGTTGTTTCAACAAAATTTAAGTTGCCAGATTTTATTAAACTTTTTTCGAAAAGTTAACTTGTGGAAATGAGCCATGGCCTCTGATGAAAACGTTTCGCAGTATCTGGAAAAAATTATAGTAAAAATAGTATTAGTTGCTTTCCGCTATTAGAAATTCATCGTGTTCTTTAATAATGTAAACCACAAATATTCATGCTCATATTATACATATATTCATATTATATAGATATTCATACTCACATTATACATATATTCATATTATATAGATATTCATACTCACATTATACATATATTCATATTATATAGATATTCATACTCACATTATACATATATTCATACTCACATGATACAGATATTCATATTATATAGATATTCATACTCACATGATACAGATATTCATATTGTATAGATATTCATACTCACATGATACAGATATTCATACTCACATTATACATATATTCATACTCACATGATACAGATATTCATACACATATTATACAGATATTCATACTCACATTATACAGATATTCATATGCTACCATAAATTATTCATACTACTACTCAGATATGCATACGCAGATGTTGAATACTCACTAATCAACAAACTTTTTAAGATTGTTTCTTCAAATAACGCTACGACAGCTCCTGATTCTTATCCATTGCATCAATTTATCCTAACAATCTTTATTGCGTTAAATTTCATCAGGATAAGATTACCAGTCGTAGCTCTAAAAAAATGTGGAAATAAAATAAGAATATATTTAGAAAAAATTAAATAAAAATAAATTTGGAAATAAAAATATATTTGGAAAAAAAATTTGGAAATAAAAATATAGTTGGAAAAAATAAAACAAAAATAAATACGGAAATAAAAATATTTTTAGAAAAAATGAAAAATGAAACCGTTACTGAGGTTATTCCTTTAAAATGCAAGTCCAAACGAAACCCAAGTCCCCCAATATGTCTCCCATGGATTATCATGCCTTTGGACTTTTAAATTAAGCGGCTTAATTTTAATCATTATAATCGGCAATCCAAGACATTGGATGGGCTTTAGAAGATTTTGGTGGAGGAGTGGAACAAAATCAAACCAGATATTTTAAGTCAAGCTCCTTTGGAAACCATCATGCAATATGACAGCTCAACAAAAGGGCTGCCAGACTGAATATGTTAGAAAATAAAATTATCTTTTTTATAAAGATATTTTTTCCCTCTGTAAAATACCGCGAACACCCTCTATAAAATACTTTCCTCTTTAAGTTTTAACAAGGCAAATTTCAAAGCGAATAATTTTATTTGGAAAAACAAGACATCAGGTGCGACATAACAAAATATAAGAAGAAAGACACTGCTTTTTGGTGGAACGATCGATGCTATTTGCGTCTTTTCAAAAATGTCCTTTCAACGGAAATGCATACAATGTAACATTGTATCGAGTTAGCAATTGTGTGCGAAGGAAAAGATAAATGAAAACTTGTCGTGGCCAACCAAAGATTCCCTTCAGTCATGGCTAATGATGGATGGTTCTGAAAAGCTACTCTTCAAGAAAAATGCGTAGCGCTGATCAAAAAGCTTCTTGAACATATGTTCAATCAATCTTTAAAGCTTACAAACCAAATTTGTCGGGACAACTTTCTCAGCATAATACTAATATACACTCCTTTATTCTTTAATAATTATTTTATTTACCTTAATTCTTTAATAATTAATAATAATCTGTCAGACTATTCTTTTGAAATGTATATTTTTTTTATTCTAAGTAAAAATAATTATCTTGTAAGAAATTTTGAATTAGTAAAATTATAATTCTACTATAAATTCCTGTATGACAGTACTAAATAGTTTATTTGAAACTTATGGATATGTGTAATGCAAATATTTTTCTCTTTTAAAATAAATAGTTTTGGAAACTATTCATTTATCTCCTTTAAAATAAAGCGATCTGATGGCCAACTGGATAGCGCTCTGGCCGTTGGTACCACAGTTTCAGGTTCGAACCCCTGTGGTGGCATCGTTGTTTGTGAGTGGTTCGGAATCCATGTTAAACTGTAGGTCCTGGTATAATTAGCTTAAAGTGTGCACAAAATGACTCTAGAGCGAGACACCAAACCAAATCTTTAAAATTAAATATTTCTGGAATCTATTCATAAATCGTCGTTTTACGTTGAAATAATATTATAAAGGAAATAATGCTATATATTCGATAAGCGATTGTATGGAAAATTGGCAAGCGACCAAGTAGGACCGATTCATGCATCATCATCGGCGCAACAGCCCCGTGGTGGACCAAGGCGTCTGCATTCTGGCAGATTTCTAGATGGCACATGTTTTTTTATGGGGTAGGGTTTCAGCTCTACGCTCTACAGCCATATTAGACCGGGAAATAGCCATATTAGACCGATCCCCCGCAAACATCCATGACACCCTCCGGGACTCGAACCTGAAACCTGTGGCACCAAAGTGCGAAGTGCAAAGTTGTGTGAATTTACGGAGTGCCGGGGGATTAATCCCCACACCTCCAGTTAACAATTAAAATTAAGCTGCATGAAAGATACAAAAACCAAAAATTAAAATCATAAAAAGAGTTAACGTTAAGAAAGCAGCATTGCTCTTAGAATTAAGTGTTTTACTATAATAATAAAAAACTAGGTAGAAAGATAGAGTTTAAATTTAAGATTAATCTTTGCACAGTGCATAATAGTTTAAAACCCCTGAAATTAGGAGAGAAAGTAAAAAGGAAAGATAGTGCATACAACACGGAGATCGATGGTGGAGCTACTGATTTCAGATGGACTAAAAGAACTATGGCCTTTCCGACAAACTATATATACCACGAGTGGGCGGAGTTATGTGTGGTGGGCTTCTGATTGGAAGCTGTGGTGGTGTGTTAAGTTTTGTGATGGTAGAAAGATGTTTGTTTACATTCAGTTCCTATGCTGGATCTATGTGAATTCTTTTAGGATTCGGGAAACTATTGAAATCTAGTTCAAAAATTGCGCGAGGTCGTTTTTTGTAATTTTTAAGTGGAATGTATTCTGGAAGATTTAACATAAGTGGGTTATCACTGAGTGGCACTTTATTAAGAAAGTTAACTGCAAGTTTTTTGGAATAATTAAGAATGGGTTCAATTTTAAGATCGGCGTGGATTCGATGTCTATTGTAATAATGTGGTGCATCAGTGATTTTCATTAAGACTTTATTTTGAAAGACCTGCAGTCTCTTCAGGTGGTGCATGGCAGCATTGATCCATATAGGGGCTCCATAAGTTAAAATGGGCCTAATACAGGCTTTGTAGGCAAGAAGTTTGTTTCCAATCGTTCCAACCGAGTTGCAGAACGCTAGTCACTCGGCCATCAGGCTCCTACGGATTCATATAGAACGGTGTAATAGGGGAGAAAGGTACATACTTTAATTACAAAATTATTTAAATTTTTAGTTACTAAAATTTTAAATTGAGAAGAAAAATCAAATGAAAAATTACACACTAACTAGTAAACATTTTCCTTTCAAAATTGCTTTGCGTCGCGCACATCTGACTAGCATCCCCAAACGAAAATTCGATTCTTCCATTTCCGCTTTTAAACCGGATGTTTGTACGCCGCAGGGATGCCACCGGCCAGCCGAATTGAATCAACATTCAGTTAACCGGATGTTTACCTTTACACACATTCGGTGGTGGCGCATATGAAGACAACTGTTATAGGAATAGTAACCGTAAAAACTTTATGGGTCAAATAAAGTTTTAATAAGAGCATCAGAAAGACATAAGAATAACTAATAATAATAAGATATTGGAAAGATTTTAGAATGGAAAAGATTACATGAAGAAATATTGTTAACTGTTACCACACCGCTGAGATTATGCAGTCAGTCACAAAAATATTGTTCGAAAATTGTTTTAATTATAATGAATGATTTTTATGCTGTTTGCAGCGCTAATTCCAAAAACGAAATAGATTTATTTCTATTACATAAGATTTTTCTACAAAGGGATGGCATATTTTTCTACAATTAACTGGAATCATGAATTTTTGACAATTAGTATTAGTTTTATTAATATATACATTTGTGAAAAATAAACTTTTTTTTTAATTCAGGTAAAAAAATAAATAAACAATAGATATATTATAAAAAATTACAATTCATTATAAGGTTTTTATTTTCCCTTAAACGATATTTTCACGCTTGTTTCTTTTGTCATGATTATTGTTTTAATATATTATACCAGTTTTCTCTATTAATTAAATTAATTGATAATTAATAATCTCTGTTAAAATAAAGTAATCTAAATAATGCTTTCTTGTTCCTAAATATGCTAAATTCTTAAAACTTGGTTAGTATTTACGATAAAACTGTAAGCGGAAAAATGCTTGTCTTATTTTTCATCACTTATTTCACGGACAATTTTTTCATCGTTCGGCAGCGTTATAAAATATATATATATATATGAAAGTAGTCCAGAGTTAGTTCAAAAGAGTGTTTAAAGTTCTGTCTTTTATTTGAACTATTTAGAAATCAAGTAACAGTAACTCAATTTAAATTTCATTATTAAAATCTGTTATAGATGTTATTTCAATATTACAATTGGGTTATAGATTAAGGAGTTTCAATATTATCCGAAATCAGTGAGGTCATTGTCATAGCAAACTACGAGAGTTGCTTCCTTAAAATTTCTCTGTATTTAGTATCATTCGATATTAGCCTCGGGCTTGAACGCCTAGGTTTTGATTTAGAGCCTTACTTAAATAGTAGAAAGGTTTTGGGTATTGTATTTGACAGGTAAAAGCTGTAGGTTTGCTTGCCCCTATGTCAGTTTGTAGGAGAAGTATTCCAAAATTTACTTGTTGGACATTGGAAATTGGTTAGGTTGGTTAGAAATTGGCTTCAAAAGATCTTAGCTACTTAATCGTAATCGATGCTGCCTTCGATATTAAAAAGGATAAAAAAGTCAGCTAGGATAAAGATGATTCTATTTTTGCTTTAAAAGACCAAAATAACGGCCCAACATGGCATAGAAAAATAATGACTTATAATGGCCTCATCGTGACTTAAACTTTGATCACTAGTCACTCCCAGATCTTTAATATAATAGCATCTCGTTGTACGTTTCTTCCTTTTAAAGTTAAAATCAGATATTTTATTTAAAATAAGAATTAATTATGTATTTCGCTGCCAAGTATTGATAGTAAAAAACAGTGAAATGTTTATTTACTGAGCCAGTATAGAAATTTCATCGTGTTTTATACAATAAATGAGAAAAGCGGAAAATTGAATTTATGTCTAAAGAATTCCCCTCTACCCTCGAGTTGTTTTAATTAATAATATTGCGTATGGCTATATATTTATTGCACATTTTTTTTGCATATTTATTAGATGCATATTTAATCTTTAACTGTTTATACAACAGAAACGATCACATGCCTGCCTATGTAGCAACCGAAAGGTAGGCGTGAAGGAACTCTTCCGTATACGAATCATACAGGGTGTCCATAGTCTTTTTACAATTTCAGAAATTGTAAAAAGACTATGAAAGTTTTAGTCACGTTACAATTTCAGAAATTGTTAAAGACTAATAAATTGCAAAACAATACAAATGTAAAGATAGATAAGTGAAAATTATTACAAAATGAGACATATATTTAAGTTTCTTTTACATAATTTAATTTTAGTTTAATTTAATTTAATGCATCTCTATATGGACACCATCAATTACACAAATCTCATCAAGATCTGGACTTCATATCATGTTTGCTGTAGCATGCCCTCATCAATGGTGGCAATGCCATCACTTAACCTCTGCTATAGATTAATCATGTCCCCTATCTTTTTTGATACACGATATCTTTAACGCAACCTTGGATACCTTGTACACCAGATATCACTCTACTTGACTTCATTATATGGAATTAAGATAGATATTGTGTATCTGACAAAGGTACGGACTAATTAATACGGACTAATATTTACGGATTAATATAAAGCAGAGGATCACTGATGACATTGTCACCATTGATGAGGGTATCCTATGTCGAACATGATAAGAAATTCAATACCAATTTTGATGATCTTCATGCAATTGATGGTGTCCATATAGGGATGTATTAAAAATTTAATTAAAATTAAATGAGGAAAAAAGAACTTAATACATACGTCTCATTTTGTTATAATTTTCCCTTACCAGCCTTTTCATTTGCCTTCGTAATAAATTTTTGAAATTGTAAAGTTACTTTATAGACACTCTGTATTATAATAGTTTCGACTACGCACAAAATATTTGATCTTCAAGTTCTATATGTTTATGTTTGGAATTAGTTGAAGATAGAAGGTATGAACAATCTACTGAATTTTGGAGGCGTTCCAACCTATAAAGGTCACTATCAATTCTCCAAATGTAATCACAGATTCTATATTTGATCCCATAGAAGAATCTTTATGGCCTTCGAAGGATGATTCTTCCTGATTTTTTTTAATTGGTAACTAAAAGATCTTCGATTACGATCTTGCTTACGATTTATTTGGAAGAGTATTTTCTTGACTCTGTTTTATTTAGGAAGCTATCGATTCGAAACGTACCCCTGCAATTGAAATAAGGATAGAATGAAAGGGTACTGTGCTTCAGATGCGACAATTTTCGAAGAAATTCATGTGAAACTCTGCTGTTTCTAGATTGCTTACATGGGACCTGAACAATGAAAGTTGCTATACACATAAATAGATTGTATATTTTATCTGCAGATATTAACGAAATTATTCTTTTTAAAGTTTTTATTTTTAAATATTAAATATTGATTCCTTTCACTTTTAAAATTCCATTAATTTACATTTTCCTTTGCTTGTAATTTAAGTAATTTTTCGGTGAAAAAAATACAAATTATAAGTGATGCTATTAATAATCAACAAAGTTTCGGAAACGGTGCATAGAAAATAAAATGAAATTTTTTTCAAAAAGAAACATTCCTAAAAGATGCATTTAATTAAAATCGTAAGACAATAACTACTGCGATGTAAAATTTGAGTTGCTTATATAAGCCGTTTGCTGAGGGAACAAATTAGAATCGATATAAAATTGATTCTCAATTTCTACTGATATTTTTTTAGCATATTCTAAATTTAAATTGGTGTATTTTAAACAAAATGTTTGGCTATAAGGCTATACAAAAGAATAGAAAATGTTTTTCTTAATAGTTCTATATACGTAAATACCCAGCAGATCATTTTTACCTAAGTCATTTTATCTCTCGTTATATCAGGACAAGATTTCTTAGATTTTGTGCTTAGAATTCTACCATGCAGAGTTTAGCACTGATCTTAACATTTAACTGTTTGCAAAAATTGGAAACAAACCGCGTTTTGTAGCTCATAAAATTACGGTGAAGAGTCGGTATAAAAAGTTTGACTGAAGAGTCGACATTTTGACCGACTCGCCACCCCTAGTTTACATATAAATAATGTGATCAACCTTCAATATTTATTAATTTAAATTGCTGCCAGTTACTATAAGTTTAGTATCTCTAATTAAAATGCATTATCAGTTTTAAGTTAACACACTTCTTATCATGTATTTTCTTTCAGTTGAGCAGCTCCAAAAGATTCGGATCCATTTCAGCTGCTTTCGAGTGGTCCTCGTGACTAAGATTCGTACTTTTTGGTTATCTTGGTGCGTGTACCTACTCTCAATGAGATCCGTTTGAAAGAAATCGTGAGTGTTGTTCCCAATGAAAACCCCCGGATGAAGACATCATTGTAATTGAAACTCCTGTCTCTCCCCCTGTGTCATTCCTTATTCAAAGTTGTCAATGCCTGATAATTACGGCACTTTGGTCGTCGGTCGGAACGCAGTTTATTACAAGCAACCACACCATCTGCCGGTTCCTCATTAAGCAGATGGATTCCTCTGGAAAACGGTTTGCTCTGTAATGGACTTCATCTTAGCAATTGGTTGTACAACAGGGTGTCGAAAGAGTGATTTGGGGGATAATTAAGAGAGAACGATGTTTTCACACCTCTCTTGGCCACTAACGAGAGGAATGATTCATAATAAAGAAAGACGGCATCATTTACACGGAACATGTGTCTTTGATGTCATTCATCACATAACCTATTATTACGTTTTCTTCAGTTATTAAGGAACAATTTCGCACCTCAGTGCATTGAATAAATTAGCCGATTCCGACTGGCCCATGAGTGATTTTGGTTTGCTTATGGATTCCGCGGAACTTGATGGTGGCAGTGCTGTAATTTGGGGAGAATTCGTAATTGACATCAAAGCTTGCGGCCCCGGATTCGGTCCGAGATTCATTTCAATCGGATTTGTCCCATTACAGAAAACTGCTGAAGGGAGGGTAAAGAGAATTACGTTTCAGATTAAATCTATCAAAGTCATTAAATTATCTGTCATTCGAAAACGGTTTTTTTTTTCCATAAAGGCAAAGGTAGCGTAATTTCGTTCAAGATGAGGTGTTGAGGTGTCAAAATCTGGATCTGTTGGAGAAAATGACATGTTACTTATATTAGGAACTGGTGTCATTTGTTTTTGACTGGTTTTTCTCGTCACTGTCTTGACATATACTGAGCAATTATTTTAATGAAACTTTTGTGATGTAATTGAAATAACCTTGAGTGGAAAAAAAAATCAAGTCTTAGTATTTCATTAGCAATTATGTTTGGTATTTCTAATGAAACTGTTTTATGGAAAAAAATGTTTCATTTTAAAAATTGAAATCGACGAATCATAAA
The DNA here is from genome assembly GCA_021605075.1 of Caerostris darwini. Lineage (NCBI taxonomy): Eukaryota > Metazoa > Arthropoda > Arachnida > Araneae > Araneidae > Caerostris > Caerostris darwini. Next base: position 416,647 of record BPLQ01011058.1, on the reverse strand, counting down.
GTTCCGTAAAGAATTTTGTATCGTTGTATTACAGCTTTACATGCATATAAAATAATCATTTTATTTTTGTCGTATTTCGATTTTCAGGCTTTTGGATTTTATTCAGATTATGCAGATATAATTTAATTTTCAGTGTAGCTTTCCTGTATTGAATTCGTATATTCGAAATTTTGCTGTAATATATTTCACACATAAATCCTTTCCAATAGAAACAAGGCATTATACATAATGTTGCATTTTTTAAAACTACCTGAAACAGTTAGTTATATATTATGAATCATACGGAATTTGAATTTTCTCCTTGAAAAATTTAACAAAATAAAAAAAATGCAATCTTTTAAAAGCAATTTTTAAAAAATAAAATCAGTGAATATCTCAAACACATGATTAGTAAGATAGCGAAAAACTAAAACATAGAGCAAAGATAAATGAATGACTTTTTAAAAAAATAATTAAAATTAATATAAGATTTTTTTTTAATTTTCTGAAAATCAATTATATTCGCCATACCAATTCAATAAATAAGATATATTTTGATAAACCAATTAAAGGTCTGAAAAATGAGTGCAAAACAATACTTAAGATATAAAAGCCTTATTACTTTTTTTCTCTTTTCATGGACAGAAATTTTGCGATGGGAAAAGAAAACCAACTCTGCAAAATAAGCAATTAATTCGCAAGCTTTAATTTGTTTCTGATTAATGATACGTACACACCCAAATTCAGTCCAGTTTACTTTAGATCTCTGAAACAATGAATGCAAACGAGAACTCATTCATCATCTATTGGTATGCTCTTTTGAACTGTGTTCACCTCAACTCATTTAACGATTAATTAAACCTACTAATCGTGATTCTCAGATAAAGAGAAATTTCATCTTTTCTTCTACCTGCGAAATTTAATTAACAGCTTAAAGCTTATTTGATATTTTTTTAGGTAATTAGGTTTGAATGGCAATACTTCTCCTCGTTCATTAATGAATGAAAATTGAAATTTGTTCTGAAAGTCGACCTGATATGCCCAGAAGAAAAAAAAAAGTAAATAAATAAAATAGAAAATATGTAATCTTATACCTCACTACGCCTGCGTTTATTTAAAAAAAGCATGCCTAACTAGTAGATTTATGGGAAGAGTCAGTATTATTGTAATACTGACAATAATGACAATACTTCTCCTCATTCGATTAACGAATGAAAATTGAAATCTGTATGAAAAGGCGACTTGAAATATTCAGAAGGGAATAAATATAGAAAAGAATTGAAATATTATATCTTACTGTGCATGCCTTTATTTAACTGAGCATGCCTAACTAGCAGACTCATGGGAGGAGTCAGTATTATTGTAATACTGACAATATTGACAATACTTATCTTGTTTTGATTAATTCATGGAAATTGAAATCTGTATGAAAAGGCAACTTGAAATATTCAGAAGGGAATAAATATAGAAAAGAATTGAAATCTTTTATCTAAGTATCAGTGTTACGATGTGCAAAAATTCTTTATTAAGGTTGGAATTTAAGTATTTCTATTTCTAGATTTAAGAGAAAAGGCATTTTGGTCTATAATGAGTTGGGCTGCCGAGTTTGGTCGAAAATTAAACAGGCATTACCGAACCAAATGCCTCTGCTCTAATCACAGAACAAGTGCGATAAATTCTTATGCTGGAAAATTCTGTTGTAGGACTGCTATATGCCACCATGACTAGGGTGTCCGCTCAAGATCTTCAGTTTTTCCTTGAAGTCTCAGTTTTTAGTTCGAAAAGAATGAAATCTGTAGGAAAGAGATGAATTTCTATATGAGATTCGGAAAATCTTGGGTTTTGAGTTTTATTCAGGAAATAAATACATTTAATAGTTATTATAATGTAAATATATATAGCTCTACTGGAACAAAATAGCTTAATTAAATATTCTTCAAAGCCTCTGATACGTTTTCTACAATGCTATCAGTTTAATTTTTGTTTGAAGTAAAATAACCTTTTGGTAATACTGATGCGCTTATTTAAGCTTTTTTTTACTTACTTTTGCTGTTTTGTGATATCTTAAACTATGCTAATAAAATGTTATACTGGCTATTATTGGTGAAGGCCTTTTTTTCAAAATAAATGAAAAGAAACTTAAACGGTTTTAATAATAAATAAAACCAAATAATTATTAATTGTTATAATAAACGTAACGTTAGTTTATAATAACATAGCTTTGAAAACAAGTAAAGGATGATATAGAAAATAAAGTTGTACGGAAAATTACAAGCTTCTTGGTAGTCCAATTGAAAATTAGGGCTCAGAGCGCAGGTTTTACCAAGTGCACATAAAGAAGTCAGCAATCAGAAGTATTTAAAGTTATAGGAGAAAATAAGGTATAATCAGTATTTCAAAGTGGAAGGATTTACTGAAATAGAATTTAAGTATTGACCGGAACAGGAAAAAAGCTATAAAGACTCTAGTTACTATAAATGTTGAAAGTGATTCTTAATTCCAGACCACTAAAATATAGATTCCGTGAAGCACAAAAGAAGTTTTAGGCTGTTGAAACGAGAAGAAGTGTTAGAGTAACATTTGTTAAAAATAAGTAAATATTTAATTAATAATTTTAAAGAACAATTTTTCGAGCTTGTATTTTTTGTGCAAAGATCTTGGGAATTTTACCAACCTAATCTTGGGTTATGGGCCTGATGGCCTAGTGACTAGTGCTGTGGCTCTCGGTGCCACAGGCTTCGAATTCGAGTGCCGGCAGTGCCATGGATGTAGTAGTGTTGGAAATAGTGTTTGTAGTGGTTGAAAATCCCCTTTAAACCGTAGGTCCCGGTCTAATATGACTGCAGAGTTTTGGGCGTAGTGCTGACAGCCCTACCCCGTGAAAAGAAAACATCTGTTTAGAAATCTGCCAGCAGGCAGATAGCCTAGGCCCACCATGGGGCTGTTGCGCCAATGATGATGATGATGAATCTTAGGCTATGATAAAAATCTCATTTGTAACCCTGACCGAACCCTAAGGCTTCTGTATTTATCACGATCAATTAGTATGAAGGAAATTCCTTCAGTTGGACTGTAGGAATTTAATTTCACCTCTTATATGCCCCCCTGTAGTGTTTATCCTAAAGTGATAACTACATGTGGGCTTAATGAAACAGCTGACAGCGAGTTACGCTGTATCTTCTACCTATCTAGTAGCAAATGACCTCAGGCAAAATGCCAAAGATTGGATTCAGAGTCCAAGAAACTTGAAAGTGTGCAAGACATCCCGAAGAAAAAATTATCGTGGCACCTCGGTATAGATCCTTAATCTGTTCCAAATCATTTGGCTTATACCAAACGAATTTCTCCCTTAATAAATAAGAGGAAAATGATTAATCCACTCTCAAGAGAAAAACACCTATTGTTACTGGCATATTATATAGATTAATGGTATCATATACTATATAAACAAAAGACAATTTTCGTATATGTATGCCCTACTCGAACGATTTCACTGAAAATTTCATCTATATTATCTTTTAATAATATAATAAATTAAAATAAAAAATGACATTATCTTTAAAAATGACTTTATAAATGGCATTATCTTTTCATGTGAAACAATGCTAGTTTGGTTTGTATGGGCTTTGTTGGGGTGGTAGTTGTCTCCAAAGTTTTTGACATCCATCCATTTATCAAAGAGTTTTCGAGCCGTATTCCAAACAAAAGTCGCATACCAAAAAATTGTTTGCTTCCAAACAGGATGCATATTAAATTGGACTTATTCTGAAGGTTTGGTTTGGTTTGTCACTCGACGGTCATTTTGTGCCCACTTTGGGCTAATTAGACACAATTAACAGTTTAACGTGGAATCCGAACAGCTCACAAACATCCATGCCACAGCCAGTATTTGACCCTGAAGTGTATGATACCAAAGGCCAGAGCATCAGCCAATTGGCTAGCAGGTAGCTATTCCGAAAGGGTCATATAACGAGGTACCACAGTACGAGGTTTTGGTTTGTCGCTCTACTGTCATTTTATGCACACTTTAGGCTAATTAGACCAGGACCTACAGTTTACTGTGGATTCAAAACCTCTAACAGACAACCATTCTACAGCCAGGATTCGAATCTGAAACCTGTGGTACCAAAGGAATGAGCGTTAGCCAGTCGGCTTATTCCTAAGGAGCCATATACCGAGGTACCACAGTACGAGGGAGAGATGATTCATGCACAGTCATTTAAAGTGGATTATGTGATATTGGGTCCTTGATAAATATAAATAAGTATAAAATAGTACTTCCCATAAGTATTTAATTTTTTTTCTAGTAGTGATAATTATGTAAACGAAAGGAAATATGCGAACTATTGAAATCGAGGAGTAGTTTTTATTTTTAGATTAAAAATAAATAAAAAAATTCAGTTATAGTAACTTTTGATTGAAATGAATAATGTCAATGTTCCTGAGGATGGACATAACTAAATGCATAATATTATGTTCAATGACATCAATGTTTAACGTTACAATCACGAGCGCACAGCTTGTGATCATTTCAGTGTCTAGAAACATATCTACTATCGGCATTTAAAAATATTAAACAGAATTCGCTATGAATATTTTTTTTTCTAATAGTGATAACTAATTAAATGAAAGGAAATGTATTGAATTGAAATGTTTTTAATAAAAAAATTTTCAGTAACAACAATTTTTATTTGAAAGAACTTACGTGTCAATGCCCCTGAATTAAGCGAAACTAAATTCATATGTTAAATAATACCAATTTTTAACGTAACAAACACGAACGCATAAAGTTTGATCATTTCAATGTCTATAAATTCACCAACAATCGGCTTTTAAAGATAAAAAACAGTATTTATTATGAACAATTATTTTTTTTTCTATTGTTGATAATTTTGCAACCGAATTAATATGTAAAGGAAACGAATAATTATGTAAACGAAGTATACAAATTATTAAAATCAATGGGAAATTATTATTTTTTAGATTTTAATTTACAGATTAAAAAAATTCAGTTAGAGTAATTTTTAACTGAAAAGAACTAAGCATCACATATGTGTCAATTCCCTGAGGTTAAGCAAAATTAAATCCGAAATCTTATGTTTATGATATCAATCTTTAACATTACAACCGCGAGTGCACATTTTCTGATTATTTCAATGTATAGAAATACATCTACCAACGGCTTTTAAAATTATAAAATAGTTTCTACAAAGAATATTTATTTTTTTCTATTGTTGAAAATTATGTAAACAAATAATTATGTAAAGCAAATATGCGAATTATTGAAATCTAGGAAATATTTCATTTTTATATATTTTAATTTGTAGATTAAAAAAAAAATCCTGTTAGAGTAATTTTAATTGAAAAGAACTAAGCGTACACATATGTGTCAATGCCCCTGTGGTTAAGCAAACCAAATTCATAATTTTTTGTTCAATGATATCAATTTTTAACGTTAAGATCTCGAAGGCACATCTTCTGATCATTTTAATGTCAAGAGAACACATCTACTATCGACATTTAAAAATATTAAACAATATTCACTATGAATATTTTTTCTAATAGTGTCAATTTTGTAAACGAAAGGAAATATGTGATCTATTGAAATGTAGGGGAATTTTTTATTTTTATATCTCCTTTGAGGATAATTTTTTTTCAGTTAGAATAATTTATATTCGAAAAGAACAAAGCCTACACATATGTGCCAACGTCCCTGAGGTTAAGCAAAACTCAATTCAGAATTTTATGTTCAATGATATAAATTTTTAGACTTAAAATCTTAAACGCACATTTTCTGATTATTTTTAACTTATCATTAAAATAATTAGGTGTGCATTTGAGACATCTAATATGTGCACATCTACTATCGACATTTAAAAATATTAAACAGTATTCACTATGAATATTTTTAATAATGTTACTTACGCAAACGAAATGAAATATGTGAGCTATTCAAATCTAGAAGAATTCTTTATTTTTTATATTTCCTTTGAGGATAATTTTTTTTCAGTTAGAATAATTTTTATTTGAAAAGAACTAAGCATACACATATGTGTCAATGTCCCTGAGGTTAAGCAAAACTAAGTGCATAATCTTATGTTCAATGATATCAATGTTTAACGTTAAAATGTCGAACGCACAGCTTCTAATAATTTTAATGTCAAGAGAACACTTCTACTATCGACATTTAAAAATATTAAACAGTATTCACTATGAATATTTTTTTTCCTTTCCGAAATGAAATATGTGATTTCTGAAATGAAATGTTATTTATGTACGATGTGAAATATGAAACATGTGAACAACGAAATGAAATATGTGATCTATTGGAATCTAGTGGAATTTTTTATTTTTATAATTCCTTCAAAGATTAATTTTTTTTTCAGTTAGAATAATTTTTATTCGAAAAAACCTAAGCATACACATATGGGCCAATGTCCCTGAGGTTAAGCAAAACTAATTGCATAATCTTATAATAAATGATATCAATGTTTAACGTTACAATCATGAGCGCGCAGCTTCTAATCATTTGAATGTTAAGAGAACACATCTACTGTCGAGATTTAAAAATATTAAACAGTATTCATTGTGAATATTTTTTTCTAATAGTGTCAATTATGTAAATGAAATGAAATATGTGATCTATTTCATTCCGTTTACATAATTGACACTATTCGAAATAAAATATTCATAGTGAATATGATCTATTGAAATCTAGGGGAATTTTTTATTTTTTATATATCTTTTGAGGATAAAAATTTTTTTCCAGTTAGAGTAATTTTTATTCGAAAAGAACTAAGCGTACACATATGTGTCAATGTCCCTGAGGTTAAGCCAAACTAAGTGCATAATCTTATGCTCAATAATATCAATGTTTAACGTTAGAATCACGAGCGCCTAGCTTCTGATCATTTCAATGTCTGGCGAGCACATCTACCATCGGCAAACAACTGAATGACTTTAATGAGTCACGACGGAACGAAAGATGAATTGCAGTTAAGATGTATTTAGACAGAATGAAAAGTACAATTTTCTCCATTGCAAAGCTGGTTCTTCTTGAAGTATATTATGAGTTTCGTAATGTAATAATTTCTTAGGAGGAACAATAATTATTTAGAGTAATCGCTTGTCATCTAACGAATGTATTTACTAAGTGGATGAGCAGATTTCATTAAAAAAATGAGAGTTAATTTAACTTGCCCTGAGGCTGTACGTTTGTTTGTTTTTATTTTTTTCTAGAAAAACTTTCTTGGAATAAATGGGCATCATTTGGTTCAATATTTCAAAAGTTTTTATGAGTAATTATGACATTATAGCTCTTATGATGTTATAAATGCGATAATTAGTCATTAAACATGCTATGCTAAGTTTAGCTTAGAATGAAGTCATGTACAATATTTTAATTTATTGCCAAACATATCTCGACTCGGAGCCCAATGATAATATGAGTAATTAGTATGCAGTGGTTCGAATCCGTTAGTGACGTTTGTTGCTGTCGTTACTTACTTTCAGAAAGAGACTCAATGATGATGCTGATAACACATGTAAAGTTCAATAGTCAGGTGGTCTAGTGAGAGTTTTTCTGGATTTCCAAGATTTGTCCAGTAAATGAGGGGCAGTTACCCTTAAAAGTCCTTCTGGAAGGCAATGTCCACCTCTTCTAGCCTTCGGTCAGCTATTCGTGGAACAGAGGCCTGTCCAAGTTAAAAAAAGAAGAAAAAAAATTGCAAACATAATTTTAGATATAACCTCCAAAATTTTATCTTAAAATTTAAAATGATTTATTATCACTGTAGAGTAAGAACGACTAAAATTCTAGATATTTTTTAAAGAAAAAAAAAGAAGAAGAGGAAGACAGTATGCATTTTTTGCTAAATAATTTCAGGGAGAATTTTTTATTATGAGAAATCAGCTGATTTGAAATCATAAATTGTCATGTCAGTATGAGGAATTTGAATATCTACATACTTGCCACATGACCGTTGAATGATTTTTAGGAAATCAGGATGGAACCTTTGAATTTTCAGTTAAAAGAAGTAGAAATGAGGCGCAAATTCTTTTCTCTTTGCACATTGGTATTCTATTTATGTATATCACGAACACCCCATCAACGGTTGATCCAATAAACCTCATTGACTTCCGTTAGTGACTTTCAAGGGCATATCCCCTGCATTTGCGTGTCGTCTGCAAGAAAAGCCTAGCAAGCATCTTGATGGGAGATGCTTACACAAGCACCATCGAGTATTCTAGCTTTTGAAACTAGTGACTGCAATATACACCACCAATGTTTTCGAACCTGAGCTTATCTACATATTAGTAATAATAATTACTTGGTAATATATGTATGTATATATATATATATATATATATATATGTATATATAGTAATCACTTGGGAACAATGAAGCGAGGATAAGGCCTTCCGGGGATAACTTTTAAAGGTACCACCCCTACAATTATGCCTGGTAGAAACTTCCCCTCCCCCCAAAAAAGTCCTCCCAGGCATCTTAATGTGAAACACTAACTTACATATGCTGTCTCAATCTCCATAGACTCTGTTTGCATCTGAAAGCAGTGACTGAAAAAGACACCATCATGCCAGCTAGTTGAAGACTTCACCACAGAACTTAAAGTCATTTTAGATTCTGGACTTACAAAATGCATGGTTTACGCTTATTTTAGGATGAAATACCTTATACAGTATTTAAAGATATAAATAAGATAATTTTGGGGAAGCTTCATAAGCAAAACGTCTTGTCAAAATTAAGATATTTAATCGAAGCATTGATATCTGCACCAACAACTCGTGCTGACGTACTGGAAGAGTGCTTTTCAAAGGCGGTTAACACCTCTGCAACTCCCCAACTGAAGTTCTGTCTTCAGCAACTCGTCGCGTCTTTCGGAAAATGTAATTACTTTTCCCCTGGCCAGCCTCAGTCGCGATTGCAGTCATGCGCATCATTTCTGGAAACTCTTATAATAAACTTTTGAACCACACGCATATCTAAACATCGCCTCCTCCCCTGCCACCCCCGCTCGCCCTTTTAACACTGACCCTCCCCTCATCGTCTGAGCCCTTCCAAATTGTTTTGGATTCGCTTTTGCACTGCAAAAGCGACGCACTTTTTATACTAAGCGGTTATTTATTCAGCCGAATAGAGTAGGCGTTCAGCCTAACCTGAAGAGGGAAATAACGTTAAACACATTACGGCAGGGTAACAAAGGCCACACAACACTCAGCTTCGATACAGGAATGAATCAGATAACAAAGTGGCGATCGTTTTCGCGATTTGGAAGCCATTTTCGGCAAATATCGTCTCGCGATATCACACCAGGTGGCGTTTCGCGATGAAAGAAAGCCGGCGACGAAGGCGCTAGGGGGCGGGGTTGAGGTGTAATAGCGTGCAGATCCAGCTTCTGATAAGGGGCACCGAAGTAATCCTGTGAAGAAATTGAAAGAAAAGTGCCGGGCCATCCTATTTGGTTTTCTTCAAACATCATTATTTCCGTAAACATTTCATCCTGAAAGTGGAGGAGGGGAAATAAATTTTAACTAGGTAACTCCTGCCCGCCTTTAAATATTACTGTGAGTCGCCGTGATGCATTCAGGTCAAAGCCATGCAGATTTCGTATACATTTGATAAGTATCTTTGGGCTAGAAGACTTTGGAAATAAAACATTTAAAAGTGTTAGTTATTTTATTTTATTTTATTTATTTATTAAAGTTATTTTTTTTTTCCTTCAAATGTGGGTATTGAACAAGAGATTATAGTTTCGAACTGGAAAATTTTTTGAATAAAATGCAACAACCGTGTTTTATATATTGTTATTTAATTTGTTCTGTCCCATGGATCATTTTGCTATTTTTAATGTCTTAATTTAATACTATCCTAATTTTTACTGTTTTTTAATTCACTTTATTATTAATTTATACAGGATTAGGAAAAAAAAAAAAAAAAAGGATTAGGAACGAGGAAAAATTAAAAAAAAAAGAATAAATAATAAATAAAAATGAAAGATGACAATGATTGAAATGAAAAATAATAATTACTATAATGACAAAAATGAAAAATGAAAAATGATTAGTAATAATGAATGAAAAATGTTAATGAAAAATGAGTTAAATATTTGATATGAGATAACAAAAAAAAAAATCATTAATATTTAAATAGAAAGTGATATAATATTTCTTTTGAAAATTGATAGGTGGATAAAATTAGAAATTAGTTTTAAAAAATGTATTTTTAAAGTTAGTAGTATAATAAAAAGAAAGAGATTCCCACATTTCAAAATAAGTTTTTTAACTCTTGTCATATCTGTTTATAAACATATACATATACTATTTCTTTACATTTATAGTATGTCTGAAAAAATGATACAATACGTGGAGCTTGAAGCAAAAAGTATTACCCATTTAGTAAATGAATAATTAAAGTTATTTATAATTATACTCTGCTGAAAACAGAAATTCAGTTAATTATGAAAAATATAAAACAATTATCATGATAGTTGAATGTTATAACGGGTGTTATGCGAAAATATATCTATTATGTTTCTCTAGAAAGGAAATGAATTAAGATCACAACTACAGTTATTACGGTAATACTGCAATTCATACCGAAAAACATAACAATTTTATTGATTACACAGGTTTTAATCATTTTCCTAAAAGCATTTTGTTTATATACATTTGTCGTTCTTATTTTGAATGAAATCTATATGTCTGATCTATAGAATGTTAAATATACAATAAATTTTCTAGCAGCGTAGTTTTATAAGAAATTGGTAACTAACGATTTCAGTATGCGATATTGAAAACATTATCTAAAATTGGTAAATTTATTTTCGTATGATTCGCAAGCTTTTTTTCATAGCATACTTGTGGCAATAGTATAAATCAGTCTTTTACTGACCCTATGATTATTCTGGGGAACTTCATTCATATTTTTTCTATTCAACACAACAAAAAATAAATTAATGCAGGGAAATGTTTTAATAGAGTTTAGGAAGTTTCAATGTTTTAATGAATTCATTACATCTAAACTTTGCTAGCATTATTAAAAATATTGAATTTGAGCTGAATAAACTTTTGAATACATTGACTATTGGCAGACTTTTTTTTTGTACCGGGAACTCGTATTCCGCATTATATAATACGTATGAATGGTACTTCAGTTAATGACCACCTTAAATAACGATGACTCACATGACGATCGACGTCAGATAACTACTAACTTGATTATAATGAATGTCTGTAAGAAAAAAGTTTCTTGGTTAACTAATCTTAATTATGTAAATCTCTTCAATCTAAATAACCAGATAGATCAGCTGATAATTGCACGTTTCTTAAAAAAATAAAATAAAAAATAAATATTTTCACAAGGTTCCCTTTTTACCAGGTGTCTTGAAACATGTGAGGCGAACATCATGACTCTCAGAAAATTTTGGGTTGAAGAATTCAACATTGTCAGAGCCATTAGACTAGCTGCAAATGTTTGGTATAAAGTTATAAAGAAATGAAGGAAACTACTCTTTTCCTTTGGTACTAAAGAAGCTTCAGATGAAAAGCAAAAATTGATAAATGTTAATGTGGCATATACTGTACATAACTTGGAAATAGAGGAAGAAGATGGTGAAGAATTGTTGGGGCGAAGGATTCGATCACCGTTAATTAAACATTTTCATAGCAATCAATTCGAATTTAACAATGTCATACCAATTAGACGTTGGTTCCGTACGGAGTAATAAAGAAATATTTTGGAACATGCATGAAGGAAACTACGTCTTTCCTTTGGTAATAAAGAAACTTCAGATGAAAAGTAAAAATTTGTAAAGGATAATGTGGCATATACTACCCATAATTCCAACTTGAAATACAGAAAGAAGATATTGAAGAATTATTGGGGGAAAGAGTTCGGTTTTAGAGGTGGTTCAATATTGTCATGGCAATCAACTCAAATTTAACATTGTCATCAATTGGAATTCAACATTTAACATTGTCTTCAATTCGAATTCAACATTGTGATAGCAATTAGGCTTACTGCAAAGGTTTGGCATGAAGTAACAAAGAAATGTTTTGAAACATGCAAGAAGGAAGCTACGCCCTTCCTTTGCTAATAAAGAGACTTCAGATAAAAAGAAAAATTGGTAAAAGATAATGTGGCATGTACTGCCTATATCTTGGTATCTTAACTTGAAAGTAGAGGAAGAAGACATTGAATCATTATTGCAGATGCGTGACCGAGAACTGAATATCGACAAGTTACAAGAAATTTTCAAATAGGAAAATGAAGAAAAGAAATTTCATCTGAAGATGAAAATGGAAAGGAAGAGCAAGTTGCTACTGGTGAAATAAAAAAAAACCGAAAAGTGGAAAGACGCTCAAAATGCTACTTTAAAATGGAATCCAAATAAATCTTAATAAGGTTTATAATTAAAGGTTACAAGAATTGTTGATCTATTTAATGAAAAGTCCATGTAGTCTTTCAGAAGCATTTTAAATACGAGGCAGAAGTAAACGTCCTTAGAAACGTTTTTTGCAGGTCATTTGTCAAAAACTCGGAAGTGAGTTCAGTTGTCCTTCTGGTGAATTTGGATGATTAAAAGTTGTTTCCTGAACAATTCCTTTTATTTATGTTAATTTATTTGTAACTAATATAATAAATAAATCATTTTTGTCATATATTTATGACATTTTAAATGAGTTTTATCTGAATTTTTTATATTAACTACTGTTGTGGGGAGGAGCCGGAACAAATGAATCGATTTTCAGTTAAGTCCTATGGGGAATCGCGGCTTGGATATGACAGTTTTGTTTAACGACGACAATCCGGAAATGAATTACCGTCATTAACTAAAATACTATAAATGCTACTGTACTTCTGCTACTGTACTATACTACTATATGCTACTGTACTTCGAAACTTCTATTGACAGGCAGATCAGTGGTCCTTAAACTTTTTGAGTTTGCAATTCGCTTTTAAATTTAAAATTTCCAATGATTGTCCCCCTCGATGTGCATGGGAAAAAAAATCATTGTAAGAAATTTTTATTTTATTATCTAATTATAATAAACCTCCATAAAAAATATGCTTTAATAATGACAAGAACTAAAAATTGAATATAGTGCTTTCAACATTATAAATTAATTAAAAAATAAAAAAAATAACGACATTAACAAATTAACGATATAATAAATTTAACAAAAAGTTAGAAAGGTTACCTTCTAATGTGAAAATAAAAGTTAAGAATTAAAAAGGGGTAATTTTCTAAATTTTTTTTTGGCGACTACTCAAAATCTTTTCACAACCGGTCGGGTGTCCTATTGTAAGAACCACTGGGATAGAAGACTGCCATTGCATTAAAAAATGACTTTTTCTTTTTACTGTCCCACATTTGCTTGTCATATGGCAGAAAACTCTGAAAACTGACTGTTGACATCAGACAGTCAGAATGTTGATACGAACCTTGCATACCATTACACAATCGCTATTAAATCTCCTCTTATTTGAAAGCAGTAACTGCAGCAAACATCGTTGACGGATTTGAATATTCACCTTCCTGGACTCTATAGTTGTAATCCGAATTGAGCTTTAAGTTTGTTAAAATTAAAATTTAATAGTTCATAAGGCTTAGTTCGAATGCAACGGGAAAGGCTCAGGTTCAAATCTACTTATGGCGTTAGTTGCAGTCACTATTTTTAGAAACGAGAAGGCCCGATGGCGTTTGTGACTACATTAAAACATTTGGCTGTTTGATGTGTCGATAGTAGCAACTTTGTTCTCTTCATTAGTAAAATTTAATAACAAAGTTCCGTAATAAAAGATTAATACAAAAGTAAAAAAAAAAATGTTTTGTTATTAAAAACATTTTAAACATTAAAATAAAGGACAAAATACGATATTGCCCCACTCGGCGGGATAATGATCGAATCCATTAACGATGTCCTTTACATTCCCAGTTTTTTTAAATGAGAAGATTTTTTGATGCTGTTGTTATGTTACTTGTTATGTTTTTACCCCTGGTGCAGGAAAACCTACACTAGGTCCAGAAGACCCCATCGCAGGCGACTGGGCCATGGCTAAGGGTAATATGCAGCTTCACTTTAGCGAGGAACCACGAGGGCTGACGATTGACTAAACCTCAAGACAACGCTCTACGATCATAATAGACTGGGAATTATGGTTAAAAGTGGATTTCGAACAGCTACAAACATCCATGGCACCGCCGGTACTCGAACCTTGTGGTACGGAGAGCCAATAGAGCCAGCCACTCGGCCATCGGGCCCCTTTTTTATGCTTGTGGTAGCATGTGTACAGTGCTTCATATCGACAGTCAGGCTGACTGATGGGAATTTTTGTAGGTTTTCTATCATACGGCACACAAAAACGGGCAGTTATCTCTAAAAGTCCTTCTGGTAGGCAATGCCCTCACCTCAACACCCATGCCTGGGATGTTTGCGACATACTTAAGTGGAATATGAGATCCACCGATGATCAACAGAAAAAAATAATTCACAATAAGGTAAAATAACCATAGAATAGTAAAGAAAGCATAACATAAGAAAATAATTATATTTAATCTATTAAATAATATTAAATGAAAACGAAATGGCTTTTAAATGGTTTTGATGTTGAAAAGATAAATTATTTTAAACAATATTTTGTAATTATATATTCAATACAGTCACGTCTCTTACGCATTGTCTTTTAAATTAGTTTCTAAAACAATTTACAGCTTAATATATTAATTCAATTCTGATTTACTTCAACTTTTGGGAATTAGGTTATGTTCTTGATTTGTAGTCATTAAGAAAATCACCTGAAATAGGTTAACTGTTTTTGAAAATATCCAGTTTGAATACGCACAAGTTTTGTTTAATTTTTCCTTTTATCCTTCCTATTGTTCTATGGACTTTACACTATTAATACCCTTTTCACCACTGAGCTGTTCAAATTTCATTATGCTTTTTAAACGAGAAAGCTGTAATTGGAAAACCGTTACCATCCTTTTGTTCTTAGCAGAAATTACAAAATCCGGCCAATTCTATTATGCAAATTTCTAAAGTAGGAAATTCAAACAAATAAATACCTTCTCAAACTTGAAATCATTAAAACTTACTTTGATATGTTGTTCTTTTCAAGTGCTGGCATTTAACTTGAGGTCAAGCGCCATTGGAATGGACATTCTCAGTCGTGTGCCTTCTGAAGGGAGAGTTTCTCCCTTTAAGCCCTCCTTTATGAATTAAATTGGGAAATATTTTTGGCTTACAGTTATATTTTATCTTTGGCATAGATATACGAATTTTCATTTTGTCTCCGCTTCTCGAATTTCGAATTGAGCCGCAACATGTTGCCAGGCTACTTCAGTCACTCGCCATTGGAATGAACATTCTCAGGCGAGTGTCATCTACAGGGAGAGTTTCTCCCCTTAAGCCCTCCTTTATGAACTTAATGGAGAGATTTTTTGGCTTACAGTTATATCCTATCTTTGCCATAGATATGCGAATTATTCATAAGATCGATATTTATTATTTTGTTTATCACTTATTTTATAATTTCTTAACTTGAGATAATTACAAACATTCGCATATTTCAATAAAATGACATTGCCGTAATAAATAGTTTTAGTGTTTGCGTTGTAGAATGGAAAAATATCATTAAAAATTTCCTTTCTTTATTTGAGCATTTATTATTTCTGAGGACAACTGGTTTGAAAAACCTTTCTTGAATGCAAGCATAACCTGTGGATTGAAAGAGAAAATCCGGATAAATTTTCTCCTACCATAAAACACTGAAAGGAACCCCCTTTTTATGTTGGTTTTTTTTTTCTTTTTTCAAGAAACTAAAATCTTAATCGTAAGTTTATTATTAAAAAAAAATAAATATTTAATACAAACGGGATTATATCAAATTGAAAGTAATAAGGAAGAAAAATTATCAGTATAAAATCTAATATACGAGTATAAGTATAGCTTAGATACTTAGAAGTGATGTTTTGCATTTAGATTATACACTTGAAATGCTTTACACATGAGAATAAAGTTATTTATTAATAACAATCAATACTGGACAATACTTATTTTCTCATTCATTTGTTATATATAAAACGAAATTTTTGCGAAGTCTCAATGATTGTATGGAAACTAAACTTTTTTTATTATTAAATGTTTCAACGTTGGCCACTTTGCATCAACAAAGGAAATATCAAGCAATTAAAGGAAATTATGCAGACGGTAAATAGACCCAAGAGAATCAGCTTAATGATTAAAGCCAAACCATATGAATAACTGTTGCTTGCAATTTCCTTTTGCAATCAACTGCATAGTGAACTGCATGCCTGTGAGGTTGATTCTTCGTATTAAAAGCTTCTGAAGCTGGTGTAATATAACCTGAGGCCTTCTTTTTTAATCTTTCCCAGGAAGGTTAATTGTTTTAGCTCTCTTCCTCTATGGATATAATGACTCCTACGCCTCTACTGATCTCGTTGCTATGATTATGGTTTAGATTGTGGCTTTTTTTTATTTGAAGCAAGTGCTGATAAGACAGCATGACAAATGTGTAATCTTCGCTGGAGATCGAGGGCTCAACTCATTGAAATGAGAGGGCCTCACATGAAGATTTGTTAACCTCAATTAACTGCAACTACGTCAAATGAAAGAGGTGGGATGATGTAGCATCTGAGGAAAGGCGGAATTCTATTTGCATCTAAGGGAGGGTGCATCACATTTTAGATAAGAACAATTTCAGACCAAATGAGTCATAGGCTTGGTGACAACCCTTTTGGAAATGCTTAATATCACTGAAATGCTTAAATTATCTGAAAGGTGGAACAGATGTAACACTAATGCAATTCTACAGATAATTATTTCGATGTATATTATCATAGAATTACCATAGATGTATATTACCATCGAATTAATATAGATGTATATTTCCATAGAATTACCATAGATGTTACCATAAAATTACGATAGTTGTCCCTTAGATGCTACCACAGAATTACCATAGATGTACCATGGAATACAAAAATGTTATTCTTGTACGTCAATGATAAACGGCAAACATTAGGGGAATAAGTAATTCTAACACTAAATTGGACTTATTTATATTGCATTAGATTACCTGCTTCTTCAGCTGCAGATTTCAGATTTACATTTTTTATGGTAAAAATTCAGTAGGAAATATAATTCGAAGTAACTGCAATCATTATAACAAATTGCAGTGCTTGTAACTATGAAGATTCAATTAATTTGGCACATATACTTGTCTTCTTAAGATATGGTTCACTTGTAGAACAAATGACACAACTTAAGAAATTTCAATTAGCATCTTATTCGATAAATTAAATGATTTTATTATGGTTCATTAATAGGAAATTATCATAAATGGGATTGTTAATTTGCGAGGTATAACATTTTTTAATGATAACATATTTGAATCTCTACCTTCTTTCCCCGCTCCTGTGAAATTGGAAGAATTTGATTTGCGTTCCTTCTCTTAAAAGTAATCGATATGTTCAGATTCAGTGGTTTAGTTAGATTCAATTACATGATTTCACTTTAAAAAAAAAAAATCTGGAAAGTAAACCACACTTTGAAAGGAAAACAAGGTATCAATTTTGAAATTATTTTCTATTTAAACAGACCAAAAGATATTTACATTTCTTATTTCAATCAACCTAGTCAAGATAAGTTTCTTGTCTTGCTAATTTTTGAGAAAAAAAAAGAATAAAGAAAATGCTATCCCGCGCAGTTCCAACATTGAAGAGAAAAACGAATGAAAAAAGATGTGTTTGAAAATCCACATCAGCACAGAGTTCAAAAGGATAGCCATAGATAATTTCCTGTCCATGCTCACAAAGTAGACAGGTCGAGAAGTCAGATAAACCAATTCGGTATGAATGTATCGAAAGGAAGTCACGATTTCAGTGTAAAGGCGTTAAACTGTTGGTAGTTTATCTAGTTAGAGAAGGGGCCGCCATGGTTCAGTTCCCCTGCTCAGGGGAAAAATGATGGCAAAAAGATCAAAGTTGAAAGGGTTTTAATTTTTTCATTGTTGACATGGAAGAAACTACGTGCATGTAGATTTTCTATCCTAAAATCATCAAGATCCGAATGTCATTTGCAATTCAAACATAATAAGATTGAAAACTTCTCAGATAATTGACTTTTTATTAGTCTGTTACGCCCTATTATATTATTAATTACAAACCTATAGTATTATTAATTCTGATCTATAATACTATAAATCTGATCTATAATTATATAGACATATTATATTATATTTTATAGTTTATCTAGTTATAAAAGAAGCCGCCATGATTCAGTTTCCCTCCTTATAGGAAAAATGATCAAAGTTGAAGGGGTTTTAATTTTTTCATTGTTGACATAGAAGAAAGTACGTGCATGTAGATTGTCTGTCCTAAAATGCGATGGAAAATCATCAAGATCCGAATGTTAGTTGTTATTTAAACTTGGAAGAATTGAAAATTTCTAAGATAAATTGACTTATTATTATTGTGTTAAGTCATATTATATTATTAATTACAACATATAATATTATTAATTACAACATATAATATTATTAATTACAACATATAATATTATTAATTACAACATATAATATTATTAATTCTGATCTATAATATTATAATTCTGATCTGTAATATTATAGTCAATATAGAGTACTTTATAGTTTATCTAGGTACAGAAGAAGCCGCCATGGTTCAGTTACTCTGCTCAGGGGGAAAATGATGGCAAAAGACTCTAAGTTGAAGCGTTTTTAATTTTTTCATTGTTGACATGGAAGAAAGAACGTGCATGTAGATTGTCTATCCTAAAATCATCAAGATCCGAATGTCATTTGCAATTTAAATTTAATAGTCCTCTTATTATAGTGTTACATCCTATTATATCATTAATTACAACCTATAATATTATTAATTTTAATATATAATATTATAATTTTTCTCTAAGATTATATAGACAATAAAGAGTATTTTATAAAATTTAGCCAGATAGAGAAGAAGCCGGCAAGACTCAGTTTCCCTGTTCAAAAGAAAAATGATGGCAAAAGGATCAAAGTTGAAGGGTTTTTAACTTTTTCATCGTTGACATGGAAGAAAGTACGTGAATGTAGATTGTGTATCCTAAAATGCTATGGAAAATCATCAAGATAAGTCATCAGTTGTTGTCATGTTGCCAATCATGTCAGTTGTTATTTAAACTTAGTAGAATTGAAAGCTTCTAAGCTAAAGCCACCAATTATTAATCTGTTACGAACTGCTATATTATTAAATTTAACCTATTATATTATTAATTCTGATCTATAATATTATAATTCTGATCATAGACAACCTAGAAAAGTTGGTAGTTTATCTAGATAGAAATGTTGCGACATGGTTCAGTTTCCCTTTTCGAAGGTAAAATGATGGAAAAGGAATCAAAGTTGAAGTGTTTTAAATTTTTTTCATTGTTGACATGGAAGAAAGTACGTGCCTGTAGGTTGTCTGTCCCAAAATGCTATGGAAAATCATCAAGATCCGGATGTCAGTTTTTATTTAAACTTAGTAGAATTGAAAGATTCTAAGCTAAAGGGACCGATTATAAATCTGTTGCGACCTATTATATTATTAATTTCGACTTATTATATTATTAATTCTGTTCTATAATAATATATTCTCATTATAGATTACCTAAAGAAGTTGGTAGCTTATCTAGATAGAGATGCTGCCGCCATGGTTCAGTTTTCCTGTTCAGAGGTAAAATGATGGTAAAAGGATCAAAGTTGAAGGATTTTTAATTTTTCATTGTTGACATGTGAAAAGTATGTGCATGCAAATTGCCTATTCTAAATTTTTATACAAATGTACAAAGAACCAAATGTCAGTTATTATTTAAAGCTAACTGAAGCTTCTAAGCTGAAACAACTTATTTTAAGTTCTGAAAAGGTTTTCCAGGCTATATATTTAATTTCTTATGTTTAATATCAGATCTAAAGCAAATATGTGTAATAAAAATGCATAAAATTATACAAAAAATGTATAAAATTATACAAAAAATGTATACAATTATACAAAAAATGTATTATTGAATAGATAATTAATAAATATTGGTTTTGTTGAATAATGTAGGGTAAATAAACTTTTTTTTGCATATGTTTCTAAAATATAATTCTACCTAATTGAAATGAAATTTTGTATAATTGTTTGTAACATAGCATATGATATGATATGTCAACATAGGTAACATAACATATGATATGATAGGATGTATAAGACTACCATTTATTTTTTAAAAATTTTGTCATAGTTAAAAGATAGATGAAGCAAAAAATCTCTGAAATTAATAAACAATAAATAATAATTCTGATTAGAGAAAACATAAAATTTTTTGACGGATATATTAGCTTAAAAACAAAAAGGGGATTCTTCTAAAATTATGCAATTTCAATGCTTCTATTTATTTTTTCTTTGTTAATATGAAAATTTTTAAAATAGATGTTTTAAATAAGTTATATACACCTTTAAACGACATATTGAAAAGTAAAACTATTTGTGAAATTTCTTATTTCATTGTGTTCACTGATTTTTTTGAACTATTTTCTTCAGACATTTTTTTTTTATAAAAGTACCAACAACATTCCAATTTTAGAATATTACTTTCATTTAGATAAAATCTAAAGAATAAAATATTTTGAAAAATGAAAATTTTGAGAGAAGCTAATACATAAAAATGTTTAGTACTTTTTATTATTTTTAAAAATCTTAAAAAATGCATCTTTGTTTCAAGAAGTTGCATTTGATTGATAACCTTAACCCTTCAGATTTAAAAAAAAAAAAAACGACCTTTCATTTCAAATAGGTAATAAATAAAGATTATATAAATTTGTCCTCTTTATGTATCCAGTTTCCTTTAGATATTTTATTATTGTACTCTTCATATAATGGTTGTCTCATTTTTCTTGAATAATAATAAATCAAGTTTCTGACGATACTAAAACAAATCATGTTAAAACGTGTTACCAGAATATATGAAAATAACTTTTTCTTCATTTGTGTTATACTCCATCAATCCAAACACAGCAGAACACTTGGTAAGAGAGCTAATGTGCCTATTTATTTAAATATGTTAATGCCCTGAAAATAATATATATCTATTTTAATAAGTATAATTTTCTTTTTTCTTTTTTGACATCGAGGATTAGGTGTTCCACTGGATATGCCACAAACAGGTAAAAGGGGAAGTTGCGTTTTCTAGAATACTTTCAAAGACATTTGAACTGCATTGTCATATCATTTACATTAACTTAATCATTAATCATTCATTTACATTAACCTTATGTCATTTACATTAACTTAATCGCTAATCATTCATTTACATTAACTTTATGTCATTTATATTAATTTAATCATTAATCATTTACATTAATTTTAATAAATATGATTGAGTTTGAATATTTTCTTTCCCTTGTTTTTAATATATATTTCTATCAGAGGCTACAAATAAACGAAATTAAGTCGTTCAATCATTGTAAATTTACTTTTTCCCTATATATGTTAATATATTTAATGATACAAAAATATTAGAGAAAAAATTAAATTAATTCAAGATTGAAAAGATTTTTTCTGTTATCTTATGCTGAAATATAATAAAAATTTTCACAAGTGGTGTCCCGATTCTAATCCATTTATATGTAATATTCACTGCATATTATCAAGCTTTCAAATCTCAACCGTCGTCATATAAATTAATTATTATTTCCTCCAGCATCAAGATAATAATATTTATTTGAATTAATCTGTAAAAATATAAAAAATAATGTAAATTATTATTCTCTATTTAAAAAAAAATCTTAAAAAAAACCCGGTTTATTTTTCCCACGATATATTCCATGAAGTTTCAGTGTCTTTAAATTTAAACCAATTTGATATGCCCTATAACTGCCTGAAACCTGTCAAACTTCCGAATATTAGTTTTCATTGATATTTATAATATTTCTTAATATTTGTTCATATAACGAGGCAAAAATCTTAATTTGAATTATGCTTTTTTTATACTTAAAAATTGTCTTTTAGTAAAAAGAATTCTGTTAGTCTTTTAGTAAAAAGACAAACAAAAATAATACTGTATTAAAATAATCTGTTTCAGAAACTCCAGATTTATTTATTTATTTTACGTTGAGTTTATGAAATATACTGCACAATTTCTTTATTATTTCCTAGTATCGTAGCATATCTCATGAAGTTTCAATGCTATAAAACTTAAGCCAACGAGCGATACCCCATAACTGCCGCAAACAGCCGAGATGGACAAGTGACTTGCTCCAATGTCAGTCATCGTTGAATAAGTTATTAATATTTATTTGTCACGAAGCAATGATTTGAATTTGAATTTGTAACTTTTGTATACTTTTGCTAAAGGACAAACAAAACTTAATACTTCAGAAACGCCAAATTTATTATATTATTTTTACATTAAGCTTATAAAATATGCGTCTCAACCTCACTCATAACTTCTTGTGTCACAACATATTCGATGAAGAATCAGTACCATAAAATGCAAGTCAACTAACGATACCTCATAAATGCCCCAAACCATTCGTGGAGGACAGTTGACTTGCACCACTGTCAACCTTTGTTGTATCAGTTAGTTATTAATCCTTTTTTTATAACGAGACAATAATTTTAATTCAAATTAGACATTTTTTTAATACTTTGTAAAAAGACAAACAAAACTTAATATTGTACTTAAAAAATATCCGTTACTCCAGATTTAATATATATATATATATATGCATTGAACATATAAAATATACTGCACAACCCCCTTCATAACTTTTTGTGCCACGACATATTAGACGAAGATTCAGTACCATAAAATGTAAGCCAACTGGTGATACTTCATAATTGCCCCAAACCGGCCGTGATGGACAAGTGACTTGCTCCACTGTTAGATTTTGTTGTATCAATTAATTATCAATCCTTTTTTTATAATGAGACAATTTTAATTCAAATTAGGTATTTTTTAATACTTTGTAAGAAGAAAACAAAACTTAATATTGTAGTGGACAAGTGAATTGCTTCGATATCAGTCAATCAATAAGTTATTAGTATTTGGACGAAGCAATAAACTTAATTTGATTTTTGTATACTTTTGTTAAAATATAATCAAAACTAAATACAATATTTTCAATGAATATCAGCATGTGCAACTTCAAATTTAATTTTTTTAAAACTTTTATTCTTATTTTCCATTGATAATATAAAACATACTGCCCAATTTCATTCGTTACTTTTTGTGTCACGACATATTCGATGAAGATTCAGTACCATAAAATATAAGCCAACTAGCGATACCTCATAAGTGCCTCAAACAGTAGTAGAGGAACAATTGATTTGCTCCACTGTCAGCCTTTGTTGTATCAATTAGTTATTAATCCTTTTTTTATAACGAGACAATAATTTTAATTCAAATTAGATATTTTTTTAACACTTTGTAAAAAGACAAACAAAACTTATTATTGTACTTAAAAGAATATTCGTTTAAGGAACTCCAGAATCTTGTGTCACGACACTTTCGATGAAGATTCAGTACCATAAAATGCAAGTCACCTAGCGATACTTCATAATTGTCTCAAACCAGTCGTGGTGGACAAGTGATTTGCTCCACTGTCGGCCTTTGTTGCATCAATTAGTTATTAATCCTTTTTTATAATGAGATAATAATTTTAATTCAAATTAAACATTTTTTTTTTAATCCGATGTAAAAAGACAAACAAAAACTTAATATCGTATTTAAAAAAATATCCGTCTCAGGAACTCCAGATTTAATCTATATATATATATATATATATGCATTGAACATATAAACGCTGAATTGTATATGCATTGAAAATATATTGCACAACCTCCTTCATACCTTCTTGTGTCACGACATAGTCAATGAAGATTCAGTACCATAAAATGCAAGTCAACTAGCGATACCTTATAAATGCTCCAAACCAGTCGTGGAGGACAATTGACTCGCTCCACTGTCAGTCTTTGTTGTATCAATTAGTTATTAATCCTTTTTTTTATAATGAAACAATAATTTTAATTCAAATGAAACATTTTGTTTAATACTTGGTAAAACGACAAAAAATACCCATTCAGGAAATCCAGATTTAATATACATATATATATTTGCATTGAACACAACCTCCTTCATAACATTTGTGTCACGACACATTCGTCGAAGATTCAGCACCATAAAATGTAAGTGAACTAGCGATACAAACCAGTCGAGGTGGACAAGTGACTTGCCCCAATGTTGCTGGGAAGCGTGTAATGGCAGATGAAGCGGCGCTCAGGGAGGTTTGACAGATCACCGTGTGCGGGATTGGGGGAGGTCCTAGGGGGTCAGGAGGTTGATTCAATTTCCGTTTACCTTAATTTTGCCCAGGCTAATCGTCTCTGCGACCGCACTCAATTAACATTAGTCTCTCTCTCAAGAGGAGCTCCAACTACAGGATGACCTGCATAGGTCGAATACCAACTCCAGTCGGTTTGAAATTGAATACATCCTATTCTATTGTGTGAGAAGTTGTTTTCAACGAGTTCATCATAATTTTTCTTTTCCTTTTTTGCATTTTAATAAGAACTACATAGATATTAAGAGTTCTTTGTATGTCTCTTCGTGTTAATTTTTTCGAAAAGTGATAATGAAACTATAAAATTGCAGATTATGCTTTTTTAAGACGAGGGTACAATATAAGCAGCAGATTAGACCTATAAGCTCGGTTTTTTTTAAATAATATCTGATTAAACGATGTAAAGAAAATATGAATTGCTGTAAAATAAACTAACTCCAATAATGCCATTTCTAATGCTTGATAATGAAACTATAAATAAATATATCTACACAATTTCTTTCAAGATTCAATGAACCATCCTAAATTTTCATCTGGATATTTTATTCCTTTGATATTTATTTGATATTTTATTCCTTTGATATTTTATTCCTTTTTCTAATTTAACATAAAAAAAATGTAAGCATCTTTTGCAGGTCTCTTGCGGTACACTTAGGTTTGGAGTAAATACCCTCAAGGCTCACATATGGGAGTTCATCCCTTCCCCTCATCACTTTGGCCTACGGATTTATCAGGCAAAATTTTTCCATTATAAGGTGAGGCACCAAGATAAAAGAGTTGAGCATCATAGAGTACTACTCTATGTGAGAGCTACTATTTTAAAGTCGTGGTTCTTAAAGTGCACAAGGTACTTAGCTATTTTTCTTACTCTTAGAGCAGGAATACAAAATATTGCCCATATGACGCAAATTAAGTATATCTACACAATTTCTTTCAAGATTCAATGAACCATCCTAAATTTTCATCTGGATACAAAAAGGCAACATTATTCATATTTGGTATTTATAGGTATTTTAAAACTAATTAAACATTTTACACGCTGTTAAATATCTAAAGAAATCACAAGGTGTTACAATAAGCAAGTAATGTGTCAATAAGCCTATTTACAACTATAAAATATGTTCTATTAAGCTTTCCTATTCTATTGATTTATTAAGTTTAATTGATTCGAAAGAGAACACCCTCATAACTACATAAAATCTTCTGTCAAAATATCAAAATAAAAGTCTCCTTGAAATGATATAAAGCAAACTCAACAAATTTGGGATCGTTTATTGCAGGGGCTCTTAATTTTTTGTTCGGCAGACCCTTAAAGATGGCGGCCACGACAGATGGCAGCCACGGACTCCTTCTTAAAATAATGATTTAAAGAAAGAAAGACACGATTAAATCAACCTATTTAATAATAAAAAAACAGTTCCTGAAAGAAAAGGAACGTTTATTAATAATTTAGTGATTTTTCGTTGGTACTTAAATAAGAATCAATAATGAGTTTAGAATTTTATTATTGAAAACTGTCTGTGCACATGATGTTGATTTATTTTGTATGAGAACAATTAACTATAGAGCTGTATTTGTCAAAACAGCACCCATGTCATATTAGACAACTGTTGGATTCAGATTTTTTTTTTATGGTAGCAAGTTTAAAATACTGATTGTTGTTAATATCTTTAACACATTCACAGCTTCTTTCACCTCAAGAGAATATGCTTTTCCTAAGAAACTCCAGAATTCTTATAACCATTATCGAAAAGGAGAATAAACAATTAATGATGAGGATAAGCAATTTTCTATGTATGGGGCAACTGCTATGTGACATGAAATTCATTTATTTCCATTAGTGATCTCAGAGTTATTGTATGCATTAATGGTGAGTAGAATTTTGAAAAGCTTAACTCATATTAATTCTAACGAAGATTAGCTCTAATTAATTCTAGATTTATTCGAAATTCCGAGAAAAAACCAGATTTTTCTCATTCAAGTATATGGACCCCCCTTGAACCGAGAGCCCTAAGATCTCTGGTACAGTATCGGAAATGAAGGGTTATCGAAAGTTCTGCTGTTGAAAACTTATGTAACATCCCTAACTTAGACACTAAGAAGAGGCATAAAAATTGTTTATTTGTTTAAAAGTTAGTTCAAATTATTTTGAAATTTCTTTTATTATGACATAAATAATTAACTTCGATTAAGAAAAAAGTGGAGGGAAGTGCGAATCTATCAGATGTCATCTTTGGGAACATTCGTTCCGTTCAAAACTGTGGATGCAGAGTAGCAGGACTCTAGTGTAGTGCACCCTAGGTAATTTAAATCTACCTTTATAGTAATAGATGATCACTATAAAGGCAGATCAGCAAATTCAGTGGTAGGTTTATCCTCAGATCATTCGTGAACAGCATACAAAACAACTATACACCCATAAAATTCAACAGAATAAGAAAAGGAAACATTTTGAAAAGATTCAAAAAGCATTGTAAAATTCAAAAGATTTAATAAAAATTTACTTAAATTTGACAAATTTTTAATGCATTTAAGTTTAAAAAGTTTATATTGTGGAAAGAAATTAAATGCCATTTTTAACTTAGTTGGAATTGGCTTTTTTTTTTTGGTATTTGTCTTACAGTTACTGAAAATTTGTGTGACAGAGAATCAAAACTTGTCGCAGTAATAGACGTTTTGAAAAAAAAAATTACTCGCTACAAAAACATTTTCCACCATTTCCACGAATGTGCAAAAATGTTGTTGTACCACGTATTTGCGCATGTACAATTTTTACATGCATCATTGCAGTCACTGGCCGATTTTTTGGATTTAGGGTTGTCAACATTGCAATATGATCCATTTTAGTGTAAGATGTTTGTCATCCCATTCGGTGGTGAAATGAGGCTATTGAAAACATTTAAGTCGGTCAATTTGCCCAATTTGTATCCACTGATTCTATTTTCCCATATCTATGACTTGTTTCGTCCAGCATGATAACTCATTGTACTCATTTCTCGAAAGGACCATGAGCAATTTCGATAAACCATATTAATTTCTTCGCCAAATTAAGGTACGGGTTTGTATGAATAGCATTTTTTTTCATGCGAGGCATAATTTAGTTTCCTTAAATAACAACGCAATAGCTCAATCCTAGTATTTAAAACTGGTTCCCTGTTCTTTCTTTGATACTGCTTTCAAGGGGTTTTATTGGTATACACGATTAGAACGTGCATTACAATATTAATAATTTCTATATCCTTCTGTGATCTACGTACTGTGCAAATTTCAAAGCAGTTGTATACATCCTCCATAGTGCTGCATTTTGATGGCCAGTATAAAAAAAATTTTATTCATTCCAAACTTTTGTTAGTTTTAAAAGTTCTTCTAGGTTTGTTCTACATAATAGAAATAGCCATTACTGTAATAAATTAAATTCAAACAGGTTCTTGTAAAATTCACTTTCACTGCACAAATAATCTTACTTAGAAAAAAATATTATTCATTTTATGCTGTGAAATACTCACAAACTAGCTATTTTAAGATTTTTAAATCACTTGCGATCTCGAAACAACCTTATAATTGCTTCAAAAATAATCATTTCTGAGATCTGCACTACAACTCCACGCACTTCTTCCAAATCCCTACGAAGAGTACATACAGATCCTAATCTTCCCTTTATAATCTAGTTACGACCCTGTATTATAAAACTACCTTTTAATATTAACTTCACTCAAAAATCAATAGAAAGGAAATATATGAGGTAGTTTAAAGATAATTGGTTCTAGTTATAAGATTAAAAGTTACAAAATTAAAGCTACTTTATTAACATCTCTCTACGAAATTACATTTTTTTTTGTTGCATTGCGCAGTATTTTTAATAATAATTCAGATCCATTTTTTTCTCTCATTTAAACTTAGTAGCTTTTAAACACAAAAAATTCTAATTACAATTCTTCAGTTTTAATAAGCATATTTTTAAATTGTCATCCTTCTATTGCACCAATTTTAATGAAAAATCTCCCCCCCACCCGCCCCATTGTTTATTTGCTTGATAGATTGTTAAACTATTTCTTCTTCATTATATTTTCCTTCGAAATTAGTTTTAATTTGTAATAAATGTAATATTAAGTTTATATTTATTACAAATTAAAATTAATTTCGAAGGAAAATATAATGAAGAAGAAAGAATTTAACAATCTATCTATTGTGATTATAATTAAAGTACCACTTTCAAAATGGTGTAAAAAAAAGAAACACTCGTCACAATGAGTTCAAATTTGAACTGAAGATACTTGAAGGAGTGGAAAACGGTACAGCATCAAAAAACATTCCAAAGTGTATGGACAACATGGCACTGTAAGCTGCATAAAGAAAGTGAATTCGGCTGCAAGTGATATTTTGAATCGAAATGACAGCGTATTTGGCATGATTAGCATGGTATCAAAAAAAGTTCACTGATTTTTCCCATCCAATGTGGTATGACCTTGCGTGGATGGGCCTTCCACTAACAGTGTCACAACTGTTGAATGATTTGGAAGTCCTTTTCTTCGTCAAAAAACAGAAACAATCAAGCACATTGAACACTACAGTTGGTTTAATGTGCAACTCATGCCATATACGCGTGCAATGATTAACATTAGCGACTCAGGAGTTTTAGTGGCACTTTTAGCTGCAGGGGTACTCCTTTAAGAACTGTCCGTTGCCATTGCCATTCAGATCGCCATTACTGAAAAAGCATAAGCACAAAAAAAAAGCATCTCTTTGATTTATAGTCACAATTAAAAATTTAATTAATAATAATATTTTCACAATTAATAATAATATTGTCATTTCGATTCAAAATATCACTGGCAGTCGAATTCACTTTCTTTATTCCGCTTACAGCGATATCTATTAATACACTTTGGAACCTTTTTTTTTGAAGCCATACCGTTTCCCCCTTCTTCAAGTATATTCAGTTCAATTGTAAACTCATTGTGACGAGTGGTTCTTTTTTTACAGCCTTTTAAAAGTGGGACTTTAATTATAATCACCCTGTATATAATGACCCCTGATTAGTTCCGATTCGAAACACTAATCCAGCTATTGCAGGGTTCTCTTGACACCAATGAGCATATACGAAGGTGGACTCGTTCAGTCAGAAATGTACATCAATTGCTAAAACGAGCTCTACTCGTGTTCTTTTCGGGCTGAGCTTGTTCATAACTCGTTGCTGCTAATGGACCAGGCAACTTTCTGAAAACTGAAAAAATGCCAAGAATGTACTAGGCATTTACAGAAATAACCTTACAACTAATTACCAATTATTAAATATGATTAATTTGAGTGTTCACATTACTCGATTTTGCAGTATAATTAAATTTTTAATTGTGACTATAAATCAAAAGGATGCTTTTTTTTTTAACTTATGCTTTTTCAGCAATGGCGAACAGCGTGTGAGTCGCTAATGTTAATCATTGCACGCGTCTATAGATGGCTTCGTGAGACAAGAATGATGAAAAGTGGTTTTTATTTCAGTCATAGGTTGGTATGTTACACCTAATTAGAGCTTAATGGAAGTTAAAATATTTAAGAAGAAAAAAAAATAAAATAAGAAGAGCCCCTATTAATATTCAAGCGGAGGTGATTCATTTTTCTTTCGATAAAAGTAACAAATGAAGTCGAGTAAAAAGTCGCCTCTTTCAATTACGCGGTCTGGAGCACTAACAATAATTGAAAGATACAGCGATCGTTGTCCTTTTTGCGATTAACCATTTTCGTGTTACAGCTCGCTTTTATCATTAATTGCGAATAAGTTACCAAAATAAAAGTGTCGTTCTTCATTAGTCAAAAGGAGCAAAAAAAGTGGCCTTGTCATCTGGAGTGGATACGGAGAAAAATTTCCTATTTGACCTATGACATTGGGTGTTCGGTAATTAGTTATCGGCGTTGAGCTTTTTAGATGCTGAGAAACGCTGGGATGTTAGCGAGTTCCATTGATCAATGTCAAATTCAGCGGCCAAGTGCAGCGCCATCTGTTGGGGGAAGGAAAAATCATTCTTTTGTCACTTGATATTGATCGGGATAGCTGTTCCCACATTTTTGCTTTTGATTTCTAACAAGGTAAAATGTTGCTATCATTCCCGATACTTTTTTATAATTAAAGATATTTTATTCAGGTGGAATTTTCTATCAAAAAGTATTCACACTATTAGGTTGCAGAAAACTATATTTTAATTGAACTGAAATTATAAATGAATAACAAATATCGAATTTATTATCCATTTTAGCAAAGTAGATAGGTACTTTCTTAAAGAAACAGAAAATTATCATCCCTACCAACAAATAATTTTATAATTAAATGCTATATTAAATTAGATATTCAGATAGAATTTTTATTGAAAATAGTCCCTATAATAAGTTGCAAAAAACAATAATTTAATCGAAAGGAAACTATAAATGATTAGCAAGTATCAAATTTAGACATTTTTTTTAGAACATATAGATTAACATAGATGCCTTCTTACCAAGATAAAATATTATCATCCCCGTCAAATAGCTTAATAATTAAATGCTGTAGTAACTTAAATATTTTATTTAGATAGAATTTTTATTGAAAAGTAGTCACAATAATAGGTTGGATGAAACAGTATTTTAATTGAAATGAAATTATAAATAATTAACAAATGTTGAATTTCTTACAGCAAAAGTAATTAAATATTTAAATTGTTTGATCATCTATTATGGAGTGACCTTCTTTTAAGAATTTGCGTTCAAGACATGATGTATTATCAGATCAGACTTCTGTAGGTTACTAAAAAAATATTTTTATTTCATTTGGTAGTTACTTAATCGAAAAAGGTATTCTCCTATAATCATGTTGTTGCGAAAAATATCAGCCTTTATGTTTAGATTTTAAATATTCAATTACTTAGAAATCACTGAGTAATTACTACAAATTTCTAAAAATCCGGATAATTGAAGTTTATCCGAACAAAAAGTTTTTGTTCCTTTTATTATTTGTTAATTTTCTAATTTATTCTTCTGCAGAAAATATTATTTTCCTTAAAAATTCTTTGACCGCATTTAAAGGATTTTTTAATATCAGGAAGATAATTTTCTTGCATAAAGTAATTATTATACCTAGACTCAGTTGACATTATTGATAACTGTTTTTAAAAGATATTACCAATAATGTTAGATTTTTGTTTTGCCACATTTTTCAGTTATATTGTAATAATTTTTAGATTAGTAAATTCATCAAAAAATTTGAAATAAATTTGAACAGAGTTAATAAAATTTAAAGTCGTCATTATTTTCTATAAGTATGTTGTCCTGCGGAAAAATGAAATAATAGATGTATTTTTAAAAAAATAATAGAGTGGGTTTTAATTAAAAATAAATATTGTTGTAAAAAAATAAATATTGGTGTAAATATTGTTGTAAAAAAATAAATATTGTTAAAAACATTGTTGAAAAAAAGGCAATATTGTTAAAAAATATTGTTAAAAACATAGTTGAAAAAAATATTGTTAAAAAATATTGTTAAAAATATTGTTGTAAAAAAATAAATATTAATTGAAAAGAAATTTCTTTGAGTAAATATTTTTTTAAAAGATAAATACTCAAAGAAATTTTGTTATGCGCCCTCATCTTTAAATTTTGATTTTTTTTTTTTATGAATACCTTTTATATAATTCCATGTAAGGGTTTATAATTTTTTTTATTCTCTCTCACTTTTTTTTTTTTTTTTTTTTTTTTTTTGCAAAAAATATAATTAAATCTAACAGACAATTTTTTTGTAAATAAAAATAAAAATAGATTCATTGATTTTTATTTTATTTTAATTTTTCAATTATTTCTAAAGCCTTTTCGTCATTGATTTTTAATTTAATTGTGGATAATTTATTTATAGACAGGAAAATAACTGATTTTATCAGCCATGTAATGGATGCTACTGTTATATTCCTGTCTCACAGGTATTAATAGGATATCCGTCACATTCGATTTTATTCTTGATTTATATTATGAATCAAAATTAATAAATCTTATCGAAATTGAACGTTGAGATTGAATATCTTCATAGTATGACAGTTTCGCATTCTCTCACCTTGACATGATTGGTTAAATCGATGTTAGAATTTTAAATCGAGATCAAAAACTCGACCCCGCTTAATTAGAGCCACTTATAACAGCAGACTGATGATAACCTTAGTGACAGTTTCCTCACGTTGTTCTAGAGTGGGTGTTGTTTGGTGTTTAGTGGAGGAAACAAATGTAAGCCAGTTTCCTGCAAAAAGGAATTCTTTTTGTTTTCTTCGTAATTTAATAGCTGGAGTAAAAAGATCTCGTGGCATGGAGTAAAACAAAGGTGTAAAATAAAAAATAAAAGTTTATGTTCAAATGTTGACTAACTTGCTACACGTGCCCCCCTGGGTAGTGCTAAATGAGTAACAGTGGTACAGCCCTTGCTTATGGCATAAAGATGAACTGTCTCTGTATCGCCAGCTGCATTAGAACGACATGATAGCTCATTTTTAATGAATTATTTTGACATTAATAATGATAATTAAATATTAATTTATTTCATTGTTTTAATTGGCAGGAATGAAATATATATTAAGTTTACGCATTTAAATGAAGATTCAAAGTTAGAAAGTGTTCGATTTATGTATAATTTTACCCAAATATGTAAAGGAGATAGCAGATTAAATATGCTTTTATTTAATGCAATATTTTTTTTAATGAAGTATATAAGTTATAGGTTTTTTCCATAGATGTTTACTTAGTCTGTTTTGATAATTTAAACTACTTGAATTATCTTATTGGATTGATGGACTTATATTAACGAACCCCTTTTCGGGTAATGTTATAAACTGAATACTTGGAAAATCTCGTCGTTCTTATTTTTTTTCCCTCCAAATATGTAAAGGGGATAACAGATTATCTAGCAAATGAAATTGTGCAAAGAATGTTCTCAAACTGTCTTCCCAACATTTAAAATAACAGTGAGATTAACATAAAAGTTTTCATGTACGGGTTGTTTTGTGCTCGTAACATCTGAAATTTTACCTCTTTTTTTTTTAAGGTTCATTTTGAGTAATTTTTTTCTAAAGTTAAAGTTTTTTTTTTTTTTTTTTTTCATAGATAATTTCTTAATCAGTTTTGATAATTTAAACTGAAGTTTGATAATTTAATAAGAGTTTTAATAATTTTAATTGAATTATCTTACTGGCCTGGTGGACTTATCTTAACGAACACATTTTGGGGAAATGTTATAAACTGAATACTTGGAAAATCTCTTCTTATTTTTCCCCCCAGCAAATCAATTGAGTAGAGGAATGAAATGGCATTATTCGTAGTTGATTAGCTGCTTGGAACAGTGCCGCTCAAAATGGCGGCGAGGGTAAACGAGTAAAGATTAATTATTGCTTTGTTAATGAGTGCCCACCCTTCTACCAGCTATTTATTCATCTGAGACAGTATTAATACGACCACCGGCGTTCAAACTCAATAGATTTACGCTACTAAGATGGAGATTTATTATGGTGTTTTTTTCGCCTTTATTAATTAGTTTGGATATCATCCTCGTTTAGCAAAGGAAAAGCATTAATTTGAAACAAATTCGTTGTCATCAATTTCTAAAGCAGCTTCAAGCGTTTTTTAGTTAAAACACTTCAAGTTTTTTTACGTCGTGCCTCTCTTATTACTTCATACTATTTTTCAATTAAGTA
This sequence comes from Caerostris darwini, assembly GCA_021605075.1. Classification (NCBI taxonomy): domain Eukaryota; kingdom Metazoa; phylum Arthropoda; class Arachnida; order Araneae; family Araneidae; genus Caerostris; species Caerostris darwini. Next base: position 382,564 of record BPLQ01011058.1, on the reverse strand, counting down.
GCCCATTGTAGAAGTTTCTGAAGTAAATAATTCTTCACGTATCACATTTCTGACGATTACTAATATCCCTTCTATAGATAAACAATATTTGAATCTTTTAGGCATTTGTAACTGACCGTATCCTAAATATGTGAATGCATCGTCACTTGATTTTTAAAAACTTTCTTCCAGAATATTAATATTTCATTTCTTGCACAAATTCAAATAATTATTCCTAATGGTGTTCTGGTTGTTCATGTTGATAAATTTGGATATCGTCCTTGTTTAGCAAATAGCATGAAACAAATTAGTTGACATCAATTTCTGAAGCAACTTGAAGTGTTTTTTAGTTAAAACACTTCAAGTTTTTGACACCATGCCTTTTTTATTACTTCATACTGTTTTTCAATTAAGTAGCCGATTGTAGAAGTTTCTAAAGTTAAGAATTCTTCACGTATGACATTTCTGTCGATGACTGAGATTCCTTTCTAGAGATAAACAAAATTTGAATTATGTGATAATTATGTGATAAATGGAAGTATATCTTTACAATGTGATAAGTGAATATATCAAAATAAAAATGTATCGATTTTACTTTATCTTTTTGAACGTTTCTTCATAGAAAGTAATTTTTTAATTCTTGCACAAATTCAAATAATTATTCATAATGGTGTTCTGGTTGTTCATGTTGATTAATTTAGATATCGTCCTTGTTTAGCAAATAAAAGGCATTAATTCAAAACAAATTAGTTATCATCAATTTCTGAAGCATATTGAAGCATTTTTTAGTTAAAACTCTTCAAGTTTTTTTACATCTTGCCTCTCTTATTACTTCATACTGTTTTTCTATTAAATGATCCATTGTAGAAATTTTTAAGTTAATAATTCCTCATGTATGACATTTCTGCTGATGACTGATATCCCTTTCTAGAGATACACAAAATTTGAATCTCTTAGACATTTATCAAAAATGGCTGATGTAACAGACCATATGTTAGGTATGATAAATGGATGTATATCCTTACAATGTGATAAGTGAATGTATCGACATAAAAAATTATTCATATTAGTGTTCAGTTTCGATGATTAAACTTTCGATAGATTGAATGACTGATGAAATTGATTAAATCCTTACAATGTGATAAGTGAATGTATCGACATAAAAAATTATTTATATTGGTGTTCAGTTTCGATGATAAAACTTTCGATACATTAAATGACTGGTGAAATTGATCAAATCCTTACAATATGACTGTATCGATGCCACTTGATCTTTTTAAAAGTTTTTTCACTGAAAGCAATTTTTCATTTCTTGTACAAATCAAATAATTACTCATAATATTCTTTGTTTCAATGATAAAAAATGTATTAATATTTTTTTGCAAATTATTAATTTATTATTATTATTATTATTATTATTATTTTACAAAATGTATTAACATATTTTACCGCAACGAAAAAGATTTCCAGTATTCTTACCAATTTTCTTCTAACAGTTAGCAAATATCTTTTTTTCCATCATTGTAGAATGTTAGATTCTTTAATTTTGCAAATACAAAGTAAAGCACAGAAAACAATCAACTTTTGCAACATATCGTAAAGAATAACCATTATTATCAAATTTGTTCAACTTAACATATTCGATTTGAATCTTGTTGAAAAAGTCTGAAATAACTTTTCTTTATATTCACTTATATTCATATTGTTTCTTTGGTTTATTTAATTTCTTTTATTATAATTCTGGACATCAAAGGATATCTTAAAAATTATATGAGACTTTCCAATAGTCCATAACGAAAATAACGTTATTTCATTATTTTAGCTTAATTTAATTTAAAAATAAATAATGAAAAAAAAACAATAACCTTTAGAGGGCTGAAAATAATATAAAGTATTTTTTAATCTCTATAATTTTATTATGCATTGCTTGCTAATCTATTTCCAATCTTTCAAATTATAAATCCCTCTAAAATTTTCAATTATGTAATTGCCTTGTAATAGAAACTGCTCAGTTAATTAGAAAATTTATTTTCATTTCTAAGAGAATTCTCCATCGAATTTAATAGTAAGAATTGTGGCAAAAAATTGTTGCAAACAATTCAATACCTTATAGCTGTATTGCAAAACCATAAATTAAATTTCTAACTTTTTTCAAAATTTTGTCCTGAAAAAATTTAATTTTTTCTTCACACATTCTAAACAACTATGTTATTTTAATTTCATGCAATTGTTAAAAAACAAATATTTCAGTTACTTGATTGTTAGATGAGAAATAATGTATATATTACTGGTGTGTGTGTACTAGTATAATGCTTTGTGTAAAGGATTAAAATAAGTGTTATGTGTTCTTTCTCTAAAGCCTGTAGTTTCGAAGAATTGCTTAAAAATTTTTTTTCCTTAAATAATTTATTGGTCATTTAATATATATATATAAGCATTTACAATTATTTGTTTAGTATTTTTATTATTTTACTTACTTTTTTCATTTCTTATAAAAAGTGCAGTTTATTTTTGTTTGTTCAAGCTTTATTAATAATAACATTTCAAAAGATCTTATTTTTTAATTATTAAGCTTGATTAAACAATAAAGCAATTCAATCAATAAACCTATTTAATAAAGCAATTCAACCGATACAATGAATATCTTCTTTTTGATATTAAGTTATTAATATCTAAAAGAAGATATTAAGATATTGTTGCCTTTTTTTAAACAGTATACAAATTATATGTACTTTAGCCTGGGGATTACGAATGAAAATAAATTTAAAAAAAAAACCTCTTTTAACTTTTAAACTTTAAACAACTTAATTTACGACTTTCTTTAAAGAAGTATCTTTCTCATGCATGACAATATTATAAGCTCTTGAAAATGCAATAAAATTAGGTGAATTTGAGATTGAAATTCGATCTCGTTTACTATTTGATGGCACATATAATCGATCATGCTAGACATAATCTGAATGAACTTCATTGCCAGAGAATGATTAATAGGGTCCATCCCTAAAATCTCAGAATCCTCAGCTGTCTCCGAAGAGAATTAAGGAAGATTCTTTGGACATGTTTTCAAGCTCCTTCACTAGGTAGCACAAATCTAATCTACCCAAAATGTCGATGGACACACCAAGAAAATTCCAGAAATTTGATATTTCATTTACTTTTTTTCTTTTATTACACCAATTTTAATGACCTAAGAACTTTAAATAGATGACTTCATTATTTCTCAAATTCCTATCGATCAAACGCTCACGCATTACGAGGATGAGTGGTCTGCCTAGATGTGGTTAATCCCTTCCTATTCGCTTTTTAAATGAGAAAAGTCTGTGCTTTTCCGTTAAGAAAAAGCATTTTTCATTGATTAAGGAATGGCTGTGAGCTGGCACCATTGGAGCTTATAATGATAAATGTCAATTGAGCTCCCCGGGGCCACTTAGGACAAGAGGGCGTAGGCCCCTAAAGACCTGTTCTATTGGTTTCGGAGCTTAATTTCGGGCATCCAATTTGCGAGGTGTGATGCAAGGGCGTGTCTCCAAGCCCCCGAACGCTAATGCATTTAATATTTAGGAAGCTCTTGAACGAATCCTATCCAGAAGCCTCGGAGAGTGAGTGGGAAAGATTCGCCCGTCATCGTTTGCAGGAAATATGAAGGAGGATTTTTTCCCACCTTCCTTTATGGAATTCTTTATGGAGGATACCGAAAAACCTCCCATAAGGCTGCTGGAGCTCAGAAAAGATGAATCAAATTTTGAAAATAATCTAGTTTTATGAACAATTTGTTATTATTTTTTTCGCTTAGTAACTTTTTAGAGGTGGAATTGGTAATTAATTTTGCTTATCTTTAAGTAAGTGGTCAATAACATCAACTTGCAAAATATTGATTGAAAGAAGTATAGTTAACCTAAATTTTAATTTCGGATTCTGGAATATGTCGTTGTTCTAATGCAGCTGGCAAACACTTAGACAATTGTCTCCGATTCTGGAATATTATTCTGGTATTTTTTCCCACCTTCCTTTATGGAGGATATCGAAAAACCTCCCATAAGGCTGCTGAAGCTCAGAGAAAACGCATCAAATTTTGAAAATAATCTAGTTTTATGAACACTTTGTTATTATTTTTTCGTTTAGTAATTTTCTTGAGCTGGAATTGGTAATTAATTTTGTTTAAGTTTAAGTAAGTGGTCAATAACATCAACTTGCAAAATATTGATTGAAAGAAGTGTATTTAACCTAAATTATAATTTCGGATTCTGGAATATTATTCTGGTATTTTTCCCACCTTACTTTATAGAGGATATCGAAAAACCTCCCATAAGGCTGCTGAAGCTCAGAGAAAACGCATCAAATTTTGAAAATAATCTAGTTTTATGAACACTTTGTTATTATTTTTTCGTTTAGTAATTTTCTTGAGCTGGAATTGGTAATTAATTTTGTTTAAGTTTAAGTAAGTGGTCAATAACATCAACTTGCAAAATATTGATTGAAAGAAGTGTATTTAACCTAAATTATAATTTCGGATTCTGGAATATTATTCTGGTATTTTTCCCACCTTACTTTATAGAGGATATCGAAAAAAACCTCCCATAAGGCTGCTGAAGCTCAGAGAAAACGCATCAAATTTTGAAAATAATCTAGTTTTATGAACACTTTGTTATTATTTTTCGTTTAGTAATTTTCTTGAGCTGGAATTGGTAATTAATTTTGTTTTTTAAGTTTAAGTAAGTGGTCAATAACATCAACTTGCAAAATATTGATTGAAAGAAGTGTATTTAACCTAAATTATAATTTCGGATTCTGGAATATTATTCTGGTATTTTTCCCACCTTACTTTATAGAGGATATCAAAAAGCCTCCCATAAGGCTGCTGCAGCTCAGAGAAAACGCATCAAATTTTGAAGATAATCTAGTTTTATGAACAATTTGTTATTATTTTTTCGTTTAGTAATTTTCTTGAGCTGGAATTGGTAATTAATTTCGTTTAGCTTTAAGTAAGTGGTCCATAACATCAACTTGCAAAATATTGATTGAAAGAAGTATAGTTAACCTAAATTATAATCTAATCTTCCCTAATTATAATCAAATTTTTTTTATTTGAATTTGTAATAAATTTTTGAAATTGTAAAGAGTTTTGCATTGTAGTGCATCGGCATACATCTTTAATACGCTCCAGAACCATGAATTAATAACTCTGAAAACGAATTTTTCCAATAAGTAATGAAGAGAAAATTATAGATCCGTTCTCATAAAAAAAAGTCCTATTGTTATTAGCCTATTTTGAAGGTTATATAAACTATCTTAAACTCTACTTAGTATTGAAATATGTAAATACAAAAGCAGTAAAATGAAACATATATACTAAAAACTATCAAATTTAATTTTCACCTTTTTGTCGATGGTGAGAATCGCTAAAAACTGAATAAATCTGAAAAAACTGAATAAACTGAGAATATCGCTAAAACCAGAACTTCGATCTGGTTGAGAATCACTAGATTTAACAAAGAACAGAATCACCAGATTCTGTTCTTTGCTTCCGGTTTGTTATGTCTGTTGTGTTTAATCCTCAGTGTTCTGTAGCGGCCTGATTGCCAATTGACTAGCGCTCTGGCCTTTGGTACCATAGGGTTCAGATTTAAATCCTGGGGGTGGCATGGATGTTTATTAGTGGTTCGGAATCCACGTTAAACTGCAGATCCTTGTACAATTAGTCCAAAGTGTGCATAAAATGGCCGTAGAGCGACAAACCTAACCATTCCAATCTGTGCTACTACGCTTGTTTGGAATTGTGTTTGTTATCCGTCCATTTGGTAAAGATTTTGACTCATGCGAGTCCTATTACAAACAAAGCCGTATATAAAACATTTTTTGAGACTAAATAAGACGTATATCAAATTGGACTTATTCCAAAGCGGACGCATACCGAAGTTATGTGAAACTATTTCTTATTTTTTTTTTCTTGATTAGATTTATATGGAATATTCGTATGGTTTTGAATTAGTCTCTTTTAATAGGTCTGAAATTATATTCATTTGCTTAAAAATAAAAATTAATTTAGTTGTATTTATTTTTTTATAAGATTAATTCTTAGTATGAGCTTAACATTTTGTGGCAGTCAAGGTATAATTTTGATACCAAAAAATTAAAACAAGTATTATAAAAATGATTGCTTACGGCTAAAATTATTTTTTGCATTTGTTTGCTTCAGATTTATTTTTCCTATCTATGAGCCAAAATAATTTTGGTAATGAAAAAATTTGTATCTTTAATTCTCTCAAACCCGTGTTTGCTTATCTCAGTGGCTTTAAAGCCCTGAAATATCAGTATGGTATTTAGCAATCTTTCATATTATGTATTTTTTTAATTATGAATATTTAATGCGGGGCCTGAATAGTTAACGTATTGAATAGTTAATGCAGTGCCACTTGAACACAGTTACATTTTCGAAATGAAATATTTTGTCTAAATTTGTTGACACCAGGACTTAAAATATTAGTCTGAAGAAAGAACACAAAACATGTTAAATATTAAAATTTGACTATTAAAATTTATAAGTAAGAGATAAATATGTTATTTATTAAATACTAGATTCTCGTAGGTTAACTTTTAGCAGGTATCAGGCAATGAAATTTTACATTCTCTTGGTAAATTTTTAATTGATATTTATAATTTTTGACGCTGCAATCTTATATATAAAATCATAATCATGAACTTCGAAATTTTACGTTACCATATATTAATTTTATATTTTATTTAATTAGCAAATTTATTAAAATAAATAGAATTGACAGAGAAATTAAGTTTTCAACAACAAAAATAATAATTATCATATGGCATAATGATAAGAAACCAAGGATAAGCATTTTTGATTTTTTATTTTGCTAGCATGTGCCGTAAGAAATTAAAGTGTAAAAAAAGAACCTATTTATGGCCCAGTAGATAGCCTATCCAGTATAACCCCATGCCTATCCAGCACGTGTATCGATTCGAGCTCGATTTACATCGTTGGTACGAGATCCGTTCACTAATTTGCAAGATGAGTAGACTACGTGGATATTGCAATAGAACATAAAACATCAGCTTGATCTGTTTGGTAGGAGTTTTTCCAATTATTCTCATTCAATATGAAAAGTAAAGGCAGTTTCTCATGAAAATCGTTAAAATAAAAAGTAATCGTTAAAAAACTGAGTTTTGGTGCATTGTAAAAATTAATATGCCGATTACTGTTTGATGAATTATATTATTCTGAAATTCTTTTTTAATTTTTATTTAAAACATCATTTATAGGTATTCGAATGGAAGCCTTTAGTGAAAAAATTAGTTGATTCAGAGAAATACCAATCACTGAAACGAAGGACAAAAATGCTTTTATACTGATTCCGCCTATAATTAAAACATCTTATAATTTAGTGTAAAACCTAAAACATGAACACATTTAACCGTATGCTGAAACATTTATTTATTGTTGAATTGGAAATGTCATACTCTTTACAACTGCATGAGAAATGTAATCTTTTACATTCTTGGATTCAGTTGTTTCAAGTTCCGATTTCCTTGTGTCATGGTATTAAAATTTATTTCAATAATTAAAACATAAAATATCAGAAGATGTAGAAACTTGAATAACAGAATAAGAAATTCTCTTTTAATTGCTATTAATATAATACAGAACTGAGCAATAAATTATAGTTATTGAAATTAAAAAAGTAAAGCATCAGAATTTGAAATAGGATAGGGATAACACAGTTTTAAATTCATCTAAATATACCGATGAATTATGTATGTTTTATTTATAATAGGCTTACCAAGGCTTTTATTATCTTTATTTAAGAAATAATAGATAATTAAAATTCTGGGGCATGATGGCCGAGTGGCTAGCTGTCGGTACGACAGGTTTTGGGTTCGAGTCCATGCGGTGCCATGGATGTTTTCAGTGGTTCAGAATCCACTTTAAACCCCCGCGGTCGTAGCATATCTTCAAGCTACATGTACCCCCTGGATAGTGCTAAATAAGTAACAGCCGTGCAGTCCTTGCTTACGGCATAAAGATAACTGTCCACGTATTGCTAGTTGCGTTAGAAAAACAAACTAAAATTTTGGTAAATTATTTTTATGAGTAGATTTTTCACCATTCAAAAAATAACTTTTTATGAGAGGCAAGCATTACAGAGTTAAAATTAATTTTAATTTAGATTTTTAAATTTAATTCCCTTTCCCCTCTATTTGTCTTTCTTTTTTTCCTTTTTTTCCCCCCTGCCTTCTACTTTGATCCTATTCAATTTTTCTCATTTGTGTAAAACCTACAGTAGGAATAGGAAATAAAATTATTTTCTTTTTAAATAAAAATGTTACTATCTATTCTAAATACGGGGTGTATTTTTAGAATCAAAAAAATTATATTATTTATGTAGAAAAGCAATAGCTATAGGTCGCGAAATAATATACAAATTCATGTAGAATGAAAATATAAAATATATTTTCTTTTATTCCTCCTATTTATATTAGCAACGGTTCTGCTACATTATTTTCTCTAAATGTTCTTTTTCCAATATCGTAAATATTTTAATCATACTATTTCAATTTTAAAGCATTTTAAGCATATTTTTATTTACAAAGAAAATATTTTTTAAGATTAAATATTTTTAACCAAATAATTAAATAAGTAAAAAAATACTGTAGGATTGCAAGATTGTAAAATTAAGCATGAACGAAACGAACTAACTAAATATTTTTCATAGAATCCTTTCAAAATATTTTTTATAGAATCGTTTCTAAATATTTTTCATACAAATAGAAATATTTTTCATAATTATTTTTATCAAGAGTAAATATGAAACAAATAGAATTCGTTGATTGCAACAAGAAATAAATATTGATAATGGATCATATAAGGAATTTCATTTTGGAAATTGAAAGTAAATAAATAATTTCTTTCGTTGAATTAACTAAATAGCCAAGAGTCCATTTAAAATATGTAAATACAATAGTAGAAAATAAAACAAATATTTGTGTTAAAATTTAACAAATTTTTTTTCCCCCTACTTGGACTTGGTTGAGAATAACCAGATTTAACTTTCGCTAAAATTCTATTCTAAAAACTTAGGGATATTTCAGAAATATGTCATGGTAGCCATTCCTGTTTTTGATCGATTATTTATATATTGAATATAAGTATGGTTTTTAATTTGCATATGGTTTTTAATATGTTTGAAAATTATATTTATTTGTTTAAAAATAAAAATTAATTTAGCTATATTTTTTAAAGCTATTACTGCTTGTTCGGGCTTTCTGCACAGTGCTTGACATTCATTCATTTTGACGCAAGCTTCGTAATCCAAACAAAGTCGTATATGAAACAAATTTTTTCTTGTCTAAACAAATCTATATCAAGTTGGACATATTCCAAAGCGGACGTATACCGATGTATCACTGCAATACCTCGAATGCATAGTGAGACTTCTTTCTCTTTTTTCTCGATTAGATTTATATGAAATATTTGAAGGACTTTGAATTAGTCTCCTTTAATATGTTTGAAAATTATATTTATTTGTTTAAATATAAAAATTAATTTAGCTATTTTTTTTAAAAGCTATTAAGGCTTGTTTGGAGTTTTCTGCAAAGTGTTTAATATTCATTCATTTGGTAAAGATTTTGACGCAAGCGTCGTATTGCAAACAAAATCGTACATGAAACAAAATTTTTTCTCGTCTAAACAAGATGTATATCAAGTTGGACTTATTCCAAAGCGGGCGTATACTGAGGCATCACAGTAATACATCGGAGACTTTTTTCCATTTTTTCTAGATTAGATTTATATAATATATTTGCAGGGTTTTGAATTAGTCTCCTTTAACATGTATATCATGCCAATATTCATTTGTTTAAAAATAAAAATAAAAACAATTTAGCTATATTTAATTTAACAGTCCACTTAAAATCTGCAGTGTTTTTTATAAAATGACATCAATTTTTCACGATACATTTTTAATGAACAAAAGCTGGAATTTTATGTAAAACCCTGCACCTCTTTTTCATCCTTAACATCTAAAATGAAAAAAAAAGTCATCTAAATCTATCCACATTCCCGATAGATAATCTACAAGCAATTTGCTGGTGAATTCCAACCCGTTTGAATGTAATGAGGCGGGGACAACTTCGACACTTTGCAGTGCCCATCTCGGGACATGCCACCTGCTTTCGTGTCGAATGAAATGCGATCCTCAAAGTGTTCACGACCCCTCCACGCATGAGGTGAACGCGATGGAACAGGATTAAAAGAAGCAATAAAGCATGAAAAATGCAGCCAGATAAAATTGGGCTGTCTTTAATAACCGACAAGATAGGACCCCACATGAACTCTTGATAAGTCTAAAATTTTCAGTTTATCTTCCGAACCGTGGTCTAGGAGACTGAAGGTGAGGCATTTGGATTCTCTTATCCGAAACGGATCAACTCTCATTTGTTTGCTAGGCCGATCATTTTTTCCCCCTTGCTTCAGCCTTTTCGTATTGTTTCGTACTATCATCATGCTCAACAAGCCAGCCGAGTTCCACATTTGGCAGAATATCGCTCGGATTCTATTGTTTTTTGTTTTTTTCCTTTTTAAAAAAAAACTTATGAGGACTTGAGAAAAAACTTATTAAAACTTGAGACTTAACCGAGTGATATTTAAGATTAGAGAGTTTTTGCATACCGTATTTTGGACGTCCGTTAGTTTTTTTTCCCTAGCGCGCATGTTCATAGGAAATTGCGCATGTGTATCTGTAATAATGTTTCCTATGAGCATGCGCGCTAGGGAGAAAAAACTAACGGACGTCCAAAATACGGTATGCAAAAACTCTCTATTTTCATAGAATCCTGTTGTTTTCCATGCTACAAGAAATAAATATTGATACATGATCAGATAAGAAACTCCATTCTTTGAAATTGAAAGTAAATAGCGTCAATTATCTTGTGATGGCAATTTTTTTCTTCTAGAAAATACAATTAACGAATTGATTTTTGAATCGATGATCATAAATTTAATAGTCAGCTATATTTTTAACATTTTGGAGCACATATTAAAAGTTGCACCCATCGTTCAGCATCAAACCACAAGGATTTGTATCATTATAGTAAATTTGTTCGAAAGTGAAATAGCTAAAATATGTAGGAGTATTACGAATTTTAGTTAAAATTTTTATATTCTTTATTTTTATTTGTATCTGAAATTTGTTTGACGTTCAGCTGACACACGATAGCTAACAATTTCTCCGAATCTGCCCCCCCCATCTTTAAAATAAACATAAACAAAAGTCAATCCCTGTACTAAAAAATAAACTACCCATCCCCCTTTCCTCCCTCAAAGTCTGGAATATATTTCCAGCAGATAATCAGCTTCATTCTATTCTTTTTAACGGCTTCGCATTTTATCCCAAACATCCAACGTATACTTACAATGAACATACTTGAGCAACATAAATAAACAAAGCAGTCGTTTATCTAAACAAACTTTGAGAAATTCTCCCCAAACCCATAATCTGGCGACCACTTGATGTGATCAGAGCAAGTTGTAGCCAAAGTTGCTACAACCTCAAGAGGCACCAGCTGAATCCAGCATTATTGGATCCAACTCCGCCCTAAAGTGAGGGTTCAAATAGCAATTATAAAGCCTAATAAGCCTCCAAGATTAGCTTACGATAATTTTTTTTTCTTCTTCTTGTGAGGAAGATAATTTGCGACCTGGTGGGAGGGTCTGGAACCACTGCTGAGTCCTCTCCCACCTTTTAGCATCGAAAATTACGCTCCTTGCTTTAGATCGAGTTGCTTGTCGAAGTATTACTCCACGGAGGGGAAAATCGGTTGTAGTGCGACAAGCAGCTGTGGAGTTAATTTCGCGGGGCGATTTTTTTTACGGTTGTTCTCATTGGGTTTTAATACTGATTAATGATCCTAAGTTAGGACCGTATTGTTTGCGTGGCTATCAATCCACGAAGTGCATTAAAACAGTTTCTAGAGGAGTGTTTTCTTTATATTTTTAGGTAAAAGACAAATTTATATATTTTTTTAATTCAAATTATCCTACTAAGATATTGGAAACTGCATTTCATTCAAGGAAATAATTTGCGGCAACTGAAAGACTGGATATAATTTTTAATTTAACACTTAATTAGAAATTTGCGGTTTTCAAGTGATTTATTTCTTCGTGGATATATCGTACTAGTATTATGTTTTACTTTATTATGGATAAATTAATAGCTTATTTGGAATTTTAAAATTAATTTATAGGTAATTATTAGCTATCTAATTTATGACAAATAACTTGGTTATTCTCTGATTCTAAATTTTAGAGGATTTGTTTGCAAAATACAATTATTTGGCTCAACATTTTTCTTTTGGCTAATTATAATGAAATTATAGAAACGCTTTAAGTTTTTATATCTTTTTTTTTTTAGAAGTAAAAAAAAAGACTTAAATTCATAACATTCATATTAGAGTGCATTTTGTAACAACTTTTCCATATTCCGATTTTATTAATAAAACGGAAAAATAGCAGGACATTCTAGGAATTTTTTCCCTTTTTCGCGTGAATTCTTATTAAAAATATATGTATTTTGAAATCATAAACACTGCACTGTGAAGACCATTAGTTGGAACTTTGCTTTGTGAATTGTCATAATACGCAAGGATTCTCACTATCAATATCACTCGTGTGTTTTATACATATCTAACAACCAACTTAAGATTTACATATTGTAGCTTGAAATAGTTGCATATCAACAGAAGTTCCATGATACTATCTTCTATTAGGACAATGCATGATTGCATTTCGCACATAAAGTGTTATTTTATATATTGGTGGTTTGCTTCAGATCTTCCACTATCTGAGTGTTCATCAGATTTTCTGCAAATTGAACACATTCATTACTTTTCAGTAGTTGGCCCGAAGCCCAATTTAGAAGCAAAATTGAAATTTATCAGACTGCATTACCCTAATAGCATTTCATTCTGCAATACCTTAATAGTATTTATTGCAGCAATAATACTCTCTAATAATTGACTAAGCTACTGATCACAAATAATCCCTTCATAGCCGTAACAATAGGCATTAGTAAAATCTGTTATTTTTTGCCTTTTATGGTTTTTCAACTTTAATGGACTCCGGTGTATTTGCAAGAAAAAATGTATTATTGAATATATTTACTTAATGTATTATAAAACCAATCTTATCCAAATATTTAAATTTATCTGCACATTGTTAACATCTTTCAATTTTTTTTGTTTTAATTTAAACTTTACTTTTGACTTCAAACACTTTGATTTACTGCATCCCAATATAAATAATAATGATAAAATAACACTGCAATTAAAGTTAAAACTGTAAGCATTTTTTTTTACAAAAAATGAGTCATTTCATCAAATTTTATTTTCGGATCTTTGCTTAGTTTTAAATTTGGAAATGTATAGTAGATTTTTTTTTCAGTATTATACGTTATATAAATTTAATTGATGTATTCATATAAAGATATTCAAATTGACATTTATTTTTTTCTGAAATTCAATGAAGCTTCTAAAAGACTGAAATGTTGAAAAATACAGAAGCAAATGCACAAAAATCAGTGATAGCAGCATGATGAATTAAAGAAACAAAGGCAACAAATTATTTTTAAACTATTACTGATTTAAACAATAACTTCTAAGCTTAATACAAAACTTAACAAAAAAACGCGTACTGAATTATAAATAATTAAACATTGCTAATTAGTATTTAATGTATGTACTTCGTGTTTGCAAAGTGTACCTTCAGGCAAATATTAACGACACTAAATATTATAATTAATATTCAGAATCTAAATAAATCATTTATTTCTATTACAGTAAAACAAGCTATTTTTATCAAATTTATTGCTTTCTGTTATCATTAAAATAATAACTGAAAGATAACTGTTTGTTATTTAAGTGAATTTGCATGGTTAACAATGGAAAATTTAAGTCATATAAAATTGTATTTTTATTTTATTGCTGGTTCAGCCCTTTTTGGTGATTAGTTATTCCATCTTACTACTTCAGCAAGTAATATTTAATACTAAATTTACAATCATAAGTGTTTTCAGTAAATTAACTACTTAAATGAATCATTAGACTTGCTTATTAAATTTATTGTTAATTCTATTATAATGAAAATTTAGTTCAAGAAATTTAAAAAAATTAGATTAAAAAGATTTAGTAATTTTTTTTTCTTTTTTGTAATCATACGTCATATTTCAGCTGAATAAAGTTTGTATGATAATATTTATTCATTTAATCTTCGGTTGTTTATAAAATTAAATTTGAATTAGGGGCAAAATATCTTGTAACAGACATACTAAATAGACTATCAACAGTGGTAAAAACAATATTTTGTTAGAAGATTGGGTAGAAACCCGGAAAAAAAAGTTGAGTCAGTAATGTGATAAAATGGTTCTTACCTCATTTGATCCATGTCTCAAATGTGCAATCGCTCTTTTGACCCTTCCACAGTAATGAAGAAAACTTGTATTCAGTAAAAGTCACCGGACACCTTTCTAAACTGCCTTTTAAAGCTTCATTAAAGGGCTGACTTAAGAAACGGTCAATTATTTACCTAAGGCACACCGCACCAGGGTATTATCTACTCAAGATCGGGTGCTCTGCAATTAACAAAGCACAGATTACGGGACTTAAGCCATTAAAAGATTAATCAACGATTAACGAGCTGTTTGACAAATAACTCCTCATACAACCGCTTCATTTCGAACTTTTGACTAATAAGACAGTGCATAAAGAAGAGAGGGGCTTATTAAGTAAATTGCGGAAAAGGCAATTTACCTGTCATCCTGAAATGTTAGGCGAACTATCAAAATGTGTGAACACATAGTTTTCGGCGCCATTTGCTAGGTAAGAACTTTATAATAACTACCGTAGGAAAAAAAGAAGAGTGTACGTATTACTTATATATTGGGAACATACAATTATCACGTAATAACATAAAATGATTTCCCTTTGGAGAAGCATGGTAAAAGAAAGATTTTTAATTCTTTAACGATTAATAGGGTATTAGAGCGCGCTTTTAAGAAACGTTTATGAACATAATGAATGAATGGTTGAATCAATGGAGTATAAAAAAAAGGTTTGGATATCTCCTTCGTTGGGTAAGTCTACGGTTTTAAAGGAAGAATATTAAATCAGGAGTGATTAAGGCTTGGAGAGAGAGGGAAAAAACTGCCAAAGATCCGATTTTTATCAGGTTCTGTAAACGTGATGACCATGAAAATTTACTTCGTTTGAGATTCCTTTCTAATTGGTGTTGCTTCGGAAACAGGTTACAGGAAGGAAGAAAGTGAAACAAATAATGTAATACGAAGAGTTTTCTTTATCATTTTAAGATAGGAGACCACAAGAGTTGTTACAGTTTAATCAGACAACAGACGGAACAGGTCATGCAATCGGATAGATGACTACTCATTCAATTGCCGAAGGCTCATTTTCCAATCGATTAGCTTCAAAGCAATCTATTTGCAGTGAGATTTGTTTGCAATTAGGTTCATAAGCGAGGTTTTTTTTTTATGATAAAAAATCAAAGACCCGTTTGCTTCTTTGAATTTGTGCATGAGCATTCCGTCGTAATTATACGGATTTCGCATCGTTTTAAAGATTGATCTTAATGCTTAATATACATTTACAATCATTTGGGAATACTGAAGAAGTGAATGTTTGAAATTTAGCCTATCCCTTTATTGAAGGTAAATTTGTATGCGTGTAAATCCTTTGGGCATTTGTTCTATAATATCAAAGATTTCCTACTGTAGATAGATTGTCCAAACAGTAAGTTCGATGATTCCTAAATTGTATCGTCGAATTTAATGGTTGTTACTGTATTATAAATAACAATAACAAGCAATATGACGATACATTTCTTAATTTGAATCGGCGTTTAAGTCCTTATATTTAATTATAATCATTTTCTTATGCATGTAAAAGTAATTTGGTAACGATAGCTAATCTTTAAATTTTGCATTTTTTTTTTTTTTTTTTTTTTTTAATAATTTTTATTTTAAGACTAAATTTTATATCATTCCTTTTCTCCTAATATAGGATTCTGTAAATCCTTAGAATTTCAAAAAATAAATGTGATTAATAAAAAAAAAAAACTTTGCTTGTTACTATGAGACATCACATTAAGACAATATTTAACACTAACCAACTTCGAAAATCATCGTCATATCTAGGTAACAATTTTAAATGATAGACCTTAACAATCGCTTTATATGACAGAAGAAAGCTACAACATTTTATTTGTGGGAAGTGAAGAGAGTATAAAAGTAGTATGTATAAATATGTTGAAGGATGTTGTATTTCTTCAGTATTTAGAGTTTACGTGTCAAAATCTCACATATCTGGAATACAATGATCAATTGTTACAAATTGTGTTTCAATTTTTTTTATTACGTTAGGACCTCGTGCTCATGGAAATGTAACCATGATATTATTTCTGAGTGTGAGGAAAGTAATGCCTTCTGAAGTACGTTTAAGGAAAATCACTCGGCTTTTGCGTACCTTATGGGAGAAAACTTGAATATTCACATTAGGTAGTCCGACATTCTCTATTATCAAAGTAATATCAAAATAAAGGTATCGCCTTTATTTTTATCATGCATTCTATCAGTTTTTAAATAATACTTGTTGGTCAGTGGATATTTTGTTATTGAACATTGATGGAACTTGTGTTCTACTTATGTATTCCACGAATAGTGCCCGCCCACCGCGATGAGCGGAGGTCATTGCCTTTCGACAGGACTGCTCTGCAATGCGTGATGTATGGTAAAAACCTAGGAAAACTCCCGAGTAGACTCATTTTTGATGCGAGACACAATATCACGATCGCCATCGAGTATGTGTAGTTTCTGAATGCAGTGACAGCAGCGGACACCGCTAAAGGGTCATCTTGCACCCTTGCTATGCACGTTACCCTTGGATCACGAATTGCTTAGTGGATTGCACTCTAGTTAGGGTAAATGACAAAATTTCGATTACCGATTGTCCACTGAAATGATTGAATCGAATTTGTTACAAAATCGAATAATCGAATTTGTTACAAATTCTTGTTACTTTATCGAATTTGTTACAAAATCAGGTGCACGGGGGACGAATTACGACAATGAAGTGACTTGCAAGGGAAATTATTTTTTAAACAATATATTTGACCAAAATGTTTTTCAATATTAAATAGTTTCTAACAACCTAAAACTTACGAAAATGAGAATTTTTTGTGAGAAAATGGGTATGTTAGAAGCTCTCAGTAAAAACGATTGCCTTTATACTTTTCTTTATCGTCTAAAACTTGACAGCTTCACGAATTCCAGTCAAGTGCTGTCCTAGCACCTTTAGTTTTCGATTTTTGCATAAAAAGTGCTGAATCTTTTGGGCATATTTATGTTTGGATTTTTCTCCAAAATCGTAAAGGTTTACTTTTGAAGTTTTGGGTTCTTGGTTTTTATTTCAAAAATAATAGAAAATTTTGGGTTTTGAGAAAATAGATACATTTAATTGAAAAAACACTTAAACTATAATGGGAAAAATTGGTTTAGATTATACTGTAGTTTTACTAGTATAAAACTATAACTAGCATAGTTTTACATAATTTTACTAGTATAAAAACTATAACATAACCTAAATCAATTTATAACAGTCATTTCTTCAGTCATAAACAGAGTCTCCATAGCTTATTACGTTTTGTACAATGTTGTAAGTTTGTTTTTTGATTTAAATAAAGATGTAATATGGCAATCCTGATGCTACCTACTACGTCTTCACTTTTCTTTCATTTACTTTGTGTTTCGGAGTGTATTAAATCATGCTGACTAGCTATGAACTATCTTATAAATACTACTATATTAGTAGTATAGCAACTAATATAGTAGTACTATATAGCTTTAATATAAATACTACTATATTATAGCTATATTAGTTGCACTAGCTATGAGAGCTTCAAGATAATAGACAATGAAATGTAAAGGATATACTCCGTGCTTCAATGTAGAATGGTTTACTGAAACAGAGTTTTAAGGATTGAGATGAACAACATTTAAGGATAAAGCAGGACAAAAAAAATGAGAAGGACTCTAATTACTGTAAATGTTGTAAAGTAACTAAAAATATTTAAACCCATAATATCAAAACAAAATCATTCTATGGAGCTATAATTGGTGAGTATATTTTAATTCAAAAGGAGTATACAAAATGCACTGTTGAAGAAACGTGAATGATATGCTCATTTTTTCAATGTTCCTTACTGAAAAAGAATTTAAGGATTGGACAAAACAATAAAGTAACTGTAAGAACAGCAATGTAGAGTGACTCAAAAATACAAGTAAATTCATGCTATCGAAACATAATGATTCTGTGAAACCTAAAGTAACAACGAAATTAAATAGTTACTTATTTATTACTAACTGTAAAATACTATTTTTTTGTCTAGTGTGTTTTTTTCATCTTTAGATCTTGGAAATTTTGGATTTTGATAAAATTGTCATAACGGTCTTATTTATAAGTATTAATACATATGCAAACAAATTCATTAGTAATAGAGAGGATTTTCCATAATTTTACACTGATCAACTTTTCGAGTTATACTTTTTAATTTCTCTTAATAATTCTCAATTAAATAAACGCCTGCGCAGTAAGGATTCTATTTAACTTCAGAGTCAATGTGACGGTATACAAATACTTACAATAAACGCAAGGGATATTGCTTGCTGTGCTGTTGGCAAACTTGCGTCTTATTTGTTTTCATCGGTAATTTTATTTTCCATAACGTTATAAAGAAATCAAAATGTGTTTCATATTTTTCGTCTGATTTAGAATATTAAGTGACAGCGATATCCAGTCTTCTATTGCTTCATAGTCAGTCTCGCAATCACCTTAAAGTTGAAAGCATAATACGAATTTTAAAATATTCACTGAAAAATATTGAGTAAAAGTTAAAAATTTGTAATGTTTTAATAATGTTAATTTAAATAATCTTCTGATCTATTTAAATTGATTTTAAATTCAAATAAGTATTCAAAAGTGTCGAATGAAGGTTTGCATAAAATATCTACTACCAAATTCGCGAATGCGTGATATGTGGCTTATGCGAGGATGAACTGCGTGTATTAAAAGAGATTCAATTTAGGCTAATTTATTTGAGCCTGTGTCATAATATATAAATTATTCATATATTCTAGTCTAAGTGCAACTTAAAGAAGTCGACTCGGTAATGTAATAATCCAACTACGACATTTCTTTCTGAGTAACAAATCCTTTGGAACAAATTATGTAAATGTTGAAATAGTCTAACGTCGCAATCGTGAGTTATAGCTTTTATCACCTCGCAACTTCCTTAAACCTAAACGGTCTTTCCAGTACGAAATGCCAAACTGGAAGATTCCTAACCATAGCTAGCCAGCGATCCTATTTGGAATACCGGGTTTAAAGATGTAGTCACGATTTGAAAAATCTCTTTACTTAGCGTCGTCTGCCTGGAAACAGCTTTGTGCTCCCCAATATAGATTCCACGTGCTTCTCGCCAGCTACCCAATTCATTAAATAATTAACAAAACAAGCGAATGTAATCAGCGCTTCCCTTTTCTTCTTGCGAGCCACCTTGGCTTATCTATAATTCGTATCGCCACGTCTGTGATGAGGGGGCGGGTTGATTTGAGAAAAGGGAAATTCTTCAGTGGGCGGGGGCCGAAAAATTGCGGACATCAATAACGAACCTCATTAACACCTGGTCGTTGTGAGCCGTCGAGATAATTGCGATAAAAGCGGCAGCTCTGTGGAAAAATCGCTTTTTTGTTGTTGTTGTTGCCAACCTTCTTTTATACGAGGTGTTAGTTACGAATGTGGGGATCTCGTAAATAGAGGAGGAGCCCTAGATGAAAGTCGCTGATGAGTTTATAGAAGATACCATGCCCAGTGTCTGCGTTGTTATACATCAGGATAAATTTGTTGATAAAATCCTGTATGCATTGTATAGGGTGCATCAACAACAAACGATCTAGCGTTTCTCACTGAGAAGTGCTATGTAGGTTTACTATTGATGATCGTGGAACGTTTTTCATGAAGGTTTAACTCGAGGTTCATAGGGCATAAAGCAAAGCATTTGTTTTATGAAGTACGAATCTGACATATCTGAAGATTAGGTTAAATATTAGTTTGGTTTTAAAACAAAATGCCAAATTCGACCTTTGACTACATGCAAAAATACTCAATAGATCGGGTTGTTTATTATTCATTGTCAAAATTCATTAAAAAAAGATTCAAAGTAATTATTTTAAGCAATTTATTACTTTTAAATTTTGAAACTGTTATGCGGGTGTATTTTTTATGCAATGCATTAAAAAATTGATAAATATATATCATTCAAAAATAAATAAGGTCTCATTGAAATCTGTACTATTTTTCAAACATGTGTATATGAAGAATCAAACTTAAATTCAAAAATTCCATTAGTAATGAATTTTTTGGTAGACTAAGATGCTATATAAAATATTAGGCGGAGAACTACATTTAATCTTTTCGATTACTTGGTAAATTTTTCATTGGTAGCTATTGTAATGTTTAATTTCCTTTGATTCTGTTCTGGTTTAACTGTTAACAGAAAATGATAAAGAAATTTGTCGCTAAAACTACAAGGTAAAGCAGAATATGGTATAGTTATTATTTAAATTTAATTTTTAAATATATAAATGAATTTAATTCGAATAAATCAAAATTGTAAGTAAACATGAATTGATAAAAAGAATTTTCTCTAATCGTATCTGATCAAAATAATGTGAAAAAAGCTTTTCAGGAGTTGTCATTAAATGTTTCATATCCTACAATGTGAATAACTTCATATCATTTTCAAAATTAATAAGAAGTAAATTTTCTGTGTATATATTTATAAGAAAACATTTATTCTCATCAATTACATTTTAGAAAAGTCGGTTCTTTCTAAACTAAATTTAATTTTTTAAATCCCCCACCCTTTTCCCCATTTACTTTAGATGAAGCCATAGATGTCTGGTAATAGTATTTATCCCATCGCTTGCATAAAACTTGAAAGTTCTACAGACAAGACTTGAATCATCGTTTTTTCCCAAAATAATCGTACAAGGATCTCAAACTGATGTTAAATATTTCTTGGAAATAGAATAATAAATTTCCTTTTGTAATTTTGTATAAACTATTATTTCCGCTTATTATTTTTTACAAGAAATAAAAATTTCTTCAAATTAATTTTCTTAAAATTAGTTTTTTCCCTAAAGAATCTTTAGTTCTCCTACTACAGAGTTTTTCTCTTTTGCAGGAAGAATTAATTAAAATGCATAACCATAGTTTTGTTCTTTCACCGCTACAGAGAAAGAATTTTTGTTCAATTTCTTTTTAATGTCTCCTTTTTTATTTTCTTATTTTGGAATATATCTCTTCTCAATCTAAGTCACTTCTTTTTATTTGATAAAACAGTTAACATGCTTCTATATCGCAACACCGAATTTCTGTGGTTTTCACCATGACGCTAATGTTAAACATATCAGATTCTATAATTTGCAGTGATATCATCAAATATAAACATTTCAAATTTCATACTTCGAAGGTTAAAATTCTTAAATATTTTTATGCATAGTGAACCATTGAATATTTTAATATATTTGTTTGATGAACAAAAGGAAGTAAGAATTGTGCTAAAGAGATAAACTTTTAAAAAAATTAAAGAATTTAATGGTTAAGAAATTAAAGAATTTTCCAGAAGAATTCCTGGAAAGTTTATTATTTTACTAAAGAATCTTCTGTATCATAGAAAAATAAAATAGAAATGCTTTCCATACTTTAATCAGACACTTTAACCGTTATAAATTTTCACACTACTTTAATTCGTCTTTGAAATGTAATAAAATAGAACGCGAGTATCAGATTTGTAAATTTTTAAAGATAATGTATGCAACACGAAATTGTAACTGCCAAAGCTTACACTTGATTATGCTACTATAAAAAATATTTATGACAGATGTTTCAATACGAAATATTGAACAAGTTTTGAGCAATTCTCAACATTTTAAAATTTAACTCTCAAGTACTCTTTCTGAACAAATATAAATATTATTAATTTTAGATGATTTTTTTTTTCATATCGCAGTCTTAGAGTTAAAACTTTCAACAGTTAATTACTGAAATTATGAAATTTTTAAAAGATATTTATAGCATAATATCGATAACTCTGTTGACAGACCCATATGAATTTTGGACAGTAACTTTCTTCAGACGATACGTGTCAGCATTTTATGACATTTTGATAATTAGTTTACATGTTACAGTGGTTTTAGTGCCCCCAGTTTTGTAATTTTCAAAACAATGGATAAAAAACAATTTCATGTGTTGATTAAACATTGTTTTTTGATGAAGAAAAATACTGTTGATGCCAAACAATGTCTTGATAAGCGTTATGGAGACTCTGCACCAGAGAAATCAACTATTATTGACCGGTATGCTGAATTTAAAGGCTGTCGTACAAAGTTGAACGATGATGCTGAACGCTCTGGTGGCCCAAAATCGGCAATTATTCCTGAAAATATAAAAAAAGTCAACAAAATAGTTTTGAAAGATCTTAAAGTGAAGTTGCGGGAGATAACTGACACCTTAAAGATATCAGAAGGTAGTGTGTTTACAATTTTACACGAAAATTTGAGCATGCTTAAGTTGATTTCCAAATGGATGCCGCGTTTGCTCACACCGAACCGAAAACAACAACGTGTTGACTATTCATAGCATTTTTTGGAAGTGCTCAAGCGAAATAAAAGAGCGTTGGTATGTGATGTGGATCCACTACTACACACCTGAATCGAAATGATCGTCATCTCAGTGCACAGCAGCCGGTGAAAGCCGTCCAAGGCGAACAAAAACTCAAAAATCAGCACGCAAGGCTATGGCATCCGTATTTTGGGACACACATGATATTTTGTTCACCGACTATTTTGAGAAAGATAAAACTATCAATAGCGAATATTGGATAGATTGAGTGTAGAAATTAAGAAAAAATAGTGCTGTTTCACCAAGACAATGCCCAGTGTTACAAATGGATGAAAATTGTGGTTAAATTGAATGAATTACACTTCTAATTACTTCCCCATCCACCATACTCTCCAGATCTGGCTCCCAGTGACTATTGGCTTTTCGCAGACATCAAAAAGATGTTCCAGGGAAAGAATTTTGGCTCAAATGAACAAGTGATTTCTGAAATTGAGGCCTGTTTTGAGAGCAAAGACAAATCATTCTACAAAAAAGGCATCGAAAAATTAGAGGAAAGTTGGAATGAATGCATCACTCTTGAAGGAGAGTATGTTGACGGATAAAATCGAATTTCTAAAAAAAAATTTGTTTTTCTTATCTAAACCTGAGACTTATTGAGTGATGTGTTATAACTTCCAAAACATATGGGTTTTCTATGAGTTCTTTTCTGAATATTCCATCTTTATTAAGAACTGTTAAATTTATTATTTGAGTTGGAACTACTTTATTACAGTGAATCAGCAATAGAATCCATCAAAAAATATTGTCATTAGTTTTTGTTTTTAGAACAATCTTTTAGTTATTTCCTGTAGAATAGAAAAATATTTTAGCAACCGATTAGAAATATTCTAATTTAAATAAAATTTTAATTGAATAAAATTAATTTGGTTGTAAATCTGTCCCAGCTCATGATAAATTTTCACAACTGCATCAATTTATGTTATTATCATAACAATGTTTTTGTGAACTCTTGTTCTTGTAAGAATTTTATAGAATATATTATCTATAACAGCACGAAGGAAATACAAACTTAAACCAGTGCGTGATAATCATATTGAAATTTTTTTAAATATTATACAGAAAATTCCTCTTAAAAAAGCTAATTTCTTTTTTATAAAAGTTTTTTCTTAATTTTACAAATATTTCTTAATCAAATTACCATGAAAAATATTTATATCATAAGTTTCAATGAGGAATATGAAGGTTTTAAATATAAGGAGGATAAAAGTAATGAACGGATTTGAAGTTTTGACAACTTTTATAGTTACTATAAAAAAAATAAGCATAATTTTCGAGATTTGTTCTTGGCAGTTATTTTTTTTTTTTGACACTATGCATAATGAGATATAATTTTAAGCTATTAAAAAGTTGAAGCAAAAATAAATAATTTATTAATCACGTTAGGATTAACCCTCATGCACTTTGATAAATATTATACATGGTGTCGGTTTGAAATACAGAAGCAAGATAAATAGGGAAAATGCTGCGAGTTTTGATGATCTGATGTACTTCGAACACATTTGAAGTATTCTGATGTAAACATGATTACATTAATGACATTAGTTAAACATGATTGTATTTAGTAACATTGCATTTAGATTATTACATTTATTTAATATTGGTTAAACATGATTATATTCATTTAACATTAGTTAAACATGATTATATTTAGTTAACATTAGTTAAACATGTTTACATTTAGTAACATTACATTTAGTTAACATTAGTTAAACATGATTACATTTAGTTAACATTAGTTAAACATGATTACATTTAGTTAACATTAGTTAAACATGATTACATTTAGTTATTAGTTAAACATGATTACATTTAGATAACATTAGTTCAACATGATTACGTTTAGTTAACATTATTTAAACATGATGTTTAGTTAACATTAGTTAAACATGATTACATTTGGTTATTAGTTAAACATGATTACATTTAGTTATTAGTTAAACATGATTACATTTAGTTATTAGTTAAACATGATTACATTCAGATAACATTAGTTAAACATGATTACGTTTAGTTAACATTAGTTAAACATGATGTTTAGTTAAGATTCGTTAAACATGATTACATTTAGTTAACATTAGTTAAACATGATTACATTTAGTAAATAGTTAAACATGATTGTATTTGGTAAGTCATTTGAATCAATTTTTTCAATAGGTAGATATATTCTATGAATCAAAAACACAT
Organism: Caerostris darwini; assembly: GCA_021605075.1. Taxonomy (NCBI): domain Eukaryota; kingdom Metazoa; phylum Arthropoda; class Arachnida; order Araneae; family Araneidae; genus Caerostris; species Caerostris darwini. The sequence goes on along the minus strand of BPLQ01011058.1, from coordinate 357,583 downwards.
TCGAAATTCTTCATTATTTTATGGTCCAATAACCATTTGTAAAGGTCATTTAAAAAAGTATTAAATATCGGAAAATGTTTAAATTCATAAAATGTAATGATTTTTGCATAAAAGGAAAGGAATTTCAATAATAGCTATGGATGAAACAATGGTATGCATATTAAAAATTTTTAGTTAAAACTATGCTCAAAATTATACAACATTCATTCATATTTGGGTTATTTATAAATATTTTAGCCGAAGAAATTAAATCCAGACATTGTGCTCATTTAGACCTTTTTTACTAAACCAAAAAGCTTTTTTTATTTAAGTACCGGTAATTTTTATTTTTAAAGTGTGATATTCTTTCTACATACAAAAAAAAAAATACATTGCTTAAAACTGTTGATTGAAATCCAACAAGGATGGAATGCGGTTATAAATAATTACAGACGTCTAAATAAATAAGACAAGTAAAAAGATCGTTGTCAGTTGTTTTTTTTTTTTTTTTGAAAAAGCAGTACACAAAGCTCATTGGATCTTCCGTTGTTCTGTTCCTCGAGCACCTGCGGTGGTCTTTCCACGCGAGTGCAAACGATGATTGCAAAAAAAAAAAAAAATATATATAAAAACAAAAATAAAAATAAACTGTTTTAAGAAACCAAGAACGGAATTTGAAGCAAATAAATAACGGTGTATATTTGTTTTTTTGACCATGGATTATTGTACAGATGCTATATAACAAAACTTCAGAACAAGAGATTGGCTACCAAAAACAGATTGGCAACGTGCGCCACATCTTATATCATTATCCTCTGAATTTTCTACTTGATAAACGCCGTCTGAGCTCTATACGAGTGCTATTGTTTTTCGTTTCTTAAAGAAAAGTTTTGATTAAGCTTGAAGATTCATCTAAACAACACGCTTAAGTAAAACTGTCTTTACTACAGTACAATTTTTTTGTGTGGTCTTTCTTCAGTGACGAGTTGTTTCCTTAGCAAAGAAAACGATTAGTAAAACGGTTAAAGCGATTTCAACAAAAACGATTTATTCCTTTTCTTCGAAAAAAATATTAATGCCCCCGGGATTTTTTAATGGTACATTTTGTTTTTGAAATATTGCGTTGTGGTTAATATTTATTGTAAATTTCGAATGGAATCTGTTTACATAAAAAAGAATTTAATGAATGCAACTTGCTTATTTCGATAGGGTTGTGTACAAGAGAATATCATTTGAAGAAAACATTTTACAGTTATTTAAAAAATTGGCTTATTTGCTTTGATTGAAATTTTGATTCTACTAAGTCCTTTGTCTAGTGTTCAAACGATTGCTATGATAATTCATATTGTGGAAATTATAGGATCGATTAACTTATGTGTTCTTACAGCTTATGGTCTTCTTTTATGGAATCAATCACTTAAAATATGCTTACAAATGAATTTTAGTGGTTATATATTAATATGATTATTCATACATGTAAGATCATTGTTGGTGAGTGCAAGTTCAACACATATTTTGTAAATGACAATGACAGACTAGTTTTTCCTCATAAAAATCAATCGTCGAACATTCAATATAAAATATATCGAATTATCTGAAAACTAACAGTTTCAATAAACTACTAAATTAGTTATCTTAATAATCGGTTAATCTTTTTTTTTGTCGATACTTATAATTGGGTATCTTCTTTTGATTGATTAAGAGCTTACTATTCTATTTATGTGCACTCCGAACAGTCCACTGACATCCATTTTCCTTTTTTACTATTTCCATTTATGTGCACTCTGAATAATACCCTGACATCCAATTTCCTTTTTTTACTATTTCCATTTATGTGCACTCCGGACATCCATTTTCCTTTTTTACTATTTCCATTTATGTGCACTCCGAAGAGTCCACTGACATGCTATTTAGAGAAGACAATACCTTCTGGAGGACTTTTAATGGTAGTTGTTCCGTATTTGAGTATCGTACGGTAGACAACTCTGAAACTTCTCATAGTCGACGCTAAAGTCTTTAATAGTAAATTGGGTATTCATAATCGACAGAATCAAAATGTTGATCAACTTCCTTTCTTTTGTTTACTTAAGTTGGCGCTGAATTGATTTTTGGCTCTTTTCGACCAGGAATTACCTTAGACAACATAAACACGCTACGCAATGAATCTGAAAATTCCAAGAATTACACTCATGTCCATAAATTAAGGATAATTCAGAATCACACAAAAATTGAACTCTAAAATAAAAATTTCACCTGTAGAATTATCACACACATCTTGAAGAAGAATATACAAATTACAGAAAACCACCAGATGGCGCGGATAGTACGTCACAATGGCGAGAGTGTAAGAGAGGGGTATATAAGGAATGGTGCCAAAGAAGTAAAATTGTTCACAAGCGCTTTAAAAGCCTTTCAGTGCAATAACCACATAGTTATGGCACAAAGGAAGCATTTGGATGATTTTTTACGTGGTAGAATTATCGGACGACTGGAATGTGGACGTACCCAGCTGGAAGTATCCGAGGAACTTGGAATCGCCCAGAGTGTCATCTCCAGGCTTTGGCAACGATTCCAAGATGATGGTAATGTGAGTAGATGTTACCGCACAGGTCACCCCCGAGTTACAACGCCGAATGAGGACCGGTATTTAGCAGTTACTGCCAAAAGAAACAGACGGAGCACAGCATCAGACCTATCTCGTCATCTCTCTTCAGCTACCGGTACGACAGTTTCAAGGCAGACCGTGTACAGACGCTCAGGGCACATTGGTCTATATGCTCGTAGGCCTGTCAGATGTGTTCCACTTACCGCAACTCACTGTCGCCTGCGATTAGCCTGGAGTAGAGAGCATGCATTGTGGACACCGCAACAGTGGTCTAGTGTGATGTTTTCCGACGAGTCCAGGTTTAGTTTGTAGTGTGATTCTCGCCGGACTTTCATATGGAGAGCGCCAGGTACCCGTTACCACCAAGAGAACACCATTGAACGACACCGTTACGGTGGTGCAGGATGCCTCGTTTGGGGAGGAATTATTCTTGGTTCCAGAACTGACCTGCATGTTCAGAGTGTAACGATGACAGGCCACATCTATCGGGATGTCATTCTGGAACAACATGTACGTTTGTTTCGGGGTGCCATGGGTGCTGAATTTCTGTTTATGGATGACAACGCCCGTCATCACCGTGCAAACATTGTAGACGAATGCCTTCAATTGGAGGATATCACCCGTATGGATTGGCCAGCATACTCATGGACTTGAATCCAATAGAGCATGTGTGGGATATGCTTGGCCGACGAAATGCAGCCCGTCAACCCCCTCCCACCTGTCAACCGCAACTTCGGAGGGCATTGCTTGATGAGTGGTGTAATATTCCCCAAGATCAGATTGATAATTTGATAATCAGTATGCCTAGGCGTTGTAAGGCCTGTATCGCATCGTCCGGGAGACATACTCCATATTAACCATCATACTAACCATGTTATACTGTTTTTTGTAAATAGGTTCTTTTTTGAAATTTGCTCCAGGGAGTAAAAATCGCAATTTTTATTAATTATGTCAAACATATAGCATCTTTTTTGCTCTTTACCTTTTATTTAATAAATAGACTTTACAAATAAGTCAAATTTGTTTTGCTTCTGTCTCTTTCTTTGCCTGAAATTTATTATCCTTAATTTATGGACATGAGTGTATTTGAAGTTATAATTCTCCATAAATCATGCATTTGTGTTTCAAATGGTATCGAGGAAATTTATAGTCTCTTTTTATAAATCGCCAAATTTTTATAAAATTAAAAAATTTGCAAATCGCCAAATTTCATTTTCCTTATCTCGCCAATAATATGTATAGTTACCAAAAAAATTGCCAAATTCCCATCGCATATGTTAAGTTGCAAAAAACCTGTAATACATACATAAGGTTATTTCCAATTAATATGAATATTATAACTATTCATAAAATTAAAATTTATCTGACATTTTGACATAGAAATCTTATATGCGAAGTGCAAATATTCAATAAAACGCTCTTAAAACATTTTATATTCATTCAGTAAATAAATTATTATGCATTGATGAAATGTATAGTCTTCTTTTTATAAAACTCTCTAGTCAGGCATATTTAACCATTCTTTTAATAAAAAGCGACGAATACCATACAAATCAATGAGAAGAAACCATGTGGTTTGCTGAACTGCCTTCTTATAACGTGACTGATTTCAAACTGGCAACTCCAATGCGTACTCTTATTTTACTTATTTTGTCGTTTCTACCATTTTTTTAAAATTTATAACGCTGACCCTGATTTACCGTTGATCTTTTAAAACATTTTTTTAAAATAAATTTAGTTATTTTTATGCGAAGGATTTTTTTTAAGAAACGCTTTCCAGAAAATGTAAAATTTCCGAATACTCAATTATTAAGTATTTTTTCTCCTATCAATTTCTTGAAATCTGTATAGTCTTCAAGAGAATTTAACAAAATCTTCCACTCAGCGTGTTAAAACGTGTTCTTGCAAAGATTTAAGAATTCAAAAGAAAGCAGGACGTTTTATTGTCTAGCGATTCAATTAAAAAAAGAAAAATAGTATCTTCGATCTTAAATAGTATCTTAGATCAATCATGTAGAATGTTGGAGTTATTTGTTTCTTGTTCTTAGGAGTAACATTAACATTAACTATTAATTATTAACATTTATAGTAATATTATTAAAGTCATTTACTTTTTGTCGATTTAAGCCGTAGGTCCCGGTCTTCTATGACTGTAAGAGCGTCACGGAGCAAAAGTCAGGCTTCTACCTACGGGTGCTCCATCACAACAGAAGCTGCTTCCTTCCCCTTCAATCATGGGTCCATATGGGCTCGTGGGCTTGGCCAGCCAAGTGGGATAAGAAACAACAACAACAAACAACACTTTTTGTCGATGAGGAATAAAAATTGAGTTATGCTTTAAGACAATACTCTAAGTACTATTGTGTCAAAAAAGTAAGACCAATTTTCAATATAAATTCCCGGGGCTTATGGAATTTCCTTTTTTTTTTTTTTTTCGGTTGCTGGCACAGTCGTTGACATCTGAGTGAAATTTATAAAAATATTAGTGTTTGAGTTACGCTTGGCTTTGTGGGACGCTAAAACTGTTTTCGGCGATTTTTGAAATATCTGAATTAATTGAGCAAAGAACTTGCATTAAATTTTGTTTACGGAAACGTATAGAATGTTGCAGAAGGCATTCGGTGAACATTCCAATATTGGAAAGAAATGTTTAGAAGTGGTATAAACAGTTCAAAGAAGGCAGAGAATGCATTGAAGACGAAGAGCCTTCTGGCCGACCATCAACCGAAACCGACGAAGCTCATGTCCAAAAAATTAAAGATTTGGTGCTTGAAAACCATCGATTTACAATTAGAGACCTTGCTGATGACGTTGGAATTTCAAAAGGATCGGTCAATTCCATTTTGGGCCTCAAACGAGTCAAATCTCGATTGGTATCGAAAACACTGAATGCGCCAGCTCACACTGATTGATTCTTCGTGACTTTTACGCCGAAAATGAAACCCATATCGTTCCACAGCCACCGTATTCACTCCGTGCGACTTCTGGCTATTCCCTAAACTCAAAATACCACTCCGGAGACACCGTTTTGAGTCGATTGAAAAGATTTAACGTGAATCGCCGCGCGCTTTGAAGGCCATCCTTGCTGATGACTTTTTAGCATGCATTGAGAATTGGAAAAAAAGTTGGCACAAGTGCATTGTGTCCGGAAGGGATTACTTTGTAGGCGATGAAATAAATTTGGAAGAGTAAATAAAGAGTTTTTGAAGAAAAACAATTGGTCTTACTTTTCGGGCACAGTAGTACACCTTTTTTTTCTGAATTCTTCTGAAAGTTTGAATACAAAGAATGTTCTAGGGTGACAAATCACAAGCAATTTTTTTTTCTTATTTCATTCTATATATAAATATAAATGCTAGAATTATATATAAATGCTAGAAGTAAATGCTAGAAGTTTCCAGACAAAATTAAAGAAAATCTGCGGTCTGAAAATTAATCTCCTTTTATACCCTTATCATTTGCATAATTGTTTAAATTTCTTGTATTAGCAGTTGGTAGGTGCTATTGAACTGTTTAAACGCTTTTCGGGCATTTTTCATTTATAAATATACTCTGAGGATTTATATAAATATAATCTGGATAAATATAATCTGTCGATTGACCAAAATAAATTGAAAATTATTTAGTTTATGTTACTTTTATCGAATTGCTTAAATTAAAGTTAATTTTTTTTGTTTTTTTGTTTTTGTAAATTTTGCAATAACTTATATTATAGTTATTATTATTGGACCAAAAACACAAAATTGCTTTGCATTCGTTGCAGGCATACATAAAACCATGTTTAACCATTCTTTCAGTGAAGCGCAAGTACAGAAAATGGTGACTCCTATACAAATCTCTAGTTTAAACTCAGCCTAATAATTTCGTGCAAAAAAGTTTGAAGATTTAAAGATGGGTTTTTTTTTTTTTTTTTTTTTTTTTTTTGAAGAAAATACTTATTTGCATTTTATTATATTTTAAATCTTCTACAAAAATTTTGTCTAGATATTCTCTTATTATTTAACGTTAAAAATAAACATTTTCATTTCAAACAGGAAACCCATTAATCTAACACAGTAAAAAAAGAAATTTTAAATTAAACTCATATAGAATATTTAATAATAAGAAGAACTAGGTTTTATTTTGATTCAACTATTGCAATATTAAATGCAATTATTACTGGTTGTTGAGAAACTGAAAGACGATTTGTATAATCTAGTTAAAATAACGTTTTGTTGAAGACAAAATGGTTTTGGGATTGTTTTTCTTTTAAGACAAAATTAAAATGAACATTGGTAGTCTCTATATTTATATAAATAATTTCAATAGAAATGTATTTAACATTGTATTGGACTCCACATATTGTTTAACAAAAGAATTGTTTGAAATATATACAGCTGAAACATAGGCACGATACGTTTTTAAATAAACTTTCCTTTAAATCAATATTCAGAAGGCGATCCTTTCTCTTTATTCTTTTATTAAGAATAAATGTAAACTTAATTTCTCTTTTAATGACAGCCAGTCAAAAAGCAAGAATGGATTTTTCGATTCATTTTTTTCCCAACACAATAACTTCAGATCATCGATTATAATTGGTTCATTATTGAAACAAATCAATTATGAATCTTTCTGTTGAGAACACACCCAACTCCCGCTAGAACTAAGCAGCGAGTTTTATTCCAGCCACATGCTAAGTCTGACAAAGATGACCTTGACATATGATAGGCAATTGCGGTATCTCCCACGTTGGTGCTTTAATATGAGGAATTGGAATTAAACCAACAATAAAACTTCCCGTTTTAATGATATGATAAATTCATTCAGTCCAAAAAAAAAAAATCTTATCTCAAAATCTGAGTGAAGTCATTATCTATAGAGCTATTACCTGCCCGTCTTAATAAATCTACGTTATCAATAAAATAATTCAAAGAAGTTATACTGCAAATAAGACCCTTCAATTATTTTGTTACCATAATAATTGTCAATTTGAATTGCATCCGTTGGTGATGTCTGGGTATGTTTGAAATAATTGTAATAAAACTTATGGTTATGTAAGGTTTTATGTAAGTTTTTGGACCTGTTATTCAATTGTATTTTTTAGTTTGTCTAATATTTAAATAAATTATCTTCATATTCAAATTTTTATTATAATTCCTCAGAAGGAATTTGAGTGTTGATTGTACATTATCATCGGCCATTATTGGCAAGGTGGTACAGTTTGACCTCCCATGTTGTGGAAAACTGGCAAGCGGTCAAATTCAAATAAAAAGACATAATAGGAAAGAAAAGTTATTTCAGAGGGTTTTTAGTTTTAATAAAAATAACTTTAATTTTTAATAATTAGAATATTAAATTACATAATACCAAAAGAAAAATTAGATAAAAAAAATCCACAATAAGTATAAATTTTTTTAAATTTTTTCCAAAATTGTTTTGCGCAGAGTATATCAGACTAGCACCACTAACAAGTAATTAATTCATCCATTTACAATTTTAAAATGAATGTTTACCTTTCCACACAATTACTGGTTGAATTGTAAGGGGGTATTTCCATTGGCAACGCAACGCTAACGCGACAGCAACGTTGACGAATCAAATTAGCTATCGAGAATGATTGATAGTAGTGATTGAACTCAATCGCTTATTTGGTTCGTTAAAATTGACGTTGTGTTAGCGTCGCGTTGCCAATGGAAATGCAGCCTAAGTAATTATCAATTGAAGAAATATGAAATTAATGATTTAAGTAGGAGATTAAATGAGAAACTTTATGTATTTACTTTATTAATGAGAAACTTTTTAACTCGTCCCTTTTCCACCGAGTTTTAGTATGTAATCTCTTTCTTTTATATACAGTAATTGTCAAACTTTTGAAGTCAAACTTTGAAGCATTTAAAAACCTACAAATAACTGTAAGCGCATTACATACAATTGACAAATAAGCATCAGCAACTAAAGCCTCACAGTTTTATATCCATATGGCCAACTCCATATACTACTACTTACAGATGGCGGAGTCTCATATACTGCAATGGACATTTTTTTAATATTAAAATCACATAAAAGCTACCGCTCCTAATAGACAACCATGCAAGTTACCGCTCCTAGTATTTCAGAAACCTTCTTTGGCGCATTATTGCTCTTTGACGACTTTTTATGTGAAGAAAAAAGAAAAACGCTACTGGAAAGATTAGTTGCTTGTAAAGAAAACTATCCTTGAATGAGAAAAATTCCAAGAAAAAGAGTAACTATATTGTTATGATCACACATTTCTCAGGGGACCCTTTGAGAACCAGTGATATAGAAATATACTTGAAAACCGCCTAAAAACAAACGCCGAATAAACTTGATTTCGTGAACTTGGAAATTTCAGTAAAAGCAATGATAAAATATTAATTAAAGTTGCTCCTCGTTAAACTGTAACTTTGTTATATTTTGATCTTGGATATTTTGTAATTCAGATAGACTCCCTTTACTTGAAGAAAAAACTGTTAGGCAAACAATACTCTCTTCCTTCTATGTTAACTTATAGCTGGTGAGAATAATTCTGTTTCCAATTTTTCTTCAATATAAATTGGATCTTTGTATTTGTATTTTTGTATTTTGTAAATCCCATGTCATAATTCTGAATTATTACTGTTAAAAATCTAACTAAAATTTAAACCGAAATAAATTCTTCGTTAACATAGTCATGTCATAAGACATGTTTTTTCTCGTGACATGCGCAATATAAGAAATATATAATTTTTTTAGTTATTATTAGAATTGAATTTTTTATATAATTATATAAACATAACATTTGCCAGAAGCGATCTGGAAAAATTTTGAAATATCTTAAGGATTTTCTTATAGGTATTTCTATCACTGCATGTGTTTGTTTTCTTAAGTAAAATTTCAACGTAATACAAAAACGATTTTTTAAGCAATTAAAATTAATCTTAAAAGACAGGAGTTATACTGAAGTTATAAAAAAAAGTCTAACACTAAACTCTATGAAAAATCCGAAATAAATTTACATTTGAATTCCAAAAATCGGAATAACTTCGGAACAAATCGGAATTTTAAAGTCGGAACGTCTTCAAGATTTTCTTATAAGTATTTCAATTGCTACATGTGTTTGTTTTCTTGAGTAAAACTTCAACATAATACAAAAAGAATTTTCTACGCATTTAAAATTAATCTTAAAAGGCAGAAGTTATACCGAAGTTATAAAGAAACTCTATGATAAAACCTAGTAAATGTACTTTTGAATTCCAAAAGTCGTAGAATTAGTAACGTTTTAGATGGCTGTTCAAATTTATTTTTGGCTTATGAAGGAAATTAAGTATGAAGATTTCTTCAGTAGGCTAGATCAAACTAGAAGCAATGGATTATTTAAAAATATTTTCAGCAGATTACGTAAGTTTCTTTGAATTTTTCTTTTACTTGATATGAAAGTTCATGTCATAACAATTACATATGTATACATCAAGGCGTATATCTTAAACTGTATATCTGTGTGTGTACATGTATCTATAAAATAGACTTAGCTTGTACATCTATAGAAATCCTTGATTTTACAGCTGCGTAATCAAAATTAGCATAAACCTTCACGACAGACAGAAAATGAAATGAAGGAGTTTGAAGGCGCTATTTTTAACTATTTTCTGTGTTTTTAACTTTTTAGAATGAAAATCTTTATTTAAACATCGATAAGAAAAAATCAAAATTTTGGTCACGCATCAATTAAAATTTCATCAGAAGTTCGCATTCTTTTATAGCGGGAATCCAAGTTAAATTTTACAAAATAGGGATGGAAAAAAGAAACTTCCGTAATTTTATTTACAATAGGATGTCTAAGGAATTCACAAAAAATAATTTGGGGTATCTAATTAATTTTCGTTATTTGCATTCCTGTTTTTTTCCTTGCCAATTGTTATCGTTTCAGACAACGCTTCTTCCCACATTTTTTGTTTATAATACGGAATACCGTTTTGTTATTATAATATCTTTAGTATTTTAATCGATTTGAATTGAAGTCGATTTTTCTACTATAATTAAGTCGCATAATCTAAAAATTTTTGCTTCTCATTAATTTATTTATCTTGAAAATTAAAACAAATTTTTAATTTTGTTTATCTAAAGGAAAAGAGTTATTTTAATTAAAAATTTTTCAAACTGAATTTATTTTTAAATGATTAAAGGATTATTTTGGAGTTATTTTATTATTTTGTTTTAGATGATTTTTAATGGATCTTTACTAGTAAAAAAGCTTGTCTTTCTAACCATTTTACTTATAATATTTATATTAGCTTACAAGCTAATTTTGCCATTGAAAAATTACAGTGTATAAGCACACAAATTTGCTTATAAACAGTAGTAAATAAATTTATGGACTATAACTAGTCCCATTTAAATAGGCATAGCATAAAAATTTGTGTCAATCATTTCTATTGAAATTTCATTTATTTTCAAAAGAACATAGTTAGTTATAAGAATATAATTAAATATTATAAAGAATAGTTCGTTATATATATTAAAACAAAAACTATTTCTAATGAAAATTGACTTTCTTAAATAAATAAAAAATATCACATGCATAGGTTAGAATTAATTTAACTTCTTCAAGGACGAATTTTTTAAATTGAAAAAAATTGAATTAAAAAAATTATTGATTTTTTTTATTTGATTAAGTTTTTTTACATTATACATCGACAGCCCTTTATCTAGCTAAAGAATAAATAAATAAATAAAAATAAAAATAGAATAGCCATAAATAGACAAAAAAAAAAGGGAATTGACTTCCATATTTAGGATCATAGAGCTTTAACGGTAAATTCGAATTAAAGGATTTCATATACTGAAGGTATTAATTCTTATCTGAAACTTCAAACTAATTACAAAGATACATGTAACATTTTTAATTCTAGCATTTGATCAGTAATTTAGTTTAATTTCTTGAGACATAAATATTTTAAAGTAAAAAAGTTGAAGAAAAAAATATTGATTTTTTTTATTACGTCGACAACTATTCATCTAGCCAGAAAAAATTATAAAAACAATAAATAGACAGAAAAAAAAGTGATGCCCATATTTATGACCAAAGAGCCTTAATGGTAAATTAAGAATTAAAATTTCATCTTTTCAAGGTATTCGTCGAGCTCCTTTATAATAATTAAATAATTATGAACATTTATGAAACAATGTTATATAATATATTATCAGGATATATCACAAAATTCCAAGATAAAAAACAAATAGTTCTACAACAGACTTAACCTTTTTGGGAGTTCTAATAATTTTAATTAAAAAGGCTAAGCATGCAAATATATAGCATGTCCATGAAGAAAGATAATAATATAAAGAAGGAAAAGTTCTTTATTGAGAATCGCAGTTTATTTTTGTCTTCTTTTGCCGAGAAAGTACAAACATTTTTCTGAATTAATTTGTTGGTGGAAGACGCTTTGTGTGATACTTCATCATAATAATTGATCGAAAATCAAATGTGCTTAACTGGAAGAATGGTTGGTACCTCTTTATTTTTGTGTCCGCTCCCCTAAGTCCGCTGCTCTTGTGCCAAGTAGAATGTAATGAGTAGGTTTTACTAGCTCAAGTCGTGATGTGCTAATGGCTGTGACCTCTGTTATCTCAGTTTAGGCTCCCTATTTGTTTAATGAACGATTCGAAGCAGAATATACGGGATATTTATTGACGATAACAGGCGTTGAATAATCCTCCCCTCCTCATATTATCTCAAGAAAAAGGAAGAGATCGTCTCAAGCACTCGCCATCTTTTTGGAACCGCTTCTATCTGTTGTGGTATCTAAAGGGCGTTTGAAATCTTCACACCTGCCCATTGATGGAGGATCGTCTGTTCTGGAAGTTAAAAGGGGGCGTTCGATGAAGCTTTTTCTTTGTTACCATTGTTGTAACCAAAGAGGTTCCGATGCCAAATGTTGGAGGGGTAAAAAACTCACACAACGAAGACAGAAGATGGATTACAGTGGATTACGATTCAGGCTACTTAAGAAATAGCTATTAGGAGTGATTTATATTTTGCCAATTGGAAAAGGATATTAAAGATGGTTTGTGTAGTTAGTATTCTGTAGTGAGACACAAAAGCTAAATTTTCACTGGTTCATTCTTTTCAACAATGGAAACACATGTTTGTGTTAATCAGCATCATAAAACGAAATTTTCAATAGATTTTTAAGGTACTTTAAAAATTTGAAGTTTCGTGAACAAAAATGCGTTACATAAAGTTTTTGTAAGAATTAAAGCTTGAATTGTAAAATTCTACAAATGTATTTAAATATTATGCATTTTTACTACTTAATATTCTTCACAATTGAAGCTTTTTCTTGATTTTAATATATCTTGAAGTTTGTTAAGTAATATCAAGTTAGAAGTCTCCTTTAATTGCTTAGGTTTGTTATTTAAGAAGATTAAAAAATGTTTAGACTTTGCCAGTTATTCTTTTTGTGGCCAGGTTTAGTGTTTGCTAGTGATATATTAAAATTTTAATTCCAAGCGACTTGGATAAATTTTATTTTATATAACTTAAAAATTAGGCATTTAATTTTTTTTTCGCTCTACCCTTTCCAAATATTTGGGAAAATTAAAAAAGCAATAAAAAATTATCATTTTTCAGTATTTTCTGATATTTAAAAAATTAAATGGTACCCTAAAGGGATTCTGGATTTAAATATAATATTAAAATTTTGCATCTTTATTGAAGTAAGTAATGGAAACCAATTTAAAAGCATAGATTTTTCAAAAATGTTTAAATGTTTTTCTACATTAATAGAAATATGCCTAATGTATGTATTTTAATTTTTTTTTTTAAATTAACAAAATTATTATTACAAGAATGGTGTTTAACAATTTTATTTAACGTTATGTTATGAACAATAAATTATCTGATCATTCTAGGGATTATGGCATCTGTGTACGTATTTCATAAAACTTGTGGTTCATTTTTGTTAAATACTTACCAAACACAAATAGCGTAAAAAACATTTCTTAAAATGCAGTTCACCTGTAATTTTGTAAATACATATTTATCTGTGACTATTTTGAAAATAGTGGAGATATTTAAATTTTGAATTTTCTGAGAGAAAGCTTATAATAACAATTTAAATTTGTTTTCATTAAATATGAAAATTAATGTATAATAACATATTAAAAGGTAGTTATTTTTAAAAATTACTTTCGAAGAAGCTTTCGCTTATGTCCAATGCATGATTAGATCATAAACCACTGAAGACTTATTACTTCTTTTTTGTTATTCTAATAGATTTATTGTTGATATGATACATCCTTCGATTGACGACATAGCTTGAAAATTATTTTAGACACTAATCAGTCGATTATTGAATTAGCAAATCAAAATTTTCAAACATTATGGTTAAAATCGTAAGTAATAGTGCTGTTATGTTTTAAATTTTTATTTATTAGATATCTTATTTTTTAAATGCCTTTCATAATTGCCAACATCTGTATTTCGACGTATTCTAAGACTATTTCTGTACAATGGGTTAAATGATTTTAAGTAAACGTAAGCAATATCAAATGTCAGAAATCCCTAATAGAGCAAGGATATAACGAAAACCCACACTCTTAAAATAGGATTTATATGTCTGAGCAATTACAGATAAGGAATCTTCTATTTATTCATCTTTCTCACACTCGCCCTATATTTATTTAATTTAAATTATACAAGTCCCTTGCTAAACAGTTCCGTATAGAGTAAGACAGCAATTTTCCCGTAAAGTGAGTGAAAAAAAGAACGAAATCTGTCAACTCTGGAGCCCCAGGAGCGTGGGATGGCCAGAAGTGGCCCGGGGCAAGCAACAAGTGAGTACCTTGATTACGAGGGAGGTTTTGCCCACCAGAGATCGGTATAGGTGCAATTACGGCAGCGATAACATCAGCTATTTAGGTCTGAAAAGTTGGGGAAGGCCACTTAAGTATAAACTTCTGATCTTTAATCGCTAAATTCAAGCACGACAGGAAAGAGCCGAGGTTAAAGGGAGTAGGTTTAGGGAAGAGCATTAATATGTGGATTGGGATGGAATTTTGAACGGCCTTTTCGAGGGGCGAGCTACAAAATTTAGGTCACATTTGCTGACCATTCATCAATACAGTCGTAAGATTTATCCGTCTTATTTGAGTATCACTGACATTGTAAAATTATAGAATTTATTGTTTTTGAAGGAAATGTAGCAGTGTTTGCTTAATATGGGGCTTTTCTTTTTGTCTTTCATGTCTAATTCTATTTTACAATCTTAAAAAGGAATAGTCTATTTATTTCGTACTGCTTGACATTCGTTAAAATCTTTGATTGACGTGCTGAATAATCTGTTGATTGGTGTTTAAAATATTTTTCTGAATAGTAATGTGTCTTATCAAGTGATGTCGTACTTCGAGTAGAAGGAAGTTATTGGATAGATATTGAATAGGAATTTTATGTTGTTTTTCCGTAAGTTAGTTGATTGCAGACAAAAGTATTTTTTATAGGAAAAGATGAAATTTTTTTGTTATAAATATAAAAATCTATTACTTGAACAGCATACATGCATGTTCATACATTTTGAAGAAATTATTGAAAGGTACATCCTTTTCTTCGATTTAATAAAAAAATTTCTTTACTGTAAAAAGTTTGTTAAAATACAATTTTTATGCTTACTACTTATGAAAATAATATTGTTTCCTTAATCAAGTTAGAATTTTAACTTCAGATCCGAATGTAGGGATAATATATGCATTTTAAATAACTTGCATAATATTCACATAAAATCTTAATGAATCAGTCTTAAAAATTCTCTTTATTATCCATCGAAACTGTTACGTAGACCTATAGATAATTGAAAATTTTCTATTCTGAGAATTTGAACATAATTTCTTTATCATAATAATGGAATTCAGAAAAAAAAATTCAAAATAGCTCACCTTTCCTTATTAGCTTATTGCTTAGTTGGTACATTGAATTGGTCATCTAATGCTGGATGGTCTTAGTTATGCAGAATTGCAACTCTGTCCAACCAACAAAATATTCTGTCTGGTAAAATAACTCCAAAGGCTAACCTTTATTATAACGGTTAGCCTTTAGAATAAAAGAAATCCTGTATCTCCATTTATGATTTATAAGTTGAAGGTATGCTTATTATATTCTACAAGGAAAAGAATGGGTGTATTCGAAACAGAAAGAAAAAACAGCCCCTATTTTTTTTTTTTCTTGTTTCTGCGTTAGTTTGAGTGATATGTTAATGATACCAGTTTTCATTTCACTATCATACGATTTAATGCAATTTTTAGTTAATAGGCTGCTTTTAACAATGAAATGCAAGCTACCTCTGAAGCTACTGGAAAAAATTCCAATTTACCACCTGTCTTTTCTACATAGATTTTTTTTTCTCTTCAGAGACAATTTTTAACAGACAATTTCAAGGAGACTTCCATTCATGGCCGAAGAAAATGGTTCCATGCTTCCTCTCGTACCCTCCGAATGCACTACCTACCCTTTGAGTTGGAGAGGCCCTTCTAAATTACCAAAGCTATCATCTTTTGCCCTTTTGTAATGGGAATGACAGGGTGCGCTCCCTTCCGGCCTGTGTAAGGGACAATTACAGAACCCATTACCTTGCGAAAGATTGTCTAAGATTTGGGGGGAAGTCATATGGAAGCTCTTGTCTCATTCTAAAATAAGAAACGATTTTTGAACTATTAAAAACTTGAAATGAAATCGTCTGTAGCAAGAATTGAAGTATCCTTTTTACCAATTTCCACAAAACGGATTTAATTTTTACAATAAGCCCATTATGATGAATTATGGCGAATACACATGACATATTTATGGATTTTATTTTTAGAATAATTAGACACTTGATTTATTTACTGATTTTTTTTTAGAATAATTAGACACTTGATTTATTTACTAATTTTTTAGAGTAATTAGACTTACGACTTATTTATGAATTTAATTTTTTGAATAATTAGACATTTGATTTATTTACGGATTTATTTTTTGGAATAATTAGACACGTGACTTATTTACAGATTTAATTTTTAACAAGTGGATTTAATTTTACATTAACGGTTTTAATTTTTAATGGATATAATTTAACTTTTATTTAATGACAAGTTTATTTTTTAATTAACGGATGAAATTTAATTTTCAATTAATGGAAAGATTTATATTTTAAATGTCTGATTGAATTTAAATTTCAATTAATGCAAATATTTATTTTTTTAATTAACGTATTTATTTTTTGTCATAATTAGATATGTGATAGAGTAATTTATTGATATCGTATTTAAGCCAAAAAATTTAAGCAAATTTTATTCCCAACACTTATATAGCATTTGTAACAATTTTAATGTTTGTCTCTTCTAATGTCTATTTAATATTATTGAGTTTTAAACAGATGAAGCAAAAAAGCAAGTGTCTCATTATGTTAAACTTTTCCTTTTACCTATATTGTAATTATATTTTTTGAAATATTTTTATAAATTGGTTAATAATATACTGCAGTCTATTTTAAATTTTCTTCTCTTTTTTCAACATTTGTTATTAGAATATCCTGTATATATACTACTTTTTTTTTTCTCAAATCTTGAGTTTCTATAATTTACATTTGGTTCTTCTATTATTTGATACTGATTTTACTTACGCTTGATTATAATATACATATAAACTTCAAAAGCTTTCATACACACTACGACGCTTATACAAATATATGTATGAAAGGTTGGGTAACATTTATTTTTTTTTCAAAAAAAAAAAAAAAAAAAAAAAAAATTAGCTGAAATATACGACTCTGAACTTTCTCAAATCATTTCAACACTTAGAACTTAATTTTTTATAATAAAGTTGTTATATTAAAAGTAACACAGCTCTTTGTTATCATGGTAACTGTTTTTAATAATTTATAAGCATTAAAAACTAAAGGGGTGAAGGATTATAAGGTGTAATAATCGGCATAGTTCCTCAAATAAGAAATTGAATAAATTTATGTATGTATCTCCAAATTTAAATAATATCTTATATATAAAATCGAAAAATATTTTATGTTTGCAAATAAAGAATTATATTAAAATAGAATGTAAATGTAAAAAAAATGTAGAAGGAAAATGTAGAAAAAATTAAGAACACTCTTAGAAAAATATTAGTATTTTTAAAAAAATTTAAATGAACTTGAAAAATAGAAATAGCTAAGAAAATATCCCTTCAATAAAACAAAGGATTTTTAAAATTTCATTTACCTTAAGAACCGCTTTCTTCACATTTTAGGTGTAATTATATATTTCTTGAAATTGATTTCTAGTAATTATTTGCGATATTTTAAAGAAACTATTTACCAATCAACTGTATAACGGTAATTCATTTTTTTAAATATTTTACAATATTTACTAGAAGATTATTATAATACGCAAAGATACTCAATCTTTATGTCTTCTAGAACATGCATTTTTAAATTTGAAACTGAATTAGGAGTTCCAATAGAACTTTAGCCTTCTCATTTCAATCAAATTATTTTTTAAAAGTATAAAAAAAAATTAAAGTTTTATATTTTTCTTTATTTCTAAACTATTACTGATTTATATTATTGCAAATTTGTCCTTTGTATGAAAAGCACATTGTATTAATACAATAAGCTGTCCTACTTTGTGTATACCTACCTTTTGTATGGTGTCCTACCTTTTGTATAGTGAAAGTACTATTTTACAAAAAAATATTGTAATTGAAGTATATGAACATAGGTGTTTGAAATTTTTATTATAGTATTCAAATGTCCCGATTCAAAATAAATAATAGAATCATATTCTATGAATTTTTAGTATTCATATTCAATATTGGGCACATAACATATGACAGATGACGAGAAATTGAGAATATTTTATCTACAATACATAATTAACTACAAGTAGCTGTTTCCTGAATTTAGCTTGAAAACAGTTTTCTGAAATAAATTCTACATGCTATCCAATTCAACATAATTGAGATATCTCAACGCCATATAACAATGGCATATAGCTGTCAAGCGATGTGTTCTTCAATTGTCCGGTACTCAATTGACATGTTTATTTATCAGAAATTCATACATTATTCCTCAGTTTCTTTTCAAATACCCCAAATTAGAGGCCTTATTATTCGAATCTCTCTGTTTCTGCCACAGCCCAACTGAGATGTAACAGTTGTCGAAATGCTTGAAAAGACCCTAATTATGAAATCCAAGGAAGAATTTGCAACTTTTCATCATTCACGCGTATCTTTCTGTAGTTAACACTTCTCATTTAGACGTTAAAGACCTGTAATTAATTGATCATTTCAAGAATTACGTGTCAGTATCGAGCGAATCCACCACTGAATGGACACCCGTTTTTGTAGACGCGTGAAACGTGTTTAAAGTTAATTATTAATCATATTCCCGAATCTTTAGAAACTTTTTGTGTGTGGCGTATAATTTCCCCTCCACCATTCCATTCAGCGGCGGTTGCATTTCAATCATTTGAAAATAGATCCGTCAAAAACTCTCTTTGTTAGTATTTGAGATAAAAATGTCATGCAAATGCGTGTGTTTGGAAAGAAAACCAGCAGTTTCGCGTACAAGAGATATTTTTTTAACGTCATTATTCTCTTAGTATTATTGTCATTGGCTCTTCTGAGGTTCGCTGACATTAATGAACGGCTTTACGCGTCCTTCCAAAAGAAAAGGCTTTTTTTATGAATTTACTTGACAGGAATTCATTTGAAACATCAAAACGGCGAAAGACCTAATTGTCAGGAAGTGAAAGGAAGACATGTTAGGAAAAATAACGTCAATGGTTCTAATAGATGAAGGTGTCCATCCGTCTTTAAAGCTTAAAGTGATATTTTCACACATTTTTTTTCTCTATTCGTTACAGGTATCTGACAGCAATTTTTCTTTCATTTACTTCAATAGGTGTCAATAAGTCTTCAATTATGGTTAAATTATTACTGTTAATTTATGTTGTGAAAAACAATTTAATAAAATGAGCATGTCATTGAATTGCGAACTATTTAATCGCAATCGATTTATTCTGCTTTAATTTTTAGTATTGCAACAATTGTGAATGACAGAAAAATCAAAATTTGGACTGACTTAATATTGTCTTCTATAAAAGGCCTATTAAGAAAAATATTTAAACAAATAAAAACTAAAATTTTTTTACAGTTCTAAAATTTGTATACTTAAATTGCTGATTGCTAACATTAAATACATATTGATTACGTTATACACTCAAACCTGTTTTTATGCTGCCCTTTTTTGTACGGTATATGAAAAAATTCCATCAAATGCATATTATGAATAAAAATTAATTAAAAAATGTAATTTAAAAAGAAAACAATAGATGGCATTAACAAACAGGCAAATTAAAAAATTCCAACAGATGGCTCACCCGATATCATAACATTACCATGAATTTTATTAGATGCGAGGTAGCATCTTCAAGTAATGATTTTGAACCAGTTTTCCACGATAATATCCACGTATGATGAATAGTTTTAAATACACATTTTGGAATCTATATAAAACATTTAAAAATGTTCCGGTGCCTAAATTCAACTCTTCGTTGTTTGGAAAACCATTTTCTAGCTACATCGGGAGGTTTTGATTTACATATTTTCTATGGGGGACTTTTTTTGTGCAGCCCCTATTTATTGCAAATTTTTTTTAATGTTTTGCAAACAATATATTTCAGGATATACTGCTGAAGATTTCAGAATATGTTTTATGCAATTTCCTTTAAGTGTTCCCTATCTCTAGCACAAAAACAGATTTGAGTGTACTTGCAAGAATTTGCTGACAATGGTAGCATTTCAAATAAGATAATATTAATTGCACGTTTATATTTTTAATGTCCAATTTGAAGTTATTAAGTCGCTTTTATATAATATTTCTCGTGAAATGGTAAAAAGATTTCGTAAATTTACTTTTGTGATATTAAAAGGTATTAAGACATTCACTGTTATAATGCATGGGTAGCCTAAAATTTAAATTACCACAAGCTCAAATGAAGAAAACTTTATTCACATGAAAAAAATTCATTTTTAATTTATATATTCAATGTTATCAGAAACTTAACTATCCAATTATTTGTAAATTCATAAACTATCAATTCAAGAGAATGACTGTGTTTAAAGAATTGATAGCATCACTACTTTTTGTTCAACACAATTTGTAATGTTCAGTTCGCTCTTGGAAAAATATGCTGTTTGTTACTTGACAATGTCCGGGTTTAGTAAATAACGTTACTGAAGATCTTGTATATTATAAGTTCATATTACTCAACTTCAATGTAAAAATTTGATTCAGAGCCAATTTTGCATATCTTTATTTTATCAGAAAAGTTGCATTATGATAAGGCTAAAATAAATGTAATGCTGAATTCAAATAGGCTGGATGTTTCAAACACCAATATTAATTTAACTTAGTAGGCAAGGAAATGTTAAAATTCAGTAAAAAGCATAATATATAGATGTAGATTATTAGATAGTAATTGTATTGCATTTCACGTTTATTGTGCTTCTGATGGTTATTGAATATTGACAGCGCGAGTAGTGGCTTTATGTATGTTATGTCCAATTTTTTTCTTCTACTAACATCAAGTCATTAAATTGTCAATTAATAAATGAAGGATTAATCGTGGTACTTTTGATACTATTGCAGCCGCTCTAGAAGATGTTGAATCTTTTTCGTTTGCTTTCTTCCTCGGTTTTTTATTTTGCTTTACACCATATTTAATACTTTGGATAAGGCATGATACATAGATGTAGATTATTAGATAGTAATTGTATTACATTCTAAGTTGATTGAGATACAGATAGTTATTGAATACTGACAGCGCAAGTAGTGACTTTATGTATGTTATGTCGACTTTTTTTCTTTTACAAGTATCAAATGGTCATTAAATTGTCAATTAATAAATGAAGTATTAATCATGATACTTCTGATCCTATTAGAGTTGTTCTCGAAGATGTTGCATCTTTTTAGCCTGTTTTTTTCTTGGGTCTTTCATTTTACTTTAAGTCATATTTAATACTTTGGACTTGATACTTGTATATTGCAATCAATTGCAAAGATAAAGTGGGACGGATGGATTTCGTTCTTTAGAAAATATCTCAAATTTGTGTTGACTATAAAAATGATAAAAAAGTATGCAACCATAAAACATCCAGTAGATTTGAAGATATTGTTTTCTTATATTCACAGCAGCGGCCTGGTGGCCAAGTGGCTAACGCTCTGGCCTTCGCTATCACAGGCCTCAGGTTCTAATCCTGACGGTGGCATGGATGTTTGTGAGTGGTTCGGAATCCACTTTAAACTGTAGGTCCCGGTCTGTTTAGCCCTCGCGTGCACAAGATGACCGTAGAGCGACTAACCAACCAACTATACTCACAGCAAACTGTTACAAGAAAAACTAACCAATTGAAAAAACTTCTATTTTATTTATAAACAATAACTAAGCATCCTTTTGAATCATCTTTAACAAACCACTCTAATATATCAAGGAATTCCAGTATTCTATTTTATTTCCTTGTTTTTATAAAAATAATACACGACATATCAAAATAATATACGATAATTTTCAGTATTTTAACAAGGTCTTCACGTTTATGTGATGATTTTCAAGGTATTTTTATCACATTTAAAAAAAAAGGAAAGTTATCTATATCTATTCTAAAATCTTTACAAGTTACAGATTAAATGAAATCTTACAGACGTCATCCGCTACTTTTGTGCATTCATTTCATGCTAAGAAATAAATGAGCTAAATATATTTTTTATTAATTCAGTTGTTTTATTTCTCCCGAATAATTAATAAAGTTTTCGTAGTTACAATATTTTAATTAAATGTAAATATTTTTATTTGTGCTGTAGTGCCGTGAGATGTAGAGAGTAAACAATATGGTAATGTATGGGTAAATACTAATTCAGTGATTCAGAGCTGAAGCTCTACATTTCTTCTCTGTACTACATTTCTAATTCAAAAGAAATCCATTTCGGAATTTAATGCTTCAAATAAATATTGCGTTATCACAAGAAACTACTTTTTTTTAACTAATCAGTTGATTTCATTTCGGAAATTATATAACAATGCCGCATAAGATTTTTACTACAAAAGAGTAATTGAAACATTAAAAAGTAAAATAATAAGATATATTTATAAACTAAGAAATGTGGTTAGTGTTTAAAAATGAAAGGTATTGTTACTAAATAATGTAGTTTAATATCTCCAGAAGGTTAAATAAAATATTATGCTTAATAAAATTAATCAAAGTTCTAATATATGTTAATGTTTTAAAAAATTTTAAAAAATATAAATCATTAAAGAAAATTATTTGTCTACCTAATAAGTAATTCCCTCTTTCTTCTTGTATAATTTTATTACTATTAAATTCTATATACATACAGCTTAAGGCCTACAGTTATGTAAATATCTAAAATGGATACCATTGATTTCATTTCAAATTAAGGAATACATTTCTATAAAATTTTAAAATAATTTAATTTTTTATTTATTTTTCAAAAAGTTTTAGTTGAGTGCTTTTTAGCTTTAAAACGGATAATGTTCTTTCCTATTTAAATACTGTTCATATAATCAAAATATCGTCTGACATTCGAAGAAAAAAAAAATTTCGATTTTAGTATGATTTAGAGCTATTATTCACAAAAAAAGCCCTGTAACGAATTATACAAGCATAAGTTTGTCAATGGTTTGCACAAAAAAAAAAAAAAAAAAAATAAATAAATAAATAAATAAATAATAATTTTTGAAAAAAGATCTATTTTCTATTATAGTAGAAGTAAAAGAGTATTTTATAACTTTGATTTTTAATGAAAATCCCCCCTTCCCCTCCAGTAAATGTTGATACTGATAATCCTCCATTTTAACATTGCTCATTGTTATAAAACTTATTCATCACTTTACAATTAAAATACTAACTTAGTGAACCAGTTTTGGTCTCTGTTGCCTACTTATTATTATGTATAAAATACTATTTTTAAGTTTTGTTTTTATTTACTTATATCTTGGGAATTTTACTAATCTAATCTTTGGTTTTCAGCCGAGTGGCCACCGCTCTGGTGCTCGGTACCGCAGGTTTCGGGTTCGAGTTCCGGTGGTTCCATGGATGTTTGTAGTGGTTCAGAATCCACTTTAAACCGTAGGTCCCGGTCTAACATGATAGTAGAGCTCTGCGGGGGGTATTGTTACTCCGCGTCCGTAGCTTATCTTCAAGCTACATGTACCCCCTGGGTACTGTTAAGTGAATAACGTCGGTGCAGCGTTTGCCTTAAGGCATCCAAGACAACTGACTAAGTGTTTGCCAGCTGCATTAGAACAAAAAAAAAATCTTTGGTTTTCATAAAAATCACATTGACAATCCTGGCAGTCTGATGTAATCTACGAAAGAGCCCAAATTAATTTCATGGATTACAAAAAAAGTAGAAATCATATTGATTGGAAGTTGATAGACATTCTTAACATAAATTGGATGGAATGTCAGCACAAATTTATTACACTTCAACATTATTATACGAAGCAAACAAATTTTAATGTTCTGAGCTGATATCTAGAAAAATTTACTAGTCTAATCTTGGATTTTGATGAAAATGTCATTGGTAACCTTGATTCCCTATCTGATACCTCTATGCTTAAAAAAAATGTTTTACTTTTGTAATTTTAGAAGACGATCGTTCGTGGCAGTCAGCATACTAGCAAAAGAGTCCAAATAATAAAAGAAAGAATCCCTAGTCTCATGACGAATTTACACTGTTATAAATTTTTAACAAACAATTTAATGGGTCAGTAATCTTTGCAAAACATAACTTAGAAATCCAAGAATGTGGGACGAATTTCAAGTAATGTTCAAATTTTTATTTAATTATAGGATGAAAAGTATTTATAAACATAATATGGCAATTTTAATGTAACAATACAAATTCAATTCTCTGTAGTCATTTTTGTAAACATTTTGTTCAACCTGGGTGGTGAGATATTTTTTTTTCCTTTGAATTTTTCAACAACCTACTGAACTGAAAAGTGTTTCACACTTTTTTTATTTTTAATATTTCTGTTTTGGAGACCGGCAATATCTTTAAGTTCATGAATTTCCATCGATTAAATGTCAACATTTGAAAAAACGCCTGTAAATAACATGGTTCAATGAAGCCTATTCGTATGGAAAGCTAAAAATCATAAGCAAGAGAATAAGGATCTGTCTGCAAAAATTCGTCGAAATTTGTTGTTGTAAAACGTAAGTAATTGAAATAGACGGAAAATTATTCAGTAAAACTTCAGGCTCTTCATTTTTTTCTTTAAAATAAGTTCAAATTTCATTTATCTTTGAAAGAGTTTCGTCGTTTTATAAATTTGTTTTGTTCTTTTTGTTTTTGTTCACAAACAGTGGTGTCTAAACCCCACAATTGCTTCTTACAATTTTTTGTTCGTTGAAGTATGAAAAAAATAGAACTCTATTATTAATTAATGCTGCACAGTAATTTATATACATTGATTTAGTGCTATGTTTGATCAAATATTAATTTTTTTTATTGTTGTAAATGGAAAAAAATAGAAAAAATTACAAAAAAAATGTTTTTTCAAACATTTTATTAATGAAAACAAATTTAAATAGGAACATGTGTTGTATAAGATTTACGTTATTCACTTTATGACCTAAGATTGTTGTTACCCATATTCTTTAAAATTCTATTTCCTTTTATGTAAAGGAATAATAAAATTCTATTTCCTTTCCTTTTTTCCTTTTATGTAAAGGATGTGAAACTTACCAGTATGTCACTAATGTATAGTTATTTTTTATTTTTAATGTTATGCTGAAATTGTGCAAAATGAAAATTATAACTCTTTCTTTGACGCTTAGCGCTTACCTACTTTTATTTAAACAACTTCTTTTTTTTTTTTAAAGATGTTGCTTGCTTTTAAAAGTTTAAATTGTGCTCTTTTTCATTCTGGGATTTCTTTTAATTCATCTCGAAATTAATCTCTGTTATATTAAAATTAATCTGGTATTTTTCTTAATTAATCGTTGTTATAGTAAAATTAATTTCGTATTTCTTTAAATTAATCTTTGTTATAGGAATATTAATATGGTGTTTCTCTTAATTAATCTTTGTTATAGGAAAATGAATCTGGTGTTTCTCTGAATTAATTTTTTTATAGGAAATTTTCTCCAAGTTTGGAAATGTATTAAGTTGGTATCAAATGAGCTTATTTCGTTACTTTCAACATAAAGGAAATGGATTTTGTCACGCAAGCAATAATCTTACGCTGTGCTCGACCTGTGGTGAAAAACAGTCATGTAACCACAAACTGCACTTAGAATGCTTAATGCTGTTGAGCTATAGCTTCAGTGATGAACTGTTTATTTGAAGGACAACTGCAGTTTGCTACATACTGAAAGTAACGAAATAAGTTCGTCTGATAAGGCCTTTAGAGTGAGACAGCTTTGTAAGAATGCCACATTATAGAGGTAATACCCAAATTCTCGTGTTATATTGCAGCGGAACCTGTTGTGCGAATCAGTATTATACAGGAGTTGCTTATACAAATAAAGCTTATGAACGTTATAAACCGAATTAATTCTCCAATATTTTGAAACGATAAGCAAAAAGGATAAGAATTTATTTTTATTGAAAATTCCTTATATTTTTAAAGAAATAAATTAGTGACGTTTTTTACTCCATTCAGTCAGGACCAATTGTTTGAATGGGCACTGACCCTCTTTGCGAGTTGGGGTTAAACACCCTTCCCGTGTGAAAGATAATTAAAAATAGCTTCCTTCAAGACAAAGAGCAATACATTTCATAAAAATAAAACACTTTAGACTTTTTAATGAATTTAAATTCAATTCCAGAATAAGTAGAGACGTCTTAATAGTTTGAAATCAATTCAAAATTGCAGTTGTAGAAGACGTTTGAGACGAAATCATTAGCGATTTCTGTTTTCACTTTCTTTTCGACCGCTGTATAATTGAATTTTTCAGTGCAACTCAATGTGTAGTTGCATATTGTTAGGAGACAATTTGTGAGAATCATTTGTGTTGATAACGTGTTGAACATGGCAATTTAAAAGGTTTGCTTTTCATTACAAAGGAACTTATCGTGAGAGTCTTTAATCCTTTTATTTCGCATTTTGTAAATTAAAAGTTTATAGAAAATAATCTATCCCAGTGATTGTTATTAGTGAGTTTCACTTTTTTTTTTTTTTTTTTTTTTTGAGGTAGTGTTGGAAAAGATGCATGAAGAAATAATTGAGATAGGATTTGATGAGAGGGAGGAAAGTGTGGGAAATGGAATGATGAAGAAATTGGAGCTTCTTTATTCTGTTTTAAGTTAATCTTTGAAAAGTTGCGCCTCTGGAAATTAATGATTTTTTAGTTTATTATTTCATATTTTAATACAGATAGTCTCCCATGCGCATGGAAGAAACACAGATACTCACTGCTATTTGTATACTGGTGAATCGAATTAACTAAATATAAATGCTATCTTCGAAAGTTTTCATTTGAATTTCTTTTTGAAAAAAAAGAAAGCTTGCAAAAATTACGTAACCATGAACTACTGGCATTTTTTAAATAACACTTTAATGAAAACACAGTAATTGAGATTGTAACAAGAAATAAATTTAAGCGATTTGAAGAATAAGATTAAGCTTTAAAATGTTTTGTTTCACTTGAATTCTGTTGTTCTTTGAAGTAGGGTTTCTACATTTTCTCTTTAGCTAAGAATTTTGTTGTTAAAAAACAAGTATTTTGCAAATTAATTAGACTGTCTACTAACTACTTCAGATTGCTGGGTACGAGTTCGCAAGCGAAGTCAGTTATTGTTCTTTTTTCTATTTCTCCAATTAGAACAAATTAAATAGCTTTTATTAATTTAAAATTAATAAAAAATATTAAGTTTTTATTAAATTTTATCAGTTTTTATTTAATTAAGGGATATATTATTGATTCTTTCAAGGGTTCCTTAGAAATGATTTCTTCTTTGCTTTGCAATGAGTGATTTCAGTACCATCGTTTTTTTCATCATCAAGAAATTTTCATTAGATATTAATGTTTGTTCTCCAATAAGGCGATTAAGCTTTACAATTATTAATAATAAGAATATAACTAGCAATAATATGGTGCAATAAATAAGCTTATTATTTCCTTCATAGGATTTATACCATTTGTTAGATATATTTTAATTTAAATTAATATCTAGAAAAAAAATATTTGACAAATAAAACTCCTTGTTTTTTTATCAAATGAAGTCATTTTATATTAAGTTTGTTCTCATGCATTATATTCAAATTTTACAAAAAAAAATTTTGTTAAAGAATAAATTTAGGCAGGAAAATAAATCTTAAAATCTGTTTGTTAATGTGATTGCTAAACATATCTAAAAGCTTTGAATCTATGTCAGTGTTAAAAGCATCAATAACTCTTGATGTTACTATAATATTACTACTAAATTATGCTTTCATGAAATGTTTTCCATTTAATAACAGCATTATTGAATGAACATTTCTAAAAAATAATACTTAGGAACCACCTTTGTGCTTTTGTAAATTGGATACTAATAAATATACTGAAACCAGCCTTTCCCGAATAATATTGACTTAGTAGTTAATAAAGAAAGAGCAGAACAGCTTTTTATTGAAGTACCTGCCCATTAGGACTTAATTCCTTGTATCAAAATGAGAATAAACAATTTATTATTTACAATTAAAAATTATATGCGGAGATCACACTTATTTTTTACAATAAAAAACGATAGAATAGTATTAATAACATTTACAGTAAATTCAATTTAAAATTCTGTGATACATATTTATAACTATAATTTGATTTGATAAAATAAGATTTATTTTACAAAAAAAAAAAATATATATATAAGCTTAAGTAGTTTGAGATTATGTCTTAAAAAGGTGTTCCATATATATTGTGAAATATCTGTAATTGTCTTTAATATTTTTAAATATTTCCCTTTTTCTGTACGTCAGTCTCCAAAACATAGAAGAAATTACCCTAATTGATAGCACAACGAAATATAGAGTTCGTAAATAAAATTTTTTTAATAAACAGAATTGAATTTCTGAACTAATTTTTGAAATAAATGAATTTAAAAAGAAATTTCTATATGTGCCAAGTAAAAGTGATAGTAATCGAAAATTCTTCTTGATGTAAGATTGAACCCTTTTTAATTCCTATGATTAATGAGGAGTTTTTCTTAAACTTCTACATTTAATGCTAGAAGACTATTTTTTATTCAATTCTGACAGTAAAAAGAGGGCATTTCCCATTTGGCACTCATCCATATCATACAAAATATTAGCAAAAATATGTCTTCTACTATAGTATTCTACCTTATAAAAAAACTTGTAATTATGGGGCACCTCTGGTGATGAACGTTACCCCCTGTGAGGAGATATCTCAGTAACAACCACTATCTCTCCAGGAACCTTGTCTTGAAGACTGCATTTTACTGGAAGAATAGTTGTGCAAGATCTGTACTTAAGATATTCTACTAGCATAAAAAAAAGTTTTTGTGATCGCTTCTGTCTTTCGATATTGTTTGTCAGACCTTGGAAGATTTTTCTTTTCAATGTAATTGTATAATACTTTCGTTGAAATTCGAAGATTTTCCATAGCAACAATTTATGCTTGCAGTTAAGTACCAATAGAGTCATGTAGTGAGAAAATATTAGCTTCATTAAATTCGATGGATTTTATTCCAGTTTAATACAATAAATTCTATTATCTTCCTTAAATTCATAATTTCTATGGAATGATATAAATATGTTGACAGTTAAAAAGTGCGATATATTAAATATACCACTTATTTTGAAGTCTTATTTGATGTAGGTCACTTATTTGATTTTAGGACAGATATGGATATTATTGACTATTTTATATTCACATACATACAAAAGAAAATTTATATAATTTAATTCGTCTATTTATCTAAAAGTTGCGAGAATAAATCCAATATATTTTTATGTGTCCAATATATTTTTTTTTTAAATAAAATTATATTTTTAGATACTAAAGAGGATAAAATGCTAAGTTTCAAAACTAAAAAACGAGTATTCACGCCATATTTTATTCAAATTTTATTACTATTCCTTCTGATAATTCACCAAGAAGCTCTACAACTCGCATTTATACATTAAAAAATATACAATTTTCTAAAACTTGCTGTCAAATTCAAAACCAGAATGTCCAAATATAATTTCTTTTTTCAATTCCGTAATAATTGAGATCTATTTAAAATTTTATTAAGGGCTCATGAAAATATTCACTTCCAAACGTTTTCGTAATTTTCAGTGGCATTTATGTAACATGTGCTAAAACATCATTTTAAACCTGTAATGAACATTTCCATTTTTAAATTATGAAAAAATACTAATTGAAAGATAAGATTATTTTTTTTCAAAAATATAATTTCCATGTAAAATAAATAAATATTCGTTCGTCATTTATATGATGTTGGTAATATAAATGTTGAAATGACTAACACTTACCATAAATATTTAAACCAGAATTACATTCATAAATTCAATCTTTTCTCAGCTAACCAAGTCACCGATATTTTTATCAGCATTTATTTGGTTGTTTATTATTATTTCGTTATTATACTTATGCTTTTCAAAATTCCATTTTTCTATATAAAATTCTTTAATTCATAGTAACATTATACACCAATTTTAAGTTTTTCAATAGTAACAAAGTGTTTACTAGTGTTAAAATAAAAAATGTGGCATTCTTGGAAATGTTGCGGTTTAGTTTCCATTTCGTAATTGGCAACATGCTGCGTAACAGCTTCACTTAATTGGCAACCTGCTAGGATGGACTACTTTCTTCGAATTTAAGTAATAGCGCGTCTTTAATGGTTAAAAATTTATTCATGACGACTCATCTCCAAACACTAGCCCGTTACTATCTGTGCTTTTTTCATATTTTAACATACTAACAGAATTCAAATTTTATTATTTCGGTCAAAAGAAAATAAATGCTTAAAACTGATTCTACATTGTTTCCTCTTTATTTTTTTTTTTCAATAATTTATTACAGTTACAAAGATAAGTAATATGCTATTTAAAATAATATTATTAAATATAATAAATGAAAAATTATTGCTGTATATTAGTATATTAGTAACTACAATTAAATAGACAATTTGTTAGTACCAATGTTCTATTTCATTTTTAACGCTGACATTTTAGAACAAGGAAAATTTCGTGTTTTTACAAAATAATTACATTAAATGTCACATCAACTGTGGATAATTCTTTTATGAATATTTTTTCATTTATATTTTTAAATAAAATACTAAAAATCAGCAAAATGTGCTCTGATTTTTCATTCAATATAAAAACTAAAAAAATAAAATAAAATAAAAAATTGTCTCTCAATGAGATTCAAATTAACTGATCTCTTTAAGCATGAAAAGGTTTACTTCTAGTTTAGCTAGTAAATGAGGCAATGAAATTTACGGTTGCCGAATAACATGGAGTTTTTGCATAATAAAACATGGTTACCGGACAGTTACATGTTGCTGTGCGTTAATTGTTCAGTTACTAGGGACTGTTTTATGTCTGTGAAGTTATAGTTGCAGTGTTGATTCAGCTCTAACTACAAAAAACTATACGGACATCACAAACAATATTAGCGAATCGTATTTGTAATTGCCAGCGTGTAGTAATACGCGTAATCACAATAATAGAAAAAAAAATGTTAACTTTTGAAAAATTATGTGTTTTGTTATTGAATGGTAAATAAATAATAACGTTTTCCATTGATAAATTATATAAACAGAGAAAATGCTAGATGGGCAATAATATCCCTTCCAATAAAATAATGCATATTAGACAGTAAAATGAATTATAGGACCACTTGGATAAAAAAAAATCCATTTGCTCATGATGCAGCCTCCATAATTATTTTGAATGTTACAAAAGAAGTCAGTGTAAATTTTATGGTATTCAATTCAAATAAGAGATTCAATATCATATTAAATGTTAGGTATTCAGTGAAATTTTATTGTGAATTAATGTGAACAAGCAATTTTAAAAATCAGCAAAATGAAAATTCTGATTGGATTACTTATTATTTCGAAAACAGTTATGAGGCTAATCACAACAAAGCAAAATTCTTTAATTATAATGATAATGATTATTAAAAATTAAAATTCGTTGCGAATGGTCAATGTTAAGAAGAAACAATTTAACTTACAACCATAAATAATTAGATGAAAATACGAAATCTTATTCCAAATCTTTAAATAAGTTATTATTACTTTAGCAAATTAAATGATTAAACCTGATTTATTTAATGATTTATTTGAGAAAATGAGTTCCCAGTTTAAACTCAGTAAGTACTCATAATAACAGTAATAATTTTCATTGGAGTAGTAATTTACTTTGAAACAAATGCATAACAATCATGAGAATTCTTGTTGTGATTGGGAATTTAAATTTCCAATTATTTTACAAAATTAATCCAAAAATAAACAAATGCTTCGCTATTTTTCATTATATAAGGCTAATAAAACAATTAGGATCAGATTTAAAAACCTTAACTCTAAAAGTAGTTGATGAAATGCAGAAGTTTATTTTTACAAACTATTCAAAAAATCTCCGAGTGTTTTTAAAGAAACATTATCCCATCCATGTTATTGAGACGATGGCAGAATTAATGCGCAGTTAAAGAGGTGTTTGTGCTGCATTCCTTCATTGTAATGGCGTGTAAGTCAGGTTTTAAGCCGTCCTGCTCTAAGACATCCGTTACTGTAATGACGTGTATCTAACTTTAGCAAACAAGTTGATCTCGAAAATGATACGAGTGAAATTTTTAAACAGGTCCCTTTATTACAGTTTAAAAGTACAACAAACTCTCAACTATCATTCCCCAATGGATGGATTGATAGGGCTGGCTCATGGCATCTGAGAAGTCCTGATTTGGTACCACTAGACTTCTGTGTATGGGAAGGGGTGTCTTAAAAACATTGTTTACAATGAAAAAAGATAGAACTTATTGCATTTACGAGAGCTAATTGTTGTCGTTGTTTGTCACCATAAGGTCAGGCATGGTTCATCGCTTTTGAGTAAAAATTGACTAATATTGAAGCTTGTGTAGAGCTAATACTGAAACTTGTTAAAAAATTAGGAAAGTTTTATTTAATACCACACCAAAGAAATTGCTTGCCTTAAATATTTCGTTAGGTTTGATTTTTTGAAATGTGTTCGTCCTTTTTCGATGACCTCGTATATTTAAAAAGAAAATCTATCATTATTCAGAACCATTTTGTGACACATGAATTTTGTTTATTTATTTTGTAATGTAAAAATATTTCAGAATCCTGAAATCAACTTTTACGACATAACATTTAAACAGGGAAATTAAATTGTTTTATTAGTAACAAAGTTATGATCATCAAATTTTTTTTATCAAAATATA
This sequence comes from Caerostris darwini, assembly GCA_021605075.1. Taxonomy (NCBI): domain Eukaryota; kingdom Metazoa; phylum Arthropoda; class Arachnida; order Araneae; family Araneidae; genus Caerostris; species Caerostris darwini. The sequence continues at coordinate 324,554 of BPLQ01011058.1, read as the reverse complement.
TTTCATTTCAATTTAATATAAAGCATTTTAGCTTCCCTTTAAAATAAAACTTTTCCAATAAAGTATATCTACTCTTTACCGATAAACCAAAACTAATTTGACCTTTCAAATTATAACTGATTCCAAAACTGAATATCATTCAGTTCATTCTCTGCTTAAATGAAAGAATAATCACATCAGATAAAAACGCCAAGATTCAAAATTCCAGATCACCATCGAAGAATATTTTTTTTCAAAAGATGTCGCTACTCTAAGGATTATCTCGTTGGAATTCAGCGATAATTAAGTTTCTCTTATCATTGGAAGCGATATCTAACCACAACAGCACAAGTAAAATCAATCACTTCAGTATCAATATACTTTTTTTTTCATCCATGCCACCTGGTTCGATGCAATTTCCCTGAAGTGATTGAACTACGCCACCCAGATTAATTAGCATTTTTATTGCTTGCTAATTTCCATATACATTGTGTGTCATCCTTTATTTATTAAATAGAAATAACCTGCGTGACGAATTTCCGTTTTTTGCTTTATCGCCCTTCGAAATCTTGATTTTGTGTAATTCATACTCTAAACGTTCTGCCTTCTGATATCTTTACTAAACTAAAAATGTAATTTCTTTCATTAATGTTTTTTTGCTTTAAAGGAGGGACCCTTCTTGACTCCCTCTTTTAATCAGAAACAAGTAATATAAAAACAAAAAAAAAAGTTTTTAAGTCAATTCCTACTTTTTTCGCACTATATTGCAGAAAGTCCTTTATAAATAATTTTCATTCATTTTTTAAAGTTTATCAGACGCCATCTATTGGTAGATATATGCAACTTAAATTAAAAAAAAAAACTTAAAATTAATTAATTAAATTTAATTACTGAATTAATATCTGAAAAAACTGTATTAACATCAAGTGTCATCCACTACAAATTTAAAAAAAATGTATTTGAACTTGAGTGGATGAATAAAAAGTATTTTATGAACGATTGAAAATTTGAACAAGATATATATACAGGGAGAGTGTGAGCTAATAGAAGGAATTTAAAAATCGAGATGGTGTACATATTGTAGTATTTAGTTACACTTCGCATCACTCATTGAGACATCATGGGGAAATTATAATGTCCAAACATGAGATTTGCCAGATACATAAAACTAACAAATAATACTGTAAAACGTAAAGATCTGTATTTCAGAACTTAAAACCCATGAAATGATAGGAAAATCCCATGAATTTTTTACAAACTCATGATTGTCGGTAGTTGTATGGACTAAACGAATGCCATTGATGAGATCTTAGTTAATAGGAAACTGCAACTATAAGACAATTTTTGTTGGTGATTCCAATATGCCTGAAGGTATTAAACTTGGTTGATGTTTTTGTAATATTATGGCTTTAGCTTCTACTTGATGGATTGACTGTGGTTATTGAACGTTGGTAAATTTGTGGCATTATTAAAATGTATATAACCGCAATCTTTTCAGCATTCTTTTCAGTCCAATAAAAAGGTTATGTTTACGGATAATAAAGTGGAATTCGTGAGAGGATTTTTTTTTTATTTATCTTCAACAAAACTTACTGAAAAGTTGCCATAGTTATGTCTTTCTGAAATCATAATAGTAAAACAAAAATTTATATAGATTGCTAATTCTTTTTTAAAGTTATGTAAAAATTTTGAATGAAAAAATTTTTTCAGCTTTTGATTTTGAACAAGCTTTGTGTAATTATTTGTAAATATATAAAATAACTATATAAAAATAAATCTGATAAATATTGCAGAATTAAATTTCTTTTAAGAAAATAAAAGGATATTTTCTGGGTTTTTTTTAAACTGAAGTCAGATTTATGTTTTGTTTTAATAACTTAATAAATTTTTTACGATCTTTAAAATTTCATGAAACATCAAAACAAAATTGATTTCCCAGCTTTTTTACTAAATTAATAACCTTAAAATTCATAAAATAATAATTAATAATTTAAAATTCTTAAAATTTCATAAAATAATATTCACATTTTTTTGTTCCGAATACGTCACGAATTATTTCAACACATATGTAATTTTCAAATAAAAAATGAAATTCATGATATCGCTATATTTCATCAGTATAACAATCATCTAAATAATTATAGGTTCTATTTTCTATTTATAAAATTACTGCTTATTAATTAAAATTGCTATTTATTAATGGTTTTATCTAGGCCGCTTAATTCATTTATATCTTATTTCATTGCTGATCTGCCGAAAACTAATTTCATACTCATTCCGATAACTATAGATCAGTTGATTTGTAAGGTCAATTTCAAGAATTGGGTAAAAGTAACTGAAGAAATAAATATCGGTTTATCTCTATAAGAAATCTTAATGAATTTAATTAAAGTCCTTAAGTAAGGAGGCTCATTTTCTGTACCCTCATCACAATTAGGAAGTACATAAGCTTCTCTGGGAGGACTGCTATAGGCCCCTTTATTATAGCTGCCCCTCCCTCCGTTATATCTTTTTAGAAAGATTCCTTAAATACCCATAAAACAGCTGCACCAATTTCAGCTCTTAATAGCTTCATTTAGCCGGAGATGGAGCCATTTATCATTATGTATCCTTTTTAATTGCTAAATGAACATTTTTGCGCTGACTAATATTCGGTGTCAAAGTGTCGCGATTCATTTTTTAACTTTTCCGACATATCCTTAATGATAGGCCTTCCCTAATCGCCGCAGGTGTCAGCTCAAGTTTAAAATGCTTTTGGAAATGTTCGACAATCCCACATCCGACCTGATGCTTGATTGGATTTGTGTCGCTTCTTTGCCAAAGTCTTTTATCAACGCTTTTGTAGGAGGTAACGATTAAATAAATAACGTTCTATCAGTTTTTGTTTTTGAGACGACAATTTGATTTTTTTCTTTTCAGTTCTATAATCGTATTGAATTGATTTAGTGCAGTGAAAGTCATTCTTGCTTTTCTGTAATTGTATATTTGCCTTCACTAATTGGGATAGTGATTGTTTTACTGCAAATTGTCCTGCTATCAGGTATGACCTGGCATTATCCAGTAACAAAATTAAACATTTTTATTAATAAATAAAATGGTAAATTTTAATCAGAAAAATATCTGTGAAAAATTAAAGAAATATTTTAACTATCAATGATTTTGTAGAAGGTAACGATTAAATAAATAACGTTCCATCAGTTTTTGTTTTTAAGACAACAATTTGCTTTTTTGTTCTCAGTTCTATAATCGTATTGAATTGATTTAGTGCAGTGAAAGTCATTCTTGCTTTTCTGTAATTGTATATTTGCCTTAACTAATTGGGATAGTGATTGTTTTACTGGAAATTGTTCTACTAGCAGGTATGAACTGGCATTGTCCAGTAACAAAATCAAACATTTTTATAAATAAATAAAACGGTAAATTTTAATCAGAAAAATATCTGTGAAAATTTATAGAAATAGTTTAACTATCAATAATTTTGTAGAAGGTAACTATTAAATAAATAACGTTCAATCTTTTTTGTTTTTAAGATGACAATTTGATTTTTTTTGTTTTCAGTTCTATAATCGTATTGAATGGATTTAGTACAGTAAAAATTGTTCTTGCTTTGCTGTAATTGTATATTTGCCGTAACAAATTACGATAGTGATTGTTTTATTGGAAATTGTTCAAACGTTATTTACTTACTAGGAGGTAGAACCTGTCATTGTCCAGTAACAAAATTAAACATTTTTTTAAATAAACAAAATGGTAAATTTAATCAGAAAAATATCTGTGCAAAATTAAAGAAGCATTTTAAATATCAGTAGTCTTGTAGGAGGTAATGATTAAATAAATAACATTCAATCAATTTTGTCTTTAAGATGACAATTTGAATTTTTTGTTTTCAGTTCTAAAATCGTATTGAATTCATTTAGGACAGTGAAAGTCATTCTTTTGTTTCCTGTAATTGTATATTTGACTTAACTAATTTGAGATAGTGATTGTTTTATTGGAAATTGCCCGAAAGTTATTGACTTACAACAGGTATGACCTGGCATTGTCCAGTAACAAAATTAAACATTTTTTAAATAAGCAATATGGTAAATTTTAATCAAAAAAAATATCTGTGCAATATCAAAGAAATATTTTTTTGTAGGAGGTAACGATTAAATAAATAACGTTCCATCAGTTTTTGTTTTTGAGACGACAATTTGCTTTTTTATGTTTTCAGTTCTATAATCGTATTGAATTGATTTAGTACAGTGAAAGTCATTCTTGATTTTCTGTAATTGTATATTTGCCTTCACTGATTGCGATAGTGATTGTTTTACTGGAAATTGTCCAAACGTTATTTACTAACAACAGGTATGACCTGGCATTGCCCAGTAACAAAATTAAATATTTTTAAAAATAAATTTAATGGTAAATTTTAATCAGCAAAATATCTGTGCAAAATTTTAACTATCAATTGTTTTGTAGGAGATAATGATTAAGTAAATAGCATTCAATCAATTTTGTTTTTAGGATGACAATTCGCTCATAAATAACTCGCCTTAAATAAAATAAATTAGCTAAATAAAGCAAGAACTCATAACATTTTTTTTTTTTTTTTTTTTTTTACTTTTAACTGTTAGTATTAATTTTTAAAAATATAATAATAATAGCTGGAAAATAAATTAAAAAATACTAATTTTGTTTATAATAACTTAACTAATGGCGAAAGACAGTTTTTTTAAGGGTTTTGGGTTAGGTTTAGGTGTAATTACAATGCATTACACCCCAGAACAATTGCAGTTGATTAAGCTATTTCAAAAATATATGTAAATGAAGTTAATGTATATATATATATATATATATATATATTTCTCATTGCACTATTTTTCTCATTATATTTAAGCAATAGGCCAATTTTGAGTATGAATTTTAGATAAATTATTCTTAATGTCAGGAGATTAAAGAAGAGAAATTCATTTATTATTTTAAGTAATATTCATGTATTGCAATCGCTTTTATTTGTTTTATTAAATGTTGTTTCTGCATAACGGAAAATTTCCTTTTTTGTCCCTTCATTTAGTTTACTATAACCGAAATTAAATACGGTATAGTGTCATATTTTCATACTAGTATAATCAGAAGTACAAAAGAATTAGTTAGTCGCACTATAACATTACTAATTTGCATTTTTTGAAAGAACTTTTCAATATCTTGTCCCCTCAAAAATGGCAATCTATGATGGAATTGCCTTAAGAGAGAATTATTTCTTGTATATACATATATATATATATCCAAGTGATTACTATCTCAAAAATTGTACGGAAATATCTCTGAATACTATAATAATTACGTAATAGTTATTATTCTATAATAGTTTTGTCGCTTGAATATGTTCAGAATTCAAATGAGATAAACCAATGATTCTTTTATTTATTTATAGGGACCTTCATCCTTTCCATCTCAGTCATGCACAATTTTAATCATTAGTCGCGTATGATCAATTTCTTCACTTTCCTCGAAATTCTCTCTGCCTGTCGCTGATAAAAAATATTTTTACCGGTGGAGTTATACCAGTTATTCAGAGGAAAAGTAAACATCCGGTTAAAAAAAAAAAAAGGAAACGGAGGAATCGATTACTTTTTAGGGGTACTAGTCAGATATACCCGTCACAAAGTAATTTTGAAGGGGGAAAAAAATGTTTTAATTGTTGGGGAATTATGGTAGAATTTCTTCATCAAATTTTTCTTTTGATAATAAGTTATCTAAAATTTTAATTATTAAAAATTAAAATTTTTTATTGCAATTAAAACTTCTCTGAAATTCTCTTTTTATTTTTTCCTATTAAATGTGTTTAAATCCGTCTGATACTGCCTTTAAAGAGGCGAAGCAGGCAGTATCAAAATCTTACTGAGTTTCACGGATATTGCAGAAAGACTTGTCAGCGATGGCTTTCAGGAACAGTATAACGCTCGTTCTCCTACCGCTGCTGCCATCCAACATGTTCTACAGAGTGTCGACAAGTTGCCTTGGCCAGATCATTTTCCCATCGAGCACGTATGTGGCATTAGACATTACTGGACGACAAATCCAACGTCATCCAAAACCATCACGATCCTTTGCTTATTTGACTGACCGAGTGTAACAGACATGGAACTCCATACCACAAAATAACATAGAGCACGTGTAACGATACAATGTATGGGTGTTTACATTCTGGCATTTAACACCATGAAGACTACATCAGTTATTAATGTACCCCATTTCACATATGAAATGGCTTTATTTCGCGCTTTCTTTAACCTATAGCCTTGAAGATTTAATTTAAATATGCTACTTAGACAAATGCTTTGCCTAAATTTTATTCCTCTAAACTAATTTCTTCTTGGTGTTGGTATTTCATTTTTTACCAGTGTATTTTGAAAATGCACAAAGTTGACTTCCTATCATAAAGTTGTGGTTTTGCTTTCTTTTAAATTTATAGCAATGAGCCTTAATTTTTAACTTTTCAATTTCTTTGCTCTTTATAGCAAATACTTAATCTCTCATAATAGCTTTAATTTTCTGCAGACTGTCCTCTGTAGACTTTTTCGATTTGCAAATAGAAACGGCAGTTGCCAATTTGAACTTTTTAAATCGGCATTAACTTTAGCTGTAAATGATTTCTGAAAATTTTCTATTTTTTCTGAAAAAGCAAAAAATTGCTTTTCCTCTATCATCATTATTTACGAGCGAGTTTTTACCATGCACTTTTCAGTAGTTTTCCTAGGTTGATATTTTTAAAAATTAATTTCCTACTTTGTGTAAATTGTTCCTTAAAGGTCTTTTCATGTTTCGCGTGTGTGTAAGTTCAGTAGATAAAAATTATGGCCTTTGTATAAAGTCAACATTTATTTTCTTTCTCGACATAAATTAATACAAAGCCTTTAATTTAACAAGCCCTGACAATGACACTCATAAGCATGATAGACAAATAATAAACAGTAGAATAAATCTATTTGATAAAAAAAATGAGGCTATTTATATTTTATTATAATGCTTTTATCCATCGACTAACTGATTTGAGTGTGCTTCTGTCGAGACATATGTATTAAAACCAGGGGTGAGAAGTCACTAAAAAAATTTCCAACACCTGAGGATATTTTATACATCTCTCGGCTCCTAAGTCCTTTCCGTAATTTTAATTATATGTGTTAATTATCTTTACTAATGTATTTAGAAGAACTTGTAAAATAAATTAAATGACTTTTATTGAACTAATATATCGACAAAAACAATTTTGCATAACGTAGTGTTTTTTTATAACTTTAAAGGTGTAGTATCTGTATCAGCTTAGAAGACATTCTTGCATTCTAATTTACTGACAAAAAATACACATATCCTAAAAAATACAGTACCAAATTAAAGCTACTAAAGTAATACAGAATAGCTTTAGACAACGAAAAGAAGATTGTTCTTTTTAAGTATGAACATGTTATATTTGTAATAAAATTAAATCGTATTTTGTTCTTATTGAATATAATCCATAAGATATTCTTTCATTGCGGATCAAAGATAGTTTCTTATAAACCTCCGTGCTGAGAAAAATCACCTACCTGGTTTGCTGCTATAGAAGTAACTATCTTTGCTAGTGATTGTATTATTGAAGAATACAATTGAATTTCCAACTTAACATTTAATTTTAATATTGATGCCTAGAATTTTAGAAAATTAAAAATTATTTTTATAAGAGAGTTGGGAAACGGATTTTTGAACCGACTCCCGATCCCTTTAAAAATTCCAGGCTTACGACTCCAACTCCTCATCTATGGATAATACTTAAATATTATTATAAATCAGTTCAAGTTGGACTGATTTTTTTACCTATAATCTTGATTAAATTATTTCATCGTGTCATCAAAGACAAAAAAGATGGTACTTAACCAATCCCTAAGCGATCTATGTTGAATTCTACAGTACATCCTTTGACTGTGATACAAAATATTTTAGCAGTTTATCAGATTTAGAATGTATAAGAATTAATATTCCATGTATTTTTTATTTGTCGTATTTATCTTTTCATTAGTATTCCTTTTCCTTTTCATCAAATAATTTATTCCGTTCTAAAATTCAGTGATTCCGAAGATATTTGGATATTTATTACCATTATTTTACATATATTTCTGGAATTTTTTATTCTCTTTATAATAAAAAATGCATAGTACCGAAAACAGCCATATTTCAATTATCTGCTTCATCTGTTTTTACAACCATATTCATGGAATAAATCCAAAATGAAACAAAGTTTCTTTACCAAATGCGAGCCAAACCTTAAATTGAGTTCTATTATTTAACACTAGCGTTAACATACCGATTTTCTTCATGATCGGTTTCTGGAAAGAAGAAGGGTGAGTGAGTGAGTGGGTGTGCTGCGAAGTGAAGTCAGAAGGCTGGAGCCCTCTGCTCCGTAATCAGGGGGGCATGGCTGGATCAAAAGTCTTACACTGTTGATGGCTCGGTAGCTGAACTATTATTTCCGCTAGCTCTGGAGCGAAGTCACACATGCACGCGAATGACGAAAAAAAAAAAATAATGATAAACATAAAAAACAAACTCAAATAAAACTTACTATTGCAGTGGTATGGTGATGATGATCTAGTTGAGCGCGAGGGAGGGAGGAGATCTAAACACAAGGGGCTCTAATAATGGTGAATCCTTCTGGCCATCTTTGGCCACACATTTGATCTTCAGTAAGATGCAAAAGGAAATCATACATTTTTTAAATATAACGCTTTTCAGACATGCGTTTGACTTTATTTATATTTAAATGAACTATGTACTGTATTATAGTGTATTACAAATATTTTCCATGCTATGTTTTTTGTAAATAATATTATCAATGTAGTCCTGCACTTAACATACGTCTTGTATATCCATTTTAATCATATTTCATTCCCATTTTTAGAATTCGAATTTGTATTTTATCTCATAATATCTGAATTATCCGATATTTCGCAAGCTCAGTAGTGATACAATACGAGACAACAAAATTCAATACTTGGAAAGCTCAAAAGTGGATTTGTTCTCATTAATATATTTGAAAGAAAAAAAAATTGGAATCAAGTAAAAAAAATAATTTTATTTGAAAATTTCGGGTAATTGCTTGTGAATACACCATATTTTTAATTTTTATACTCAAAGAGTCTTTATTGAAATATTTGTATAATTTAAGTAAAGCATATGATATGTTGGAATTTTTTGTCCCCATAACGCCCTTTTCAAATCCTTTATACTGGTCGTAGAAGAAAATTGAAAACACCATTGGACTCAAGGCGTTAGGATTTATAAAAACGTATTCAAACCCTCTCATTAAATTGACGAAATTAAGGAGCGAAACAGGGCAAACAGGAGATTTTCCAAGTTTTAAAGCAGCCTACTGTCTTACGTAGGTCATAGCCTATGTATATGCCACATTTCAAAGCACCAAATTGAAAACGTAAATTTGTGTAAAAGACAGATTTTTAAGTTTATATATTTATACCATTTATTGTAAAATTCACAGTTTTTTGTTTAATCACATCAAAAGTGAATATTGGAAATTTTTTTTATATGCATATGTGATTTTTGCAACATTCATCACAATTTCTTTTTCTAATCTCTTGATTTTATTGAACCCTCTATTCTTTTGCCACTGCCATTATGTTTCATTATATCAATGCATCATTCCGAATTATGAAGGGTATCTCAGCTCCAGGTACAATGATGCTATATGGTGGTGTGTAGTAGTAGTTTGTAAATCATAAAAGATGTAAAGTGTGATTCATTGATGAAAATTAAAATATCAACGATATTACTTAATATAAGTAATATTTTATGTAATTTCTCTTGCAGCGCCCTTTAAAACAAGATTTAAATATGAACCATATTGCTCGTTTCCAAATATGTGAAGAAAAGGTATCTCAGCTCCAGGTACAATGATGCTATATGGTGGTGTGTAATAGTAGTTTGTAAATCATAAAAGATGTAATGTGTGGTTCATTGATGAAAATTAAAATATGAACGATACTACTTAATATAAGTAATAATTTATGTAATTTCTCTTGCAGCGCCCTTTAAATCAAGATTTAAATATGAACCACATTACTCGTTTCCAAATATGTCAAGAAAAGGAACTGTTGTACTTTAATCTTCACAGTAAACATATTAAATTATTCAAAAATTTAAATATAATTTTAATAACTGTATTCTATTCTTCTAAAAATTGATAAGAATTTATTAACACAATATTGCATCTTATGTAAAGTTCTAATCTCAATAGATCTGCTGACACTTTATTCTCTCTTCAGCTTATATATATTACCATTGTTTTCCATTGAGTTGCAGTTCAGATGAACTGACATATTTGATTGGTCAATTCATTCATCAAAAATAAATTCCAAAAATTTTGTCTTTTGTTTTAGTTTAATTTGTTTTTTGTCTTAATGAGCAAATGCTTCTAAATTCTTTTTTATAAATATTTAAATCATGTTAAACATAACAATTGTGTTTTAGCTGAATTATTTAATAAAAACTGTCTTAAAAAGCAAAATTATGAAAAAAATTTCGAACTTGTTCCGCATAATATATTTTTCTTTAAAATATAGAATAAGACCTGACTTTTGATATTTTTCAAAGTATTTCATGAAAGGAAATTAATTCTTTACTATGAAAACAACTATTTAATTCAAATTTAAATAAAATAAAGTGCTAGGAATTTCGATAGATTTATCATAACCTAAATTCATGAAAATTAATCGTCTCTATTAATACATTGAAATGCTCAAATAAATCAATCACAATACCTGTTATCAAACAAATATTCCAATAACCTTTTAAAAAACGAACAAAACAATTCTTGAAGTTGTCTTTTCAATTTTTGTTTCAATTGTTCATTTCCTCTGTATATAAGAAAACTGCTTTAGTGGAAATTCGAATTTACAAAAATTTATTATTCTACTGCGAAATTAAAAATACATGTGATTAAATGAAAATGACCAGTTTATTGTGTTAGAATTTGACATATCTTAAAATTTACTGAAGGTTTTCGCAAGGCTAAATTTAGTTCAATCTGTTTAACATCACAATACTTACTAATTAAGGACCAGTTTCTGAATAAATTTTGTTCAAATTTAAGCTAGATCTTTCCTTTCTTTTATCTTATTGTAGGAGCTTCATTTTGGGGCAATTTTAAGTTACGGTTTTAAATCAACCAATTTTCTTGTATGAACATAAATATGCGTCTACTCACATCTTATCATAGATAATTCATTAATTCTTTTATTCTGATTTGCAACACATCTCACTCTGAAAATATAGCTTACTATTAGAAGAATTTCTAAAATTCAAAAAATCTTATTTAAATCTATTTTGAATTTTTTAAGTTGTTGAAAAATTAATTTAGCGTTCAAGTTACTGATGATTAGCATCCATTAATTCTACGCACGAATCTGATTAGACAAAACAGCATTAAGTAAACAAATAAATAAAATGGTGTGATATCCGCGATTGACTTTAAACTACTTCATTGTTAAATTTAACAAATATTATACGAATTATAACTCTGTGGATGCAACTTTATTACCATTAATTTTTATCGTGATTGTGATAGAAGTTCTATGATATTTTAAGCCAAGTGGCGAAATGCAAAATATGAAAATATGATATTAAAAGTTACCATTTACAAACCAAGGTTTCTTTACCAAAAGCATTATACGAAAACAATACTACGATAAAGAAATGTAGAAAGTAAACGTGGACAAAGATGTCGGCGACTGAAGTTTCGACTTGAAGAACACCATAAATGTGTTTATCGGTATCAGGAGACAAAAATGGCATAACAGGCGGATATGAGCATTTATCTGCGAAATTGGAGAAGGCTGTCTTATTAAGGGCGCGCGTTCTCAATTGCTACTTAATCCTCTCCCCTTCCAAGTCATGGCCCAAAGATTTTCGCGCAATGATCATTTTCTAGTTGACGTTTCGCCAAAACCCCTAATCTACGTAGCACGAGCCACAATCAGGTTTCTTTTAGTGCTGTCTTCTGCGAGGGGTCTCAATGTTTGGGAAAGAGTCCTTGCAGAACGAGAGTTGATTCGAAGGCCACTTGGTCTTCCTCCCCTCCATTTTTATAGAACTCTTTTGTTGTGATGGATTGCTGTGATCAGTCAAACAAAGTGAAGTCTATTAAGATCTGCCGGTGACACGATGTTAAGTGCTTTTTCTCAATAGCATCCACGATCTTCTGGAAGAGATGAGGAGGGGTGTTAATAAAGTGAGGGGATTTTCCATCGCGTGATTAAGAAACGGAAAAGGACGAATCCTGAATTTCGAAATGAGCAGCTTTTGAATTAATTAAGAAACTGATGGGTATTTTTTTTTTTTTCTAATAAAGTAATGTTACTTCTTGCAGAGTAAATTTTCAAGTAAAGTAACCTTTTGGAGAGTTTATCAAATTTAACGTGTAGTTCGTCTGAAAGGGGGAAATATCAAACTGTTTTATTTGTTTATATCAGAAATTTAATCAAAAATGAAAAATGTCGGAATGGAAAAAAAATCTATTATTCTGAGAGAGAAATGTGAAGCTTTTTTTTTTAACCTTTTCAGGGACGTTTTTTTTTTTTTTTTTTTTTTACACTGAGAAATAAAGGACTTAACAATTATACTAGTATAGTTAAAACAATTACAATTTGTTTTAACTATACTAGTGCAATTTATTTCGTTTGTACTTAATATATCTGACATTATTTTTTTTATCAAATATTAACGATTTGTTCAAATAATCCTGCAATACCGGCAATCGAAATACTACTTTACACTATTTTCATGTTCCTAACTGTACACCTTAAACCGTTATCAATGCAGCCAAACCTTAATATTTGTTGGGAGATTCTGTAGTGAATAATTTATCAAATTTTTGTTACTTTTATTAATGATAGCAATTATAATTATAAAAAGCTAAATGTCGACATAGTGGCCAAGGGCATCGAAAGGTCAATGCAACATGTATAAAACGTGGTACGAGAGGCAAAACAATATTTTAAATCTTTAAAAAGATTTAAGCTTCTATTTAAGCAAGTTTAGGTATTAACGTCCCAATAAATACTAAGTTTTAAATATACAGATTATAAAAATATACTGATTATAAAATGGATGCTTCTAGTTAGGTGTTTCTTATTCCTCATTTACTGGTTGTCTAGACATCTAGTTAGGAAGAAGTCTGTACGGATCCTTTGATGTATCTCAATAAGACGGGGGAAAGAAAAAGAAAATTACAAACTATACACATTAAACTGTTCGTCATAACAGGGGCGAGACGTAGTTGCTTACGCTCTTCTTGGTACTGTTGGTAATACTGTCGAAAGATAAAGAAACAGTCGAGGCAATTAAGAAGCTTTTTGAAAGGTAAGTATTAGAGCGCAAATAGTAATTAAAAATAATGTATAATAAATACATAGCTAAATTTAATTTTATTTGTTTGAAACTGACAAATGTGTTTACTTTCATTTAAAAAAAACAGCCTGTCAAAATAATCAAAAGGGAAACTGATGTAGGCAATATGATGGTGCTTTGTTTAATTATCAGTAGACATAATAAACTGAATGTTAAGGCTTAATTTGAAGAAGTGCCCCGAATTATAAGAAAGAATTTAGGAAAAATGTTTCCCATGACATTTGTTTAAATATATAAATATTAAATTGAAAAGTAAGATTATTTTTTTTTTTTTTACAAAACATTTTTTTGTATTTTTCTTCTTTTTAAACTAAAGAGGGAAGCAGGGAGAAATGTGATACAAAAATTAATTTCAAATGCCGTAAAAAGCAATTAAAAGTTAACCGTAATTATTCATTATATGCATTTTTATTAATTTATTTATATCACATACTAGAAGATATGAATCAGCATTGTCCTTCAGTGAAATTATATATTTTTTAACTTAATTAAGAAACTGGAAAGATACCCAAAGATTAACTGGAAAGATACCCAAAGAAAAAAATGTTAATGAAAATATTCTCACTTAATAGCATTAAACTTAATGTTTCCCTATTTTAGAAATTATAAAGCCTATTATAATCCTTTAAAAACCGGACTTGGGTTTGTTGACATAATATCCTCAGTGACTGCTGTCAGCGCTAATTATCATTAGATCACCAGATGGCGCCAGGCGCGAAATATTTAACAATAAAAAAAATAAGGTTTTGGTTTAATTAAAAAAATAAAACTAATAAAAAAAAGTTTCATTCTTTTTTGCTGTTCATTAGATAAAAAAATATTAAACCAGAGAAAAAAAATTATTTCTAATTGTTATAGTTTTACTGGAACACTCACACATATGTACATACATACATCAATATACCGAGAGATTTAAGAAAAATATAATCATAATATAATAATTATTATTGTATAATTCATAAATATAATAATAACATTTATATTCTAATATTAAATTTAACCTTAAATATAACATTTAAGGTTATATTTAATATTAACTTTAAATGTTTTTTTTTTTTTCTTTCTAATGCAGCTGGCAAACACAGACATGGACGTCTTGCATGCCTTAAGGCAAGTGCTGCACAGACGTACTCACTTTGCATTACCTAGGGGGCGCGTGTAACTTGAAGATAAGCTACGGACGCGGAGTAACAACGCTCTACGATCCTATTAGCCCGGGGCCTACTTTTTAAAGTGGATTCCGAACCACTAAAAACAATCATGGCACCGCCGGGACTCGAACCCGAAACCTGTGGTACTGAGCGCCAGACACTCGGCCATTCAGGCCCCACTTTAAATGTTATTATTTTTATAATTTTAACATTTTAAGGTTATAATATTAAATGTATTAAAGCCAGAGAAAAAAAACGAATTTCTAGTTCGCGTCATTTTATTTTCTGAATTCCTTCTCACCTTGCAATGACAATTGTATACAAAAAATATTTTTCTTGGAAAGTCTGCAATCCAACATTGATATACTGGTTTGCGTTAATTACAGAGTAAAACAAAAGCCAAAAAACTTTGCATTTCCGACTTCTGAAGCAAAGTTTTTTGTAAATGTAAATTAAACCATTTTCAAGATCTTTTTAGGACCGCAAAAATCCGAATAGCTTTTAAATCACAGGTATTTTAAGTTCGGATGTTTTCACAGAAATTCTTTTTTCCTCGTGTCATTTTATTTTCTGAATTCCTTGTCTCGGAGACCTTGCAATGACGATTGTCTACAAAAAAAATTTTGCTTGAAATTCTGCAATCCAATATTGATCCACTGATTTGCATTAATTATAGAGTAAAAGAAAGCCAAAAAATTTGGTACTTCAAACTTCTGAAGCAAAGCTTTTTTAAAAATGTAAATTAAACCATTTTCAAGATCTTTTTAGGACCGCAAAAATCCGAATAGCTTTTAAATCACAGGTACTTTAAGCTCGGATGCTTTTACAGAAATTCTTTAAATCAATCAAATCAAATTCTTGTAATCACAGAGTAAAACAAAGCCAAAGCATTTTGCATTTCAGATTTTTGAAGCAAAACTTTTTTTAAAAAATGGGAATTAAACCCTTTTTAAGATCTTTTTAGGACCGCAAAACTTTGAATAGCTTTTAAATCACGGGTATGGTTCGGATGTTTTCACAGAAATTCTTTAAATCAAACAAATCAAATTCTTCTAATCACAGAGTAAAACAAAGCCAACAAATTTTACATTTCAGATTTCTGAGGCAAAGTTTTTTTAAGAAATGTAAATTAAACCCTTTTTAAGATCTTTTTAGGACCGCAAAAATCCGAATAGCTTTTAAATCACGGGTATTTTAAGTTCGGATGTTTTCACAGAAATTCTTTTTCCTCGTGTCATTTTATTTTGTGAATTCTTCTCTTGGAGACCTTGCAATGACAATTGTCTCGGTCTTTTCCCTTTCCTAAAAATTGAGATGCCCTTAGGATACGGGAGGGGACGCCATTAGTATTTTTTCTTTTTTTCAAATATAATTTTTTCTTTTCGTTTTATTTGTCTTTCTTTCTTTTTTTTCTACCGGTATTCGAGTCCTTTCTAGGGAATTTAAGCGTAACGATTTCGAGCGCTGTTGACTGTTAGCAGACTTCTTCAAGGAGTAACTGAGATGGTTTGGAGTCATTAGACAATCATTTAAGTTTCTAAAAAGACTTTTACGTTTCCATTTGATTGTGATCAGTGAAGAGGAAAAACACGAGATATTCTTTCTAAATTATATTTTCTAGTCTACTTTTCTTGCTTTCTAGTTCATTGTGGTGTTTGTTCTTATCATTTTGTTTTTTAAAAAAAATATATTTGAATATTGCTTTGTTTGTTTGGCAAAAATGCCACCCATTGACTTCAATGTTTCTCTTGTTTGAGTATTTCACTTTCCTTGAAATTTTCTGCTATTATTTGGTTTACTGATCAAAATATTGTCACTATAGGATCCAAATTGGGGTTCAATTAATTTATTTATTCCATGAGTACTGAATCATTAATAGGAAATATTAATTTTCAATTAGTGGAAATTTTAATTTTCATCAGGCTTCTCCTGGGGCCTGATGGCCGAGTGACTAGCACTTAGTGCCTGCCACTGGTTACGGGTTCGAATTGCGGCAGTGCTATGGATGTTTTTAGTAGTTCGGAATCCATTTTAAACCGTAGGTGCCAGTCTAATAGGATCGTAGAGAGTTGTGGGGGTAGTGCTACTCGCGTCCATAGCCTATCTTCAAGCTGCACGGGCCTCTGGGAATTGCTAAGTGAGTAACAGCGTTCGTCTGTGCAGCCAACTTTGGGCTGCTTACAGGGACATGGTCAATACGACCCAGTCCACGACGCAATTAAAAAAGTTAGTGCCCCTGTTTTCTTAATTCTCATTCCCTGCTCTATTTTTCTCTTTTTTTAGCTATAGATTGTTTTATTAATCTCCTTTCGATTTTTAACGTGCTGGTCTTGTTTGAGTATTTCATTTTCCTTACATTTTTCTGCCATTATTTGGTTTACTGGTCAAAATATTTTCACCACAGAAATTAAATTGTGATTAATTTAATTTATTTATTCTATGAGTACAGAATCGTTAATAGGAAATTTTAATTTACAGTTTGTGCTCATGTTTTCTTAATTCTCAACCAATGTTCTATTTTTTTTTCTTCTTTTTATCGATGAATAATTAATCTCCTTTCGATTTTTTTTTCAATTTTGCATATAAATTTTATATATTCTAGTATGCTTTATAGCAGAAAATCAAAATTAAACGGAATTAAAATTTTATATCTTTTTTCCCCTTTATTTTCAAGCATTTTTTTAAAATTGTAAATCGTTTCATAAAGGTTAAAAATAATCTAGAATTTTGTAAAAAAAATGACTGTATCTTCAAAATAATTGTTGAATATTTTAGAGAGGGAAACATCATAAAATGTCCTGTATAATGAATTGGAATTTTATTATTTTTTTTCTTTCAAACTAGCATTTTTTGATAATCTTTGATATCATTTAAACGAAATTTATGTGTTTATGTGCAGTTGTACTCCGACTTAAGTGAATTCGGCTAATCCTTTAACTTTGGAATATCACTCTATACAAATAAATATAATTGAAGTTTGTGGAATTGGAAGTTATTGGAATTCAATAGAGATATGTATGAATCTACATAAGATGATTTGATTGGAAAAAAAAATAATAATAATAAAATAAAAATAAAATCTTAATTACTTTTTCATTTTGTATACCTCACTAATAAATGAGAAAACAGTACTTTCAAGTTTTCATTATGCTACATTAACATAGTTGAGCGTCAATTTATTATTTTTAGAAAAGCAGTCCAGAATTGCAATATATCAAAAACTTAGTGTGCAAGTTCCTGTGATAATTTTTTGATCAATTTTTTTCTACTGTTATCAAGAAACAAATTTTAATTTCTTTATAATAATGAGTTATCCTTCTACTACCCAAAGCATTTTTGAAAATTAAAAGTTATCAGTAAAAATTCTAAATAGCTTGCCAATCACTGAGATAAAAACTAAATCATTACAAGAAAAAAAAAATTATTGCATTGCAGAAAGATAAGTAAAATCTACTGTTCTCTGTACAAAAACCAGTTCAATATTTTACATTTCTGAAGTTTTGTCCAACGTTCTAGCTTCAATATTATTACGATTAATAATTCCAGAATTAAACTTAAAAAAAAGTATTTAATAAATACTATGAAGTTGAATTGACATTAAAAGAAACTACGTCTGTAAAAAGTTGCAAAAAAAAAAAAAAAAAAAAAAATTTTGAATACAAACATCTCTGAACACTTTTATATTAAATATTTCGTAAAAATTAAAATAGAAATTAAATACACTAGTTTACTATTTCTACTTGAGCAATAACTAATATTTTATAAATAAAATGCATGCAAAGAGGAAGTAAAAAATTATTTACTGAAATCAATTAGTTTTATTTTTATGTTGAATTTTATTATTAATCATTCATTTCATTTCATGTCTTTTATGATTTTGTATCTATTTCTTTTCATTAAAATTTAATATTCCATTCCGTAATAATAAAACAGAGATTAGAAAAATATAATGTTTAGTAAAATATGATAAATATGTTTATAAATTAGGGTAAAAATAAGAAAGCCAGATGATGAAATTTCACCTTCAGAAAAAAAAAATTCAGTTAGATTTTTGAAAAAAAAAAAAAAAAAATAAATTTTTTTTTTTTTAAATATGTTAGCATTATTCATTCAATGTTGAAAAATATTAAAAAGAAACTCCAAACTAAATCTCTGATTTCTCAAACTTTAAATACTTTTAATGCACGCAATTAATTTTAATTTTTAGATGCCTATAAATTCTAGCGGGACATGATGGCCGAGTGTTTAGAGCTCTGACGCTCGGTGCTACAGAAACCGTAATTCGGAATCCACTTTAAACCATAGGTCTGGGTCTAACATAACTACTACTACACCTAGAGCTGAGTTACCCCTTTACAGTTTGGGAATGATGTGGGTGAGAAGTCTGTTTGGGTTCTGTGACGCTCTACGGTCATATAAGACCAGGACCTACGGCTTAAAGTGGATTTCGAACCACTACAAACATCCATGGCACCTCTGGAGATCGAACCCGAAACCTGTGGTACGAGCGCCAGAGCGCTAGACATTCGGCAAAGCAACATCGACAAAGCAACATGAGAACCTACTTTTCGCTTTACATTATAAATAATTAGAATTATATTACATTATATATCATATATAATTACTTTACATTATACATAATTAGAAATAAATAAAAATGATACTTTACATTGTAATTCAATTTTAATCATTATAAATAATTAGATTTAAGTAAAGTATTATTGTAACCTAATTCTAATTATTTATAACGTAAAATATCATTATAAATAATTGGAATTGAATTACAATACAAAGTATTATTTTAATTTATTTCTAATAATTTATAGCTTTAAGTGTGCTTGTAATTCAATTCTAATTTTATTAATGATACTTTACAATGTAAATAATTAGAATTGCATTACAATTAGAATAACTGAATTAAAATAACCAAAAATTCATATGAAGACTTCATTGGTATTTCCTCATTCCCATTGTTATCTCAATAGCAACGAAACCTCAGGTAACAACTTTATTCGTGGGGGAGAAGAATACGAAGTTAACGGTACTCGACACGACTGTTCCTATTTCCTCCCCACCTGTTTTCCACGGCATCCAAATGCACATCACAGCTCATTGATCAATACTAATGACTCGCATACGAGTCAATTCTGTTTTCGGTTTGGGATATCACAACAGAGCGGCACGGAAAGTAATTTCCCCCTAAATACACAAAAACAAGTCAACTTTTTGACAGTCTTGTATCCGCTCCGGAGATCTTTACGACGCTGCCAATGCCGTCATAAACCATGGGTAGGGTTTTATGACAACGAAGACCCCAGTGCCACCCCCTCCACTCAGACGAGGGGAAGGAAAGGGGGTAATTTCCTACCAATTACCCACCCCTCCTTCTCGACAGGGGGTCGGTAAAGACGTCGACATGTGAGGTATAAGGACTTAATTGTAAATGCGACCCACCTGAGTCGAAGACTTGGTAACATGATTCTTCGTCATCTGTCTGCACACTCTCTCTCACCTGCCGCTTGGCCAGTTCGAGTCCTTGTCTTCATTTTATTTATGACTATTAGGGTCGAAAAAGTCAGTGCTAATAAATGGAGAGATCAACCACTACTTTCAGCAAAGCTTCAAAAGATTTTCCTCTTCCGATTTGTATATATATGTATATATTTTAACTTTGTTTCATTACTTTTTTCTAAGCTGAGAGAAATTTCCAGTTTTCAAATCTATTTATTTAAAATATAGTTGAAGTGTCTATGTTTTCAGAGACAGATCCCTGTGGATATTGCTGATCCCTAAAGAAAGGTTAATTTCACTTATGAACTAGGTACCCAATATAGTGATGCAGTAAGGCTTTCAAATGTAAGGAAAGTGTCTTTTAAAAGGAAAGTTTTCAGCAGACGCCAACAAGAAACCTGTGCTTTTCTGAAAGCATTGATATATTTATGTATTTGTTTATTATTATTATTATTGAAATTCTAATTATACATATTTATTTTATTAGAATACCAGCCTGCAATTTTAATTTTTATTATGCGAGATATTTTTTATTTCTGTGATTATAACCAGCCTGTGAATCATCCCTTCTATTAACTGTTAGCTTTAAATTTTTTAATTCCTGCTAATTCTGTGATACTTTGTTTTATTATATTTGAATTCTGAGCAGATGTGCACTACGTGCACAGGTACTCGATTCTCCTATTCAATTTAGTAGTAGCCTGTGGTTACTACTAACTCAATGAATAAAATAAATAAATAAAAAAAATTATCAACGAAAAAAGTCAAACGTGATATTTTTACTTGCGTGTCACGATGGAAAATATTAAGGATAGACATATTAGTTAATTAATTAAATTAATGATGGAAATCTTATTAAATTAATGATGGACATTTTTTTTCCTATTTAGTAACTTTTTTTCGCTTAACTAATGTTGATAAATTGCTATTGCAGCTAATGTTGATTAATTGTTACTGCTGTTAAGTATATTTAACATATTATATATATTGTAAATTAGTATAGTTTATATTTGACACAAGACCGTTTTTTGTTTCATTTATTATTATTATTTTAATTTAAATGCGTCGCGACGAAGCTAAAAAGAAAAAATTAGACTCGCTTGGTTTAAAAAGATTTTTTTTCACATTATGTTAATTAATTTTATTTTCAAAATTATAATTGTTTTATAAAAGCATTTTTGCTAATTTTTTAAAAATGTGATAAATTAAATAAGGACGAGAGAATTTGAAAAAAATATAAAAATTCTGTGTGTAAACAAAAATTTACTCAAAATTTAGCAAAAAATTTAACAGTTTTAAATTTCAAGAGTATAATAATATTCTATGGAACAAGTAAATATCATTTGAAAGTTAAATTAAAAATGTTTGAAAAAAGGAAACCGAAACTAAAGAGAAACAAAGGAAGAAAACCTAAACTATTTTATTAAAAGAACTAATTGTCAATATTTTCTTCCCAATGTACTCTCAAATGAATATCTTTATTCAAAAATATTTCTCTGTTTGTTACTTCATATCAATCTTTCTATTATCCAGTTAAATTAATCAACAATGAATATTTTCATAACACTTTACAGGTCAACTTTATTATGTACATTTTTTTTCTAACATCAATTTTTAATAATGTATCATAACTTTGGCGTTGTTTTCTGTATCTGTTGTACATACGTTTTAGACGGCAAATTTTGAAGAGAAATTGTTTAGTAACAAAAATGAAACATTTTTTTCAATGTAGACTCCCTCACTGGTGATTATTTAGTTTCATCAACTCATTAAATGCAAACCACTGTATTTCGAGTGTAACGAAATTATTTAGCATTGCAATTACAATGATACTTTACATTATAAATAATTAGAACTTGCAATGTTACTTTACTTTATAAATAATTACAATTAAAATGTTACTTTACATTATAAATAATTGAAATGGAATTATAATGCTTATAAATAATTAGAATTAAATTACAATAATACTTTACATCATAAATAAGAAGAATTGAATTACAATGATACCTTACATTATATATAATTAAAATTGAATTACAATGTTTCTTTACACTATAAATAATTAGAATGGAATTACAATGTTACTTTACATTGTAAATAATTAGAATTGAATTAAAATAATACTTTAGATTATGAATTATTAGAATTGAATTAAAATAATACTTTACACCATAAATAACTAGAATTACAATGTTACTTTACATTTTAAATAATTTAAATGGAATTACAATGTTACTTTACATTATAAATAATTAAAATGGAATTACAATGTTACTTTTATAAACAATTAGAAAAAAATTACAATACTTTAAATTATAAATTATAAATTATTATAACTGAATTACATTGATACTTTACATTATAAATAATTAGAATTGCAATGTTATAATTTACCTTATAAATAATTAAAATTACAATGTTACTTTACATTATAAATATTTAGAATTACAATGTTACTTTACATTATAAATAATTAGAATTGAATTACAATGTTACTTTAGATTATAAATATTTAAAATGGAGTTACAGTGTTACTTTAGATTATAAATAATTAGAAAAAAATTACAATAATACTTTAAATTATAAATTATTATAATTGAATTACATTGATACTTTATATTATAAATAATTAAAATGGAATTACAATGTTACTTTACATTATAAATAATTAAAATTAAATTACAATATTACTTTACATTGTAAATAATTAGAATTAAATTACAATATTACTTTACATTATGAATTATTAGAATTGAATTACATCGATACTTTACATTATAAATAATTAGAATTAAATTGATACTTTACATTGTAATTGAATTTTAATTATTTAAAATCAAACTTATATTTTCAAGCACAATTTAGTGGACGACTTGTCTTCAACGAATAAAGTCTTAAGCTGAATTCCCACCAGATACTAATATTGCATGTCCCAGAATGTCAGCCAGTCAGAGGCATGAGAGGGTAAGAAATCAGGCGTCTGATGCACTGATACGTGTGATCATAGAATGTCGTGGAAATTTAGCTTTAGAAGGAGTTCACAAACACATGCAGTTTCTATGAAATCCTTTTTAAGACTGAGTTGTGTGGCAACTATTTAATCAGTTAATGCACGTTTAACGAGGAATAAAAGACTTCGTATGAGATTCTTTTAGTACGAGAACTATTCAATCACCAGACTAAAATGTTATCAGTGCATCAGGGGCCTAATTAAATAGGAAAATGAAATCCAATTTACAAAATATAATTATATTGAAGCATTTTGAAAACTTCCCGCTCTGCAGGACACTAAGTTAGGATTGGTTTGTCTCTCTACGGTCATTTTTTTTTACACTTTAGGCTAATCAGACGCGGACCTACAGGATTAAAGTGGATTCTGAACCACTAACAAAACATCCAAGCCACTGCCACGCTTCGAACTTGAAGCCTGTGGTACCAAAGACCAGAGGGCTAGCCAATTGGCCATCATGCCGCTACAGGACACTGAGGATTAAACACAACAGACATAGCAACAGCATTTCGAAAACAAATCTATGGAAATATTTTCAATTAAAAAACTATTTTATTCGAATTTACAAAATTTTAAAAGTTCACTTTAAATAAAATAGCTCATTTAAAAATATGTGCTTCTGTGATAACAAATGATAAAAACCTATTAGCAACGCATGCTCAAAGGTTACAAAAACAAATTCAAATTTACACCCATTAAAGATAAGATATGCTGATGAAAATGCTTTCAAAAGGGAATAAGCAATAATTTTCAAGCATATAATTAATTTCCATGTATCTCGTAGATGATCAAAACTTGCTTATAAACTATCATTAACTTACTTTCTGAATTGACTTGTATTGTTTTGTGTAAAATGGACTGTTAACAACAGGAGGCAGTAATGTACCCATGCTATCGTTTTTCTTTCTTTCATGTTTTATTACAATGTTTTCAAATTAATTGTAGTAAATGAAGTTTTTCAAGGTTAAAAAGTGATTAGGATCCGGTTTTCAAAAAGGTTAAATAAACTATTTAATGTTTCTTGCTGAGTATTCTGTTACCTGTTTATATGGAAGAAAAGGAATTTTGAGTATGGGTGGTGGGAGAAAAAATCAAAAGTTTTCCACCGCCTTTTTACAGCCTGACCAAACCTCTGCTGGCGAGAAGGCTTTCTCTTTCACAGACCACGTCTTTGTGGGCGTTTCTTCTTCCTCTTTAACGTCGTGCCGAAGGAAGAAAACGAGCTTCTAAATTGTTTTCTGGTCTGAAGCAATGGAATTCAGAAATGCCACATAAATAGAGACACTTCCGCAATAAATTTCGCTTATTACCCACTTGCATAGACTCTGCCCTGGGACTCTGAACCTCCATATACCGATTATTACTTAATGTGTTGGACTTTAACTTGGTGCTCCGTCATGGGGTGCGTAATTAAACTGTCTCAATGGTACCTATCATTTCTGACATTCATGATGTTGCCAAAAGGTTAAGTGCCGTATTTTCAATGATTTCTTTATACATGTTTCAAGTTCAATGCTTTTTGTATTTTCATAGTACATATCTATTTGGTAGATTTTATTTTTATTTCACAAGAAATAATTTCAATTTGGGTTGATAACATAATGCAAGAAGCAGGAAAGAAAAATGGATTTCAATATAAAAAGGTTAGAAAATATTGTTTGGTGATTTGGATATAAAACTACTACGACTACTAGTAATAATAATAATAATAATAATAATAATAATAATAATAATAATAATAACAATAATAATAATAATCGGCTGGACCGATATACCGGTTACCAATAAAATTTAGACCTATCATTTCTGGCATTCATGTTGTTGCCAAAAAGTTAAGTGCCGTATTTTCAATGATTTCTTTATACATGTTTCAAGTTCAATGCTTTTTGTATTTTTGTAGTACATATCTATTTGGTAGATTGGATTTATATTTCACAAGAAATAATTTAAATTTGGGTTTGTAATATAATACAAAAGGCAGAAGGTAAAAGAAAAATGGATTTCAATATAAAAAGATTAGAAAATATTGTTTCGGGATTTGGATATAAAACTAAAATAATGATAATAATAATAATATGCTGGAACGATATACGGATTACCAATAAAATTTAGGATGTAATGCAAGAACAAAACCGATAACAACAATTTTAAACAATAAAAAACTATAGAATTCGCAATAAATCTCGCTTATTACCCCTTGCATAGACTCTGCCTTGGGAGTCTGAACCTCCATATACCGATTATTACTTAATGTGTTGGACTTTAACTTGGTGCTCCGTCATGGGATGCGTAATTAAACTGTCTCAATGGTACCTATCATTTCTGACATTCATGATGTTGCCAAAAGGTTAAGTGCCGTATTTTCAATGATTTCTTTATACGTGTTTCAAGTTCAAGGCTTTTTGTATTTTCGTGGCACATATCTGTTTGGTAGATTGGATTTGTATTTCACAAGAAATAATTTCAATTTCGGTTGGTAATGTAATGCAGGAAGTAGGAGGTAAAAGAAAAATGGATTTCAATATAAAATGGTTAAAAAATAATATTTCGTGATTTAAATACAGAATTTAAAAAAAAAAATTAATAAAATAATAATAAAATTTAGAATTTAATGTAAATAAGGGTTACCAATAAAATTTAGAATTTAATGTAAGAACAAAACAATAATTTTAAACAATAAAGAAATATAGAATACCAAGCGATTTTTTTTTTTTTTTTCGTGAAATATTTCATTTTCACTTTGAAATAAAATTGTCTTTGCTTTCACCACGCGGCGGTCTGATGTCCAATTGGCTAGCGCTCTGGTCTTTGGTACCACGGCCTTCAGGTTCGAATCTTGGAGGTGGCATGGATGTTTGTGATTTTTTTGGAATTAACGTTAAACTGTAGGTCCTTGTCTAATTAGCCTAAATTGTGCACAAAATGACCGTAGAGCAACAAACAAAACACTTCATCAGGCGATCTTTTAGAAAAAAAATTTTATTATTTAATTATCTAGTTATTAGCTCGGGAAAGAAAATTTAATGAATATTATGTATAAAAAAAGCTCATGAAAGAAATTTAAATAAACCAATAAGAATAGCTAGTGAAATAAATTAAAAGAAAATTAACAATTAAGAAACGGCGAAAGTGGTCAAGGACAGGAAAAAACAATTGACCAAGAGAACGAAATACTCTGCTCTCAAAAACAATACCCATAATTTTATACGTAAATAAGCTCAAAAACGAAGGTGGATAAGATGACTATAATTCAAGATAGTGTTAAGATAGTGGCTATAATTCAAATTCTTCGTGATCAATCCCGTAGCCGAAAATAGGATTTTGTATAGTATTGGCTGTTAATATTACCTAAATTAAAGGAAATGAACATTAAAAAAAAATTTTTTTTTAACTGTAAATTGATTAAAAAAAGAAACACACAAAAAATTTCTCAATCTACAAAAAATAAAACTATTATTTTTGAAAATAAATTAAGAATATGCTGTTCTTTAATGAATGATTATTTACCAATCAAACAGCAACAGATGTTTTTATTTGAAAAGCATTAAAATCTACATTGCTTTCCGAGACATTATATATTTTTGAATTTAAATTCGCAGACTATTGCATAAATTCTAGTAATGAATGTTATGCAATCTTTATGTTTTGCATTCCTTTTTTTTTTTTTTTTTTTTTTCTTTCTTTTTTTTTCTTGAGATACATTATGTTACGCATCAAAATTTCAATGATTTTGCGGTATTTTTAATATTTTTTTTTTAATTATCCACCGTTATTACACAATATTGTTTTCTGAAACACAATTTTGATTTTCAATTCAAAAACTCCACTTTTTAACTGATGCTGTTCTTACAAATATTAGAGATTGATGCAATAAACAGAATAATTATTTTATAATATAAGAATAAGAATTTTCAGCTTTTATTTTATAAACAAACAGTTTGTTCAAATGAATAAACTATTTTATTAATGCATTTAATATATATTTCTATTTTAAAATTTATAAACAAAAGCATGTATTTAAAACAATATCCATCAATTTTTCCCATGGATATGGAATACAATTGTTCATTTCAACTAATTGTTCAATTTTGCGAAGCATTCAAATATTCTTAACATTGGTTTCTCTTCCTTAACAATTTTAAATAATGTTACAGATCCTTAAGGCTGCTATAAAAAATTTTCTTGTGTTGAATTTCATCTGTAAAATAGGCATATGTCTCAACAAGACCGAAATGTTTGGTTTGGTTTGTCGCTCTACGATCATCTTGTGCACACTTTAGGCTAATTAGAGAGAGACCTACAGTTTAACGTGGATTCCGAACCACTACGACATCACAGTGCCTAGAGCTGAGTTGCCCCTTTACAGTTTGGGAATGATATGGGTGAGAAGTCTGACTGAGCTCCGTGACACTCGTACAGTCATATGAGAATGGGACCTACGGCTTAAAGTGGATTCCGAACCACTAACAAACATCCATGCTACCGCCAGGATTCGAACCTGGAGCTTGTGGCACCAAAGGCCAAAGCGCTAACCAATTGGCCTCTAGGCCGTCAAGACAGAAAGAACTAAAATCTCAATTTTCAGAGCCATGTAATATGGGTGTACAAATGAAGAACAAAAATAAATAAATAATTTTGCTCCTTGTCTTTGCTTTTGAGTTAAATTTTTATTTTATTAAAAATATTTTTAAAACATGCTAAAAATAACTTGCTATTCAATCTAGAATATCCGAAAGTTACATCTTGTTTTGGCGAATTACTTAACTGAAGCACGGGGAAAATATTTTTAAAAATACATTTTACAAAATTCAGGTAACCACTGTTTTACATTAAGTGTTGATATCGTTTCAAATATGTAGGAAAAATTTCGATCATATAGATTTCTGATGTTCAGAAACATACAATGAAATCAAAATATACTCTCAAATTCTCATTAAAACAAATAATTAGATCTTAAGCGGAACTTTAGTCAAGCACATGAATTCTCGAATGCCATATCTTTTCGAACGAACCATGTTAATACGTACATCTCCTGCATTGTCATGTCCATATGGTTTTGGTTTGTCGCTCTACTGTCATTTTGTGCACATTTTAGGCTAATTAAACTGGGACCTACAGTTTAACATAGATTCCGAACTACTAACAAACATCCATGCCACCGCCAGGAGAATATGTCCATTTGTGACGAAATAGTGGAAATCGCTTATTGGTGTCTTAATAAAATTCGTAGAAAAATAATTCATCGCAACCTACATTTGCAGTCTTATTAGAGGTCCCTTCTGTTTCTAGCCTTCTTAACACTAGCACTCTTATCCAATACTCTAACAAAACAAACGAATTCTAAATTGGCATTCAGTCCATTCCTCAGTTGACAACCGGAATCTATTACACATCAATATGCAACTATTTTTATGCCTTACGTGTAATAATAATTATTTATGCCTATACTTATTACATATTGTAATATTACAACATTCTTAACATCCCAACTGCCAGATAATGTAATAATTTATTATAAAAATATAGTATTTCTGAGATATATATAAAGCTTTATCAATATTTGTCCTTCATTGTTTTACAATTTTAAAACCAAGCTATGTAGACATATATATTTGCATGCATATATAGCAAATTTATGTACCCATATAATGTATGTTTTGTCACTAAATGCATATTTCATTTTAAATCAGAAAAAAATATTTATATATATTTTTCATTTTTATATTAAAAATTTTGTATAGAGGATATAATTTGAATACTAAATATTTTTTTATTGACTACCACCCCCCTAATCTTTAAAAAAACATCTAAATTTAGCATCTGAGTGGTAGCTTTTAGCATTAATATTACCTAAATAAAGCCTTTTTATTTTTATTATCATAAAGTACACGATTTTCTAGGTATTTTCATTAAAACTTCAAAAAATTCAGTATTTAAATTGGGAATACGCACCAATAATTTCAACTTTTCTAATAATACTTTTGTGTTAATTATTTTTGTCGAAAAAAATATTAATTTTTAAAATTTCTTTAAATTTAATAGAAAGGACTTTGGTGATCAGTGAAAAAAAGTGAAAGAAAGTGATCAGTAAAAAAAAATGGAGAATATTTATAGTGGAATAATGAAGCTAATCTTGTTACTTATGTTAAAAAGTTCCATTCATTGTTTAAGGAAAAAAAAATGGAAAACAATAAGAACTTTTTTTATACGTCAGTGGGTCGCGTGTTCCACTTATGTGCATCACGAACAGCCCACTAACAGGTGACGAAGAGAGGACGCTGCTTTACGAGTGGAATTTTAGAAGTAAATATTCAGCATTTGATAATCGTATGACAGAAAACCCGGAAAGCACCCACCAGGTAGCCAGACTTTCGATGACATTTATATACACTTTCAAAATAGTAATCGCGTTTAAACGATTCTAAAATCAATGACTCCAATGAACGCTGCTAGAAGATTCGAATTTGAACAGTCCCGCAGGTCAGCTGCAAGGACTACATTATCATACATTATCACCGGAAATACTTTATTGCTTACATACCACATACATTGCATTACATTATTACTTATTAATTTTATTATTACTTACATTACATTATTACTTTTCTTGCGTGGACTACATTACCATACATACTACCTACTACATTACCACCAGACCACGAGTTGGTCCATGAATGTCATTGACCTAAAAATTTCGATGTTAATTCGAAAATTGGCATTGTTACCACAAACTTCAGGTTCGAATTCTGGCGGTGGCATGGATGTTTGTGAGTGGTTCGGAATCCACGTTAAGCTGTATGTCCCGGTCTAATTAGCCTAAAGTATGCACAAAATGACTGTAGAGCAACAAACCAAACCTCAAAAATTTTAAATTCTTTCTCAAACATAACTTTATTTTTCTCAAGTAAAAGTTCAAGCGGTCAGCGATAATTTTTAAGAATCATAAATTTTAGGACCATACTTGTGCTGTAATACTTTTTTTTTGTCCTTATGAATATCTTATAAATGAGCTCAGTGCAAAGGGCAATTATTTATTTTTAGCACTGTAATTTTTAAAGACAAAAAGTAAATAAAAAAATATATATACAACTAAAAATTTTGTAGAATTGAATTAAATTCTATTCAGGAAGTTGTCATTTTTGTTGCCGCATTCTACACTCAGCGTGCCTCAAATACCCCACTATATATTTAAATCTAGTTTGTCTCCCTATTGTATTTTTCAAAACCAATTCCGCAAATATAATTTTATTTTTCTCAAGTAAATTTTCTAGCGGTCACCGATAATTTTTAAGAATCATAAATTTTATGACCATATTTGGCCTGTAATAGTTCTTTTTTGTCCTTATGAATATCTTATAAATGAGCTTAATGCAAAGCGCAATTTTTTATTTTTAGCACTGTAATTTTTAAAGACAGAAAGTAAAAAAAAATATATACAACTAAAAATTTTGTTGAATTGAATTAAATTCTATTCAGAAAGTTGTCATTTTTGTTGCCGGATTCTACACTCAAAGTGGCCTCAAATACCACACTATATGTCTGAATCTATTTTGTCTCGCTATTGTCTTGTTCAGAACCAATTCCACAAATATAATTTTATTTTTCTCAAGTAAATTTTCTAGCGGTCACCGATAATTTTTAAGAATCATAAATTTTATGACCATTCTCGTGTTGTAACATTTTATTTTTGTCCTTATGAATATCTTATAAATGAAAATTTTATATAAATTTTATGACCATACTTGTGTTGTAACATTTTTTTCTCCTTATGAATATTTTATGAATGGAAATTTTATATAAATTTTATGACCATACTTGTATTGTAACATTTTTTTCTCCTTATGAATATTTTATAAATGAAAATTTTATATAAATTTTATGACCATACTTGTGTTGTAACATTTTTTTCTCCTTATGAATATTTTATAAATGAGAATTTTATATAAAATTTATGACCATACTTGTGTTGTAACATTTTTTTGTCCTTATGAATATTTTATAAATAAAAATTTTATATACATTTTCTAACCATACTTGTGTTGTAACATTTTTTTGTGCTTATGAATATTTTATAAATGAAAATTTTATGACCATACTTGCGTTGTAACATTTTTTTTGTCCTTGTGAATATTTTATAAATGGAAATTTTATATAAATTTTATGACCATACTTGCGTTGTAAAATCTTTTTTGTCCTTATGAATATTTTATAAATGAACCCAATACAAAGTGCATTTTTTTATTTTTAGCATTGTAATTTTTAAGACAAAAATTAAATAAAAATAATGAAAATAAATTATATATATATATATATATACAAATAAAATTTTTTTGTAGAATTAGTTATATGAGGTTATAGTATGGTTATTGGTAGTTGTCATTTTTGTTGCCCTATTCTTCACTGAACGTGGCCTCAAATACCCCACTATATGTCTGAATCTATTTTGGCTCGCTATTGTCTTTTTCAAAATCAATTTTAATATCCGGGTTAATTTAACAACTAATCAAATTAAAAATATTATAAACTTTAAAACAGTCTGCGAGCCCAACTTCTGCTGAGGTGTATAATCGATTTTCTCATTACACGCTTGGACGACCAAACCGACTTTTTTTTTCCCCAACCTATTTTCACGGCGTTTCCCATTGCAAACCGGATTCCTTGTGTTGGTGGAAAAGTCATTAATGCCTGCCTGTAAAAAATAGGAAAAAATGTGTTGATCATTAAGCAATTTTTCGTGAGATCATGATGAGGTGTTGGAGGGACAGTGGAATTAAGAAAAATAAGGTTTTAGTAACGCAAAGATCGTTTTTCAAGTCGATTGCTCAGTAAATGAAATATTTGTTTTTGAATGTTTTAATCTAGAATCAATATAGTTTTTTTTCCCGAATAATTACTTTTGAGAGATTATTTTATGATTAAAATAAAAATTTTCAGTAAAGGGTGCATCATACAAATTTTTCATGATATAAAAAGGGAAGAAACAGAATAATTCAAACAATGATGGTATTTGAGTATCAAAAAGGAGAAGGGAAAGTAACGGAATAATTCAAGACGTTGTTGTTTTATCTCAGCAATAACAGAGGAAATTCAAAATAGCGAAATACGATACAGCAAATATCCCTAAATATCTTATTTTCATAATATTTAAATGCTTATATATATATGTATTTGGATAATTTTCTTTTTTAAACTGTTCAAAGGCAATCAATTTTCAAAAATATTTTACATTGTAATCTATACTAGATACTTTTTTTTGATTCAGATTTCAATTTAATTTTTTTTGTTTTAAGAGTAATTTGAAATTAAATAATATTGCAATACATCAATTTCACTGACAAAGCGAATATGAGGCATTAGCATGATCTCATAATGATTTTCCTTTTTAAAATGTTCAAAGGCAACCAATTTTTAAAAATATTCTACATTGTAATCCATACTAGATAGTTTTATATTTCATATTGCAATTTTTATTTTTTATTTTAAGGTTACCTTGAAATTAAATAACATTTCAATGCACCAACTTCACTGACAAAGCGAATATGAGGCATTAGCATGATCTCATAATGATTTTCTTTTTTAAACTGTTCAAAGGCAACCAATTTTCAAAAATATTCTACATTCTAATCTGTACTAGATACTTTTATAATTCATATTTCAGTTTTTATTTTTTTGTTTTAAGAATATCTCGATATTAAATAATATTACAATATACATCAACCTCACTGACAAAGCAAATATGAGGCATTAACATGATCTCATAATGATTTTCTTTTTAAAACTGTTTAAAGTTAACCAATTTTTAAAAATATTTTACATTGTAATCTATACTAGATACCGTTATAATTCATATTTCAGTTTTTTTTTTGTTTTTTTTTTAAGAGTATCTCGATATTAAATAATATTACAATATACATCAACCTCACTGACAAAGCGAATATGAGGCATTAGCATGATCTCATAATGACGAAAGGACCGGTTTCAAAATAACGTATAAAAACTATCAATGATCTTAAACTAGAAGTTTTATTTGAAGAATACTGCTTTTATTTATCCGAATTTTTTTTTTTCATATATCAGGACTCAACATCGTTGAAGCATTTCGGCACATCATATTGAATTTTTTATTTTTTATATTAAGGTTACCTTGAAATTAAATAGCCTCATAATATATCGACATCACTGACTAAGAGAGCATGTGACATTAGCATGATGTAACATCTCGTAATAACGAAATTCAAAATTGATAATAAGTATCAATGTGCATAAATAGAAGCACGCTAAGCTAAGCTGGGTATAATATAATAAGTGCGTCATTTCCAAATTAAGGAAAATTGGTTTTTAATGAAAAATATAATTTACCTTAATAACATTCTTATTTTTCAATTATAAGTCAAATGTTTGGGAATTTCTTTTCAGTAATAACACTCATTATTCTATTAAAGTCATCTGAAGTTATTTAATATTTGCTAATCTATGTAAAAAATGCTATAAGATATCCTTTTGCAGTGTTTGATTTTTATTTAATGATGCTTAAATCAGGCAAGAATTAAAGTAAAAAGAGCAATTCCATAACAGTTACATATCATTTAATACAGTAGTAGACAATAAAATGAATATTAGCAGTAAAATGCAAGAATTCAGAACACACGAAACCAAAATATATTTAAAAATGAGAAATAATAAATAAATAAAATAATTCGAATGAACTTGTTATTTTTACAATTATGAAGTTTACTGAAAACCTTGAAACTATCTTGAGATTTTAATAAATTGATATATGTAACATACGTTTCAATGCTTCAATGTTATTTATTTTTCGATACTGGTGAATAGATTTAGTAATAATAGACAATGATGTTTATTTATGGAACTCGGACATTTTTTTGTTTCTTGTATAATTTTTATGAAAATGTTAAGAATATATTTAAAGGAAACTCATTAAAAATAATTAGTGTCTTAATTTTATTAACTTTGACAGTAATTCCAAACAGATTAAACTCCATGTTTAAATTTGAATATTTTTTTTACAAACTGATTTCTAAATTATTGCAGTCTTATAGTTCTAGAAATTGAAAATTCTAGACTGCAACCTCATTTTTCTAAGTGATTACAATCTTATATAATTAGAAATAAAGATATTTATATTATCACACACGCTATTCTTTCAAGATAAAAGTAAATATATATATATATAAGAGTAAATTTTAAATGGTTAAGTGTAAAGATTATCAAAATTTCATCAAAAGCTATGGTATATTACTTCAGAAACATTGATAATACCATAGAATCAAACTGACATTATGATTCATTTCTTTCTGAATTTTGATTAATAAGATTAATATAATCAACTGAAATAATGTAACAAACATTAAAGGATTTTCATTTCAATATTAAAAGCAAAAAATCAAAAGGAAAAAAAAATAGTTTCTGGCGTATTCTTTAACCTCCTATACAAAAGAAAACCTTACTCGTATTAAAACTAACGAAGTTCGATTCGATCGAATAGATATCTTAATTTTGTAAAATATAATTACCTAAAAGAAAATATACCTTACTGCGCATATTGTTTTATACGAATTACTCCTGATGATATATGATGAAGTACTGATTTTTCAGATTGTTACGTGTGAAGTAGGGAGAAAAATTAAATTCTAAAAGTATCTACCGAACAGAGTAAATTTTAAATGGTTAAGTGTAAAAGTTATCAAAATTTCAGCAAAAGCTATGGTATATTACTTCAGAAACATTGATAATACCATAGAATCAAACTGACATTATGATTCATTTCTTTCTGAATTTTGATTAATAAGATTAATATAATCAACTGAAATAATGTAACAAACATTAAAGGATTTTCATTTCAATATTAAAAGCAAAAAATCAAAAGGAAAAAAAAAATAGTTTCTGGCGTATTCTTTAACCTCCTATACAAAAGAAAACCTTACTCGTATTAAAACTAACGAAGTTCGATTCGATCGAATAGATATCTTAATTTTGTAAAATATAATTATCTAAAAGAAAATATACCTTACTGCGCATATTGGTTTATACGAATTACTCCTGATGATATATGATGAAGTACTGATTTTTCAGATTGTTACGTGTGAAGTAAGGAGAAAAATTAAATTCTAAAAGTATCTACCGAACAGAGTAAATTTTAAATGGTTAAGTGTAAAAGTTATCAAAATTTCAGCAAAAGCTATGGTATATTACTTCAGAAAAATTGATATAACATAGAATCAATTATTTTTGAAATTTGATTAGTAATATTAATATAATCAACTGAAATCATATATCCAAATTTAAAAAATTTTCATTTCAGCATTAAAACCAAAAAACCCAATGAAAAAAAAAGTTTATGACCTATCTTTCTCTAAGAAAGCATTAGTAGTATTAAAACTAACAAAGTTCGATTCGATATCTTAATTTTGCAAAATTTAATTATTTTAAAGAACAATATACCTTACACATTGTTTTATACGAATTACTCCTGGCTAGAAGAAGCAGGTTTCTTTACATGTTTTGTCATGATATATGATGAAGCACTGATTTTTCAGATTGTTTCGTGGGAAGTAGGGATAAAAATTCAATTCTAAAAGTATGTACCGAACAGGAAAGCAGCAGTTTGAAAAGAAAAAAAAAGCTTGAGAGAGTTCATTGAGTTCGAAATGGGTTATTAATTGTTGAGCAAAACTCGCAATCAAAATAAAGAAGGGGGAAAATTCGGCGTTAGTTTCTCAGTTATAGTTCATTTAAGGTAATTACATGTTTCCTGTAAAATTTAAATCGATTTCACGCTATTTCTATTTTATTTAAACCGGAGAACAATAACATCACATTTCATTTATTTTCACACGCTGTGAATGATAGGGTTGAGGGAAGAGAATACAAAGGAGAACATTTTCGTATTCACATAATTAAGATTTATATTGAAATGAAACTCTCAGATAAGCAATTTGACGACGAATTTTGTTTGGGAAAATTACTTAATCGTTCCATTAGTTCTTTTTTTTTTTTAAAGATTTTTTTTTTTTCTGATGCAGTAGGCAATCATTTTTATTTCGGACCTTTGGAAGATTTTTTGTTGCAAAGCATTTATTATAAAATGACTAAATTTAGAATGCTTAAAAATTCTGTAATATATTATTCTACGTATTAGTACAGAGGTAGTCAACCCTGAATATTATTCCGGACCGTGAGATTTATCACACTTTTACAAAATATATTTATTTTATATTGGCCAAAGTATTGAAAGCAAATATATTAAAAAAATACATTATTTGTACATCCATATATTTAAAAATTAATCTGTCGAAATTATAAGAAAAAAATAACTTTGATTTTAAAATAATATTCATGCGTATATATGACAGATACTGCCTTTTTATTTATGAGTTCGCAGAATAATTAAATTAAATTCAGCAAACTCATGAGGCGAGCTCATCGACTTGCAAAAGCTAAGTGAAAGAGTGGAGAAACAAATATCGCACTAATAAAATAAATATTTTTTTATTTAATTTATATTTATATATTTTTTATATTTCATTTTTAGTTTCATATATTTCTTTACAATGTGCATTTAGTATCATTATTATTATATTATCTATGTTTAAATTTAAGAAGAATAATAAACACAATAATAACTCATGTTTCAATTTTTCACTCCAAAAAAATGTCTATAGTGGGTCTAAATCTAATAGGGGGATATATAGTAATTTTATATGCGGCCCGCGGAGTTAGGATACATTTCCAAAGTGGCCCACAAGATCATTTGGGTTGGCCACTCCTGTATTATAAGACTCATTTTATGATTTCAATACAGTTTTTTTTTTTTTTTTTTTTTTTTTTTTTTTTTTTTTTTGTAGAAAAACTTTTTCATGTAAAATTTTTTAAACCTTTTTTTTTTCGGTTAAAAAATAGCAATATTTAAAAAGAGTATATTCATTCTTCCAGTTATTAATATTTCTCAATATTTATAATTTTTCAGAAGATTCAAGAATTTTCTTACTTTTAAAAACACCATCTATAAAAAATTATGAAAACACATAAGATTCATGAAAAATACGATATGGAATACAGTATAATCTACAGTTTTTGTAGAAAAACATTTTTATGTAAAATTTTTAAAATGTTTCCGAACATACTTTGTAAACTTGAACTGTAATAGTTGAGTGATGTTAACCTAAGCCTTTACAATACAAAAGACTATTTTTAAAGCTTTTTTTGGAGTTAAAAAAATAGCGATTTTTAAAAAGAGCATATTCATTCTTCCTGTTATTAATATTGCTCAATATTTATAATTTTTCAGAAGATTCAAGAATTTTCTTACTTTTAAAAACACCATCTATAAAAAATTATGAAAACACATAAGATTCATGAAAAATACGATATGGAATACAGTATAATCTACAGTTTTTGTAGAAAAACATTTTTATGTAAAATTTGTAAAATGTTTCCGAACATACTTTGTAAACTTGAATTGTAATAGTTGAGTGATGTTAACCTAAGCCTTTACAATACAAAAGACTATTTTTAAAGCTTTTTTTGGAGTTAAAAAAATAGCGATTTTTAAAAAGAGCATATTCATTCTTCCTGTTATTAATATTGCTCAATATTTATAATTTTTCAGAAGATTCAAGAATTTTCTTACTTTTAAAAACACCATCTATAAAAAATTATGAAAACACATAAGATTCATGAAAAATACGATATGGAATACAGTATAATCTACAGTTTTTGTAGAAAAACATTTTTTATGTAAAATTTGTAAAATGTTTCCGAACATACTTTGTAAACTTGAATTGTAATAGTTGAGTGATGTTAACCTAAGCCTTTACAATACAAAAGACTATTTTTAAAGCTTTTTTTTGGAGTTAAAAATAGCGATTTTTAAAAAGAGCATATTCATTCTTCCTGTTATTAATATTGCTCAATATTTATAATTTTTCAGAAGATTCAAGAATTTTCTTACTTTTAAAAACACCATCTATAAAAAATTATGAAAACACATAAGATTCATGAAAAATACGATATGGAATACAGTATAATCTACAGTTTTTGTAGAAAAACATTTTTATGTAAAATTTGTAAAATGTTTCCGAACATACTTTGTAAACTTGAATTGTAATAGTTGAGTGATGTTAACCTAAGCCTTTACAATACAAAAGACTATTTTTAAAGCTTTTTTGGAGTTAAAAAAATAGCGATTTTTAAAAAGAGCATATTCATTCTTCCTGTTATTAATATTGCTCAATATTTATAATTTTTCAGAAGATTCAAGAATTTTCTTACTTTTAAAAACACCATCTATAAAAAATTATGAAAACACATAAGATTCATGAAAAATACGATATGGAATACAGTATAATCTACAGTTTTTGTAGAAAAACATTTTTATGTAAAATTTGTAAAATGTTTCCGAACATACTTTGTAAACTTGAATTGTAATAGTTGAGTGATGTTAACCTAAGCCTTTACAATACAAAAGACTATTTTTAAAGCTTTTTTTGGAGTTAAAAAAATAGCGATTTTTAAAAAGAGCATATTCATTCTTCCTGTTATTAATATTGCTCAATATTTATAATTTTTCAGAAGATTCAAGAATTTTAATAAGTGTTTTACGTTTAAAGACACCATCTATAAAAAATTATGGAATTCTATCCATCTATTAAAAATTCCTTCGTGTTACGAATCATAGCATTGGTATTTAAAATATTTTATTCTGTAACTACATTTTAATTAATAAACGCCATCGTAGCTAGTTGTTTCACTGTACAAATAATTTTCGTCTTATTCAGAAAAAAAGAACTCAGGAAAATATAAAATGTTTGTCATTTACGTACTAAACTGTAAGATTCATGAAAAATACGCTATGGAATACAGCATAATCATGGTCATTAACAAAGACTATCATTTTAGCCTAAATTAATGATAAGCATTCATTAATGTACTACAAAGTTAATGCCATCTGACCAATTTATTTCTTTAATGATACGCATTATATTTAATACGTTAAGTGCATGTATTTGATAGCAGCAACTTATCAAGCTATTTCTGATGTGAGAAATGTCTTCTTAATCACCTACTAGGATCGGAAAGACCACGCTCATTAAAGTAAATGACATCATATTAACTTATAATCGTTATGGTTTCTTGGCGATCAATTCATATTTTTAAAGAACAGTAATGTCAACAAGTGTAAAAAATTCGATTCAATGTCATTTTAACTAACAAACTATTTATTAAGTATACGTAATCACATAACAAAATAGAGGGTTAGTTGCTTTTTTGCTTTATGAATAATCCTCATTATGTGCTCATGTCTCGTTTCAAGTAAGCAGATTTCACTATATATCATTCCCCACTGTTAATTGATAAATATTCGATTAAATGATTTATGGAACTCAGATCTGTGTATTCTCTATTCAGGTGATACATTTTTTTCTGAGAGTATTGGATTCTTTTTCTCATAAATTGTCATTTAAAAGGAAAAATTGCATTTTGAAATAAAGGAAAAAAAATCCTTCTCGTTATGAATCATAGAATTGATATTTAAAGTGTTTTATTCCAACAAAATAGAGAGTTACTTACTTTTTTGCTTTATGAATAATCCTCA
Organism: Caerostris darwini; assembly: GCA_021605075.1. NCBI lineage: Eukaryota > Metazoa > Arthropoda > Arachnida > Araneae > Araneidae > Caerostris > Caerostris darwini. The sequence continues at coordinate 284,845 of BPLQ01011058.1, read as the reverse complement.
TTATGTGCTCATGTCTCGTTTCAAGTACGCAGATTTCACTATATATCATTCCCCACTGTTAATTGATAAATATTCGATTAAATGATTTATGGAACTCAGATCTGTGTATTCTCTATTCAGGTGATACATTTTTTTCTGAGAGTATTGGATTCTTTTTCTCATAAATTGTCATTTAAAAGGAAAAATTGCATTTTGAAATAAAGGAAAAAAAATCCTTCTCGTTATGAATCATAGAATTGATATTTAAAGTGTTTTATTCCAACAAAATAGAGAGTTACTTACTTTTTTGCTTTATGAATAATCCTCATTATGTGCTCATGTCTCGTTTCAAGTACGCAGATTTCACTATATATCATTCCCCACTGTTAATTGATAAATATTCGATTAAATGATTTATGGAACTCAGATCTGTGTATTCTCTATTCAGGTGATACATTTTTTTCTGAGAGTATTGGATTCTTTTTCTCATAAATTGTCATTTAAAAGGAAAAATTGCATTTTGAAATAAAGGAAAAAAAATCCTTCTCGTTATGAATCATAGAATTGATATTTAAAGTGTTTTATTCCAACAAAATAGAGAGTTACTTACTTTTTTGCTTTATGAATAATCCTCATTATGTGCTCATGTCTCGTTTCAAGTACGCAGATTTCACTATATATCATTCCCCACTGTTAATTGATAAATATTCGATTAAATGATTTATGGAACTCAGATCTGTGTATTCTCTATTCAGGTGATACATTTTTTTCTGAGAGTATTGGATTCTTTTTCTCATAAATTGTCATTTAAAAGGAAAAATTGCATTTTGAAATAAAGGAAAAAAAAATCCTTCTCGTTATGAATCATAGAATTGATATTTAAAGGGTTTTATTCCAACAAAATAGAGGGTTAGTTGCTTTTTTGAATAATCCTCATTTTACGCTCATGTCTCGTTTCAAGTACGTAGATTTAACTAAATATCATTCCCCACTGTTAATTGATAAATATTCCATTAAATGATTTATGAAAGACTATTTCTATGCTAAGAATATTTTTTTCTGAGAGTATTGGATTCTTTTTCTCATAAATTGTCATTTAAAAGGAAAAATTGCATTTTGAAATAAAGGAAAAAAAATCCTTCTCGTTATGAATCATAGAATTGATATTTAAAGTGTTTTATTCCAACAAAATAGAGGGTTAGTTGCTTTTTTGAATAATCCTCATTTTACGCTCATGTCTCGTTTCAAGTACGTAGATTTAACTAAATATCATTCCCCACTGTTAATTGATAAATATTCTATTAAATGATTTATGAAAGACTATTTCTATGCTAAGAATATTTTTTTCTGAGAGTATTGGATTCTTTTTCTCATAAATTGTCATTTAAAAGGCCAAATTTAATTTTGAAATAAATGAAAAAAAATCCTTCTCGTTATGAATCATAGAATTGATATTTAAAGTGTTTTATTCCAACAAAATAGAGGGTTAGTTGATTTTTTGCTTCATGAATAATCCTCATTTTGCGCTCATGTCTCGTTTCAAGTACGTAGATTTCACTATATATCATTCCCCACTGTTAATTGATAAATATTCCATTAAATGATTTATGAAACGCAGATCTGGTTATTATCTATTCAGGTGAGACATTTTTTTTCTGAGAGTATCGGATTCTTTTTCTCATAAATTGTCATTTGAAAGGTCAAATTGAATTTTGAAATAATTAAAAATAAATTGCTTCGCTTTATGATTCATAGCATTGATATTTAAAATATTTTATTCCAACAAATTAGAGGGTTAGTTGCTTTTTTGCTTTATGAATAATCCTCGTTATGTGCTCATGTCTCGTTTCAAATACGTAGATTTTACTATATATCATTCCCCACTGTTAATTGATAAATATTCAATTAAATTATTCATGAAATGTAGATCTGTGTATTCCCTATACTGGTGATACATTTTTTTCTGAGAGTATCGGATTCTTTTTATCATAAATTGTCATTTAAAAGTCCAAAATGAATTTTGAAATAATCAAAAATAATTCCTTCACATTATGAATCATATCATTGGTATTTAAAATATATTTTCCGTAGCTGCATTTTAATTAATATACACTATCGTAACTAAATCTCCAATTGTTTAACTGTAAAATTAATTTTCGTCATATTCAGAAGAAAAAAAGAACTCAGAAAAATGTACAATATTTGCCATTTATTTGCCACTGCACATTAAAATTTCATTAATTTATTATTTTTACATTAAAAAAGTATGCTAATCGAATAATAATTATATAAATAAATGAGCGAGAAATATTTTTTTAACTATCAGTATTTTATTTTTAACTTATTCATTCGTCCATTCATAATAATTATATTTAAAATTAACCATAATAATTCGAGATTATTTTTATTAATTTCAAAATTAGAACATAAATGAAATTCATTTAAATGAAAAAGAATGCTATCAATTTTCTTAGAAATTTGAGCTAAGATTGTATTTTGAATTATTATTATTGATATTGATTGTATTTGAATTATAACTACTAATTATATTAAAAAATCTAAATATGGATGTTTGTATCTGTCAATCAATATCTTATCTTTTCTAATACCTAATTACTTTACTATACTTAGCAAATGCATACTGGATTGAAGATATAATTTCAAATATATTAATTTGACAGTTGATTGTTCTGAAAAATAAGTATAAAATGGAAATATTTTAAAAAAAGCTAGTTTGTCAAATAAATTTTGGTTGCAATAAAAATACTTTCATATTTTACACTGGGAATTTAATATAATATAATTAATATTTCAAATTTTCGTTTTTTTATCCGAATTTTAAAGTACGGCATAATTTTTATTATGTTAAAGGACATTTAAGTTGACTTTAAGAATGATATATTTGCTTTATCGTTTGTTTTTGAAAATTAATTTACAGTAATTTATCTTTTATTTTCTTATTTTCAGTAACAATTCATTTCCAACAAAGAAGCCACACGCATGAATCATGATGAAATATACTTTTATTCAAAATAGTCTAATAATACAATTTTTTATTATTAAAAAAAGTCGTTACTGAAAGAAATGACAGTGTAACCATCTAAATGCTAAGTACCTTCTATTTTATATAATACGACGCGGTAGGTGGAAGTTTCCACAAAAAAAGAAGAAAAAGAAAAATGCTAAAATATGATTTGCGATTTAAAAAGTACACTACTATGCTTTGTTCGTCGTCCTTTAAGCAATCTCATTCTTTATGATTAGCACGCCAAAGAAAAAAGATTTTTCTCGAAAGAAATAGAGCCCTGTGAGTCAGCATATAGTTTTTTTTCTTCGAGTCTATAAGCTCTGAGGTTCTTCCAAGAATCGGCAGGTATTCAATTAGTGGTGACAAGAATTTCGAAATTTTACGACTTCGCGCTTTTTGTGTTTGAACTAATTCCTCGACTTTAGGGTTAATTATCTAGAAACACTCAATCAGCATAAGAACAAACGGTCCTTTGTCAAGCATGATCTTTTATTCTGAAAGCGTTTCAAAATGTGGGACGGAAAATTTACATGTGCAAATAAAATAAATTTGATTTGGTTATTAAACTGCATCAAAAGAAAATAAATTTGATTTGGTTATTAAATTGCATCAAAAGAAAATAAATTTGATTTGGTTATTAAACTGCATCAAAAGATTTTACATTTTCATGACATTGGCACAAATCCATGAAGTTATAGATATTCTCCAGTCTTATTGGATATTGGCACATATCCATGAAATCATAGATATGTTCCAATTTGAATGAATACATACATGAAGTCATAGATACGTTCCAATCTTAATGGATATTGGCACCTCGTATATGAAATCATAGATAACTTACAATTTTAATAGATATTGGCATATATACATATGTTTTTTTAGTTTTGAATAATAAAAAATTAAATTAAATTTTTTGAAGAACTATTTATTACAAAATTTATCAACAAATGAAAACCAAGCACTGGGTGCATGCCCCTATGATGGTTTTTATGGTATAAGTATTGTAATGTAATCTTAAAGTTTTTGTTGCTTTTTTAGATTATTTGAAATAAAATACCAGTTGACTAAGTAGAATGTAACCAATTTCAATGGTTTTATTAATTTAAAAATCTAATGTATAGCATTAACTATATTTTATAAGAAAATGTGTACATATATTGTGTACTTATTGTTCCAAATATTATTTTTCTCATAATCAGTTACAAGATTTGGGAAAGAGGATTTAATATATAACTTTTCTATTGTGTAAGTACTCATGTTATGATAGAAGTAACAAAAGAAAGCGGAAAGATGTAAATTCATGGATTTTTTCCAATCATGGTAAAAACAATGAAATTAATTTCGTAGATATTCTACATATCATCACAATAGCCAACACAATGATATAAATGAGTGAATAGATTTAAAAAAAGGTACACAAATTACTTTAAAGATGCCATGAACCCTCTGAACTTGTGAGAAATGTGAAGAACCGGTATGCTATGAATGAACGATATTTTATCATTCATAGTTTAATATTAATAATCAGCGGTCCCTTTATGCAGATATTTTTTAGTTATAATTTGTTTGGGTTATTTTTTTCTATTTACAGAATTTCTGTATCCGGAGTATTTATAGTTAAATTTCCTCTATAAACAGCATCCAACAGCTAAAACGGCTGAACGGATTGTAACCATATTTGGCATATAGACTATACACGAGGTGAGCTCAACGAATTTGGGAAAAAAAATAGTTTAAACATGTCCGCCAGGTGCCACTTTTCATGGAAAAACATTAAATTAAACAAAAAAAAAAATTTTTTTAAACAGACCATTAAGGAAGATATAAGCAATTCGAACATTTATTGAATGGTTTTTGATCACATTAAATGGAACCACATTAAATAAAGATAAGGAAATTACAATACGCTTGTCACAAGAAGAGCAGTTATGCTCAGGACGATGTAATGAATGTGTCCATTCACCTGCAAAATTTAAAGGCGAGGGACTGTGTGTTCAACAGCAGATCGTAACTGATCAGTTGTGATGCTTCATGCATGCAGTATAATGGATTTCTTTAAGTTATCCAACACTGCAACAACTCAACAATAAACCAGATTTTTTAAATGGCCTCATAACCAGAAATCGCATGAAGTTAAATCCAGCTAACGTAATGGCCATGAATTAATAAATGAGCGACTAATAACACGTTCATATGTGAAGTATTGGAGCAAAAATGCCTTCAATCACATATGGATATGTGAGGGGGAACCATTTTTCATGAAAATGGTCTTAAGGCAGTGCCTGCGCTGTAGCTGAGCCATAATAAAAGTCTGCAGCATGTCCTGTTATAGACGGCCCATAATAGAACATCTCAATTATTTTCTTAAAGTAAAATGACTCAAGGTGGAATGTCGCCATGAATCCACATCATACAATCAACTTTAGAGAATGTAAGGGAATTTCATAACCCATCCGTGGATTTTTTTTAGTCTAAATGCGACAAATCTGTGTGTTGACTATCCCCTTCAGGTAGAATATATTCCACTGCCATTCTGTTGAGAAAACAAACTGCGATGTCGTTGTGGCTTATCAAGCATCTACTCAGTATGTTAGATCTTGTACAGGAAGAAATGCATTTAATTTCGGAGCACTTTCTGGACAGTATAATAAGGAAAGCCTGCCTCTCGAGATATTGCAAGTGCGCTACTGCCTTCAAAGTCACATGTACGTGACTGTTCGACAATAGCTGTCTTGACGCCATCAACAACTACCTGTGTGGTAGGTTTACAGTGTCTTCCAGGTTGAACTCGCGCACTTGAATTTTACGTTATCTACAAATCTCGCACTCGTGACTAAGACACCTTTGGTAGACATTAGTCTACACCGTAGTTTCTTTATGCGACGAAATTCACCGCATCAGAAATATTCCCCTTGTTTTGATAAAACAGCTTTACTAATAATGTACGTTCAACTAGAGATAACGCCATCGTGACAGCCGGAAACATCGAAATTAAATATGACAACTTCTGCAGATGTTTTATACCGAGACCTGTTTTGCATAATGCTTCTTCTTTGCAATCCCAACCGATTGTTTTTCTCGGTTTTGCATTTTATTATTTATAAATCTTGTTCTGAATTGTTCAAATTGTTTATGGATTCAATGTTGGCTGTTTATTTTATTAAATTTTTTGTTTCCCATGAAAAGCGTCACCTAGTGGACATTTTGAACCTTTTTTTAAAAATTTCTTGAGCACATCTATATAGTTTATTAAATGTGGTTTTAATCCGTTCACCCATTTTAGCTGTAGGATGCTGTTTATAGGGGTTTAATAATCTTTTTATATATAAAAATAATAAAGCATTATCAGATAAAGAGTTAAGCCATTTTTTATTTCATTTTGAAAATTAGTCCCTGGAAAGGTTAATATATTCAGAAATGGGTATTAAACTTTATAAAAAAAATATTCATCTGTAGTTATTAGAAAATAGAATAAGTATTGACCTCTTTTGGTGAAATTATTCTTTCTATATTTACATTCTTCTGATTCATAATTTCAAAACTAGATAGAACATCTAAGCCTAACCGTTTCCATTAATTTATTTATTTTACTTTTGTTAATATTGCATTGTTTATAATGTATTGTTTAATGTTATACTGTTTAATATTCTATTGTTTATTCTTAGAATTTAATTTTAAAATTGTGTTTCGCATCTTTTTTTTTTTGTAGTATGTAATAAATATTGTTACATTTATTACATGTAATTTATGTAATAAATTTACTGATATTTATATGCTTTCCAACACATAGTTAAGCATTACAAATCTTTTCTGTCGTTAAAGATATATTTGGAGCAGCTTTTAATTTTTATCTTTTCATTAAATGGAACTCCTTACATTTTTGTATTAATTGGAACTGGTATATTATTTTGTAATAAAATTAATTTTGCTTAACTTCTTGCAAATAGAAATTTCTCGGATATGGTGATAGGATAGCTGAAATTCTTTAGTAAAATTTCGCATTGTTATTAACATTTCTCAATATGTCAGCATTTTTTATTTTTGATAAAATTTCGAACAATTTCGCAATAAATAAAGCCGTTTAAATTAATTTCTAGGCATTTTTTAAAAATAAATATGCACAAAATCTAATGAAAAAAAAGTTAGCAAGAGTTTTTATTTTAAATTCATAGTCTGTTGGGCGAAATTGGTTCACTCCTACTCGTAACTTTTTAATTAATTTTTCGCCGTCTTTTTAAACTTTTGAGCTAGCATATAAATGCGCATTCATAACAGTAATTTTATTATGCATTTAAATGTTATGAATACGATTATTATTTATACTATGACATGCGTACTACCTTTCTAGTTTAAGTACCTTGAATTATTACTCATAACAATTTACTAATCCAAATTAATTCAAAACAGAAGGATTAACTTGGCGTGGCGTAGAATAGTTTCGGTTTAAACAGACTCATTGTACATGAAATATACGTAGACAACATATTTAGAGGGAAAGTTTGGTATGTGAAAGGGGCAATTACTCGAAATAAAGTACATTGCCAAAGGATACATTTATTAACATGTTCTCAATTTGCTTAAAATTTCTTTCTGAATAGAGTGTGAAATGCAATGGATTTCACCGAAAAAGAGATACCAATGTAAAAAATAAAGATGAACTAATCACTGCATTTTATTTTTTATGAAATATTGAATTTCAATTTGATTGAGTTAGATTCGTATATAATATATATATCTTCATTTCTAATGATATAAATCTGCAATCATTTAGAAAATATAAATATCTTCATTTCTAAAGATATAAGTTTGTAATCCCTTAGAAGAATAAGATTGCAGTCTAGAGTTTACAATTTCTAGAACTATAAGGCTGCAATAATTTAGAATACAGATTGTAAAAAAATAATTGTTCAAAATTAAACATGATATTAAATCTGTTTGGAATTACGATCAAAGTTAAGAAAATTAAGACATTAACGTTTTTATTTTTAATGAGTTTCATTTAAATATATTCTTAACACTTTCATAAAATTTTACAAGAACCAGAAAACTGTCCGAGTGCCATAAATAAACATTATTGTGTGTTATCATTAAATCTATTCACAAGTAACGAGAAATAAATAACATTGAAGCATTGAAACAGAAACTATGTTATATGTATTAATTTATTAAAATCTCAATTTAGTTTTAAGGTTTTCCGTAAACTTCATAATTATAAGAATAACAAGTTTATTCGAATTATTTTATTTATTTTTCATTTTTAAGCATTTTTTGATTTCGTGTGTGGCATTTTACTGTTAATGCTCATTTTATTTTCAGCTATTGTATTAAATTGTATGTAACTGTTATGGATTACTCTATTCACTTTATTCTTGCCTGATTTAAACATTATTATATAAACATCAAACACTGTAAAAGGAGCTTTTTTGTCTTGTAGCATTTTTACATTGATTAGCAAATGATAAATAACTGCAAATGAAGTTAATAGAATAATGAATGTTGTTACTGAAAAAAAATTCCCAATCATTTTACTGATATTTGGAAAATAAGAACGTTATTAAGGTAAATTATATTTTTCGTTAAAAACCAATTTTCCTATGCTCTATATTTGGAAATGACGCACTTATTATATTATACCCACCTTTGCTTTTGAATTGTGAATGAAGTTCTAGCTATTTTTAATGGTCTAATTCTCCTCCATTGTTGTGATACATTTTTTTAATGTTTTCTCATAATAAAGAGTATCTGACTGTAACATAAAAATTTGGATCTCTTTCTAAATCTAACAAAATTAACTCAATAATGTTCAGACTGTTTTTTGGAACTGACTGAATGGCTTTGGGTACTGTTTTCCTATATATTCCCATTAACAAAATTAAAAAAAACTATGGAATTTCATATTTTTGTGGGTATAATCTTTTCAAAAATTTACCAATTAAGAATTTTATTGATGTGAAAGTTTGCTCCAATGCAGAGTCAATTGCCTGTAATTACTATTCCCAGTCAGAGTCAATTTTTGAATTACTTTTAATGTTTCATACCAAGATGTTGTTGTTGTTCTAATGCAGCTGGCAATACAGAGACAGTTAATCTTTATGCCATAAGCAAGGGCTGCACCGCTGTTTTCATTTAGCACTACCCAGGGGGGCACCTGTAGATTTAAGATATGCTACGGATGCAAGTAACACAACGCTCTACAATCCTATTAGACTGGGACCTAAGGTTTAAAGTGGATTCTGAACCACTACAAACATCTATTTTATATCCAGATAATGTTCAGATATTTTATGTTAACTTATGTTATTCTTAATTCTTCATTTTGATGTGGTATATCTTTTTTCCCAAGAATATTTCGAGGGTTTTTTTAAATTTTTTTTTACTCCCATCTGTTTGCCAAACTCAAAAATACTGATATTTAATTTAAATTTACTCATGAAATATTTTAGCATTCGCGAAAAAAACTTTATGTAGTTTGATTTATACTAAGAAATGTAAGCTTTGAAACTTTTAAATATTTATTATAATTTTGAACTCAGAAATGAGTGACAGTATCACATTTCATTGAAAACCACTGTGTTTCAAAAACAATTATGAAACCATTCAGACAAAAAATAAATGACACACAAAATCTCTTTTCAATCTTTTATTCAGACAATATCACCAAACTTGCATAGGAAATGATGTTTACTTAATGTTTCGAAAGTCGAATAAAGTGTCGTTAAATAAGCATATATCAGATATGCTAAAGAGTTCCAACAATGATTAAATGGACGAATGCTTTCATTGAAGTAAAACTTCAGTACTTACACACCGGAAAAAAATATATATATGTACACAAATGCAATGAAAATGCTTGCACAAATATCTCACTCGAATTTTTACACAATTTGTCACTTACAGTGAATAAACAACATCTATATGAAATTAAAATTTAACTTAAATGCCTACAATAGATAACATCAAAAAATAGTTTCAGTTAATTACATAAAAAATGTGACATAAATTTTAGGAATGTTTCATGAAGCTTCAAATAACATAATATTTACAGTAAAAAACAGTGGAGAGAAAATTTAATACATCAAATTCAACCAAAAAATATGTATAACAGTGGGAATTGGCGTGTATAAATAAGCATGTTATCACAGCGTTTGAAGCATTACACTATTTTATTAAGTAAATTTTTTTTATTCTTCACAAGAATTTAAAATGGCATCATATTTAGGACGGAATTCCTATGCATGTATATATATATAGAATATATATTTTTTAATAAAAACATTGAAATACCTTACAATTCCTTATGGACGGTGAATTTTTTTTTTTTTTAATTTCGCATGAAAATCACATGAGCCGAAAAATTTCAGAAAATTTCATTAATTGGAGAAAAATGTTTTCAATTTTTTTTTTCTACTTCAAACGTTTGTTTTGATTTACATATGCGTTTAATATTTACAAATGTTATAAATTTCCTTCTTAGAAAAATCTCGTAGTAACTTGTAGATGAAATAAAAGAAAGATGGACAGTTATAAGACTTAAGCCATTTGTATTTTGAAGAATTTCTTAACGTTTCGTAACAAATTAGTAAAAAAAAAAAAAAATTGGTAGAATATGATAAAATTTATCTTTTTTAAAAATATATCATGATAATAGATTTATTATTACGCTTTTAGCCATTAATTAATTATGTTCAAAATAAATACGTTTAATTTTTAGATTTTTAATGGCATTGGCCACTTTGAATTGACAATTGAATTGGCATTTTTAATTTTTCAGTATAATAATTTTTATTTCTGAATAAAAGAAAGGTTTATTTGTAATACAATTAGTATTAAAGCTTTTTATTTTAACAAATAATTTTAATAATAAGAAATATTTTTAATGGTAGTCCCAGAATTCATCTTACGTATTACTGTATTCGCGAAATCATATGTATTATGACGTATGTACTCATGAAATATAACTATTATTTTTATGATATTATATCTATTGGTAATGATTATTTTTATAGATTTCTATTAAACTTTTAAAGCTATTTCAAATTAAATGTATTTTGCCATCTTAATCATTGCATTTAAATAACTTAAATTAATGAAGAATTAGTAGATGAAATGAAGATTCACTATAAAAAAAATGTACCTAGTTGAACAAATATTTTGAAAATATTGTTTCGGTATACACAGTTAACAATGTTATTTTTAAACAAAAAGTTTTAATTTAAAAAAAAAATAATAATTTTTTTTTTCATTCCTTGCAAATATTTCTGTCTATCAAAACTGGCACTTGAAAAGTAAGTAAACATTAAGAAATTCTTCAAACAAACAAGAAAAAGGCTTTGGTCCTTATTAACTTTGTTTAAAAGAACGGTGCTTAAATGTTAGTGTTGAATCCAGGTTCAACGTCTCTTTAACATAAGCTCAGTCGTCCTTAAAACTCAAAGTCCGTATTTTTCACCAGTATATTCTTTGGAGTTGCTGAGTAGTTACAGAGTAAGTATACTCCATTTTACACCCATAACAATACCTATCCACATGACACTTTAAATATGAAGTATCCTTACTAGTGAGCTATTCAACTCACTTCTCCATTAGCTTTCCGAAGAAGTTCCATTCGAACTTCATGCTCTCGAGCTTTCAATCTCAAAGCAGCTATGCTGGAACTCCTACGGTCTAGGTCTACTGGACCTGCAGCTGGTGGAGAGGCAGGAGACCCAGTCGAAGATCTAGGTGGTGCAGCTGGTGGTGATACAGTTGGCGATGGTTGGGTAGCTGTTGCTGGAGCAGGATGATTGGCAGCCGCGCTGGTTGTTGAAAGTAAGATGGGGTAGGACTCATTAGCCACCGGACTCAGATCTGGAGGAGTTGTCAGCTTTGGTCTGTTCTGAGCAGACAGGTTGACCAGTAAGCTCTGGAAAGATGTCGGGGGGAAAGCACCAGCAACTGAGTAGGGTGATGTCAAAGCAGCTGCTGGAAACAAGCTGGAATAGGGTAGATCACGGATGCTGTAACTGCTTGGAGACAAAAAGCTATGAGCCGGACGGAAAAGTGACAATCCAGGAGGTGGGAGATAGGGTGGTGGAAACTGATGATGATGATGAGCAGCCGCTGCTGCATTTAAAAGACCTATATCGTAAGACCTTGCATAACCAAGTGCGCTGAAAGGTTTAACTGAGCCAGGAGTGGACGCTGGAACCGATGGCAAGACGGTTGATGCTGGATAAGGATTGTAGCCTTGGTTTTGGGATTGGCCACCTTGTGCTTTTTCCTGTTTTCTCCATTTTGCTCGTCTGTTTTGAAACCACACCTATGGAAACACAAAAAGTAAAGTGGAATTAATTAAATTAAAAAAATAAAGTATAATAAAGCTGTTATCTGTTATGCAGAAATAACATTGATTTACCAGTTGTTGAAAAATAAAATAGTAAATTATTATTTCTAAGTAATGTGCATAATTTAAGTTTTAACATACGATAATGTACGAAAATTGACTTCCACGAGTTGAAAAGGAAAATAAATTAAAATTGCGCAGTTAATATTTGATATAAAAGACATTTTCAAATATATTTGTATTCGAACAGTTTATTAGTATGATTTCATTTTTAAAAATTAATATATTCGGAAAATTTAAATACCTTTAATCCTCGTTTCATTTTTATCTAAAATGAAACTTTATAGAATGCATATTTGAATGTAGTATACAAATCCTCTATGTTTTTTAATTAATTGAACATAATTAATGAAATCTTGAGATCATAAATTATACGGTTAACATAACCCTTATTTTATCAAAAATAATTTATTATATGCAATTACAATTTTCCATAATTTAGAAAAGCTACAAAGAAAATAAATCCAAATCGTCCAATTACGCCGGAAAAAAATTGCGTAATCACCCTGGTTGTTAATTAAGGTCATTTTACCATAAGTTGTCAACTGTTCTTTAATGCTAAGATGTGGTTTAGCATGATTAATATTTAAATTGTCGTGCATGCAATAACTAATGATTAACCCCTCGCCTGAATAAACATTTCTTCTTCTTGGAAGTCTTCGAAAGAAGAAAAAAAAAGCATTTACAATCTCGAAGTTGTTATTCAATGATCCACTACAACTCTCACCCTATTACGAAAAAAAAGAAAACATTGACCGCACAGTTAAAACTTAAGTTCATAAAAAAGAAACATAACGTATCTCGAAGTTGAACAAAAGGACAGATGGCAAAGAATAAGCTGAGATTTATAATCTGCCATTAGCGTCTAAATGGAGATGATTTGTAACAACGCCAGCAAACGCCTTCTAGCGGTTTTTTTTCAAAGTCTTTGTCACCTAATTAGCCATTTCAAGCGGGTGATAATAGGGCCAACATGGTGTATACATTAGCAATAGGATTAGCATCCACGGCGACTATGTTTGTATTAGTGACTATAAACACTTCAAATCCGACCATCACATTATGCAAGCGGCAGCTTTTACAGTTCTCCACTAATAGCCTCACCAGGATTTGCATTCAAAAAAGCTTTTCACTATTTTATTCTTTTGAGGCCTTCTGAAAGGTTTTTACGAATGCCACATACAGAAAGCAGTAAGTGAAACAATAAATATACCGAATTAAGAAATGTAGATGAACACAAACTTATACAAGAGGGGTTAGAGAGCACTCTGAAGTATTGATTTCCTTAGATACTTAGGCATTACAGCTTGAGGTGGTGAAATTATACGATTCTCAACCTTAACATGATTTCTTTTTAATTCAATATTTTTATTATGCTGTTAGGCAACACGATCACACATGGTGATTGAATAAAATAAAAAGCTGGGTTGTTGCTAATATTTTTCTTACTGCGATTATAATTCGAGTTTTACATACATTTTCTTTCAACAGCTTTACCATGCGTTACTCTATCATGGATATTGGTAATCCTTGTTAATGTATTAGTGTAAGCAAAATATTGCTGTAAAATAATGCTCTAAAATTAATTTACGTTGATACGCTCTTTTTCCTTCTTTCATAATCCGATCGCACTTATAAAACAGGCCGATGATATGAAAGTCAAGTTGCGTGCATACTTTAAGTACTTTGTATTGTAATATTATTTTAACCTGCCAATTGAATTGGATATCACTTAAATCTTCTCTGGCCGAATGTCGTGAAGGGAAGTCATTAGGAATACGAGAATAAACTTAATTGTCGGTCTCAATGCAGAGTTAATCGATAGTGTTGCAGTAAAGTATAGTCTGCCTACATTCATTAATTATTCGTAAATTCCTTCGTGTTTCTATTTAATTTGTAAAGTAACTAAAAACCAATACCAACCTATCTTTTTTACCGTATAAAGCAAAACTAAACGAGCAAATGAATATAATTACAGTACGATTTACTACAATGACAAAATGTTTAAAAGTTGTACAAAGAGTTGGATGGAAAATGGTGTATGTTAGCAAAGAGTTTACTGTTATTATTATTATTATTATTCTGTTACGCTTCAGTTTTAGAGTATTGAAAGAATTCATAAATTAATTTTTAAAAAGCATCTATGAATAGAAAAGATTTATATTCCTTAAAAAGGACAATAAAAATCATATAAAATTATAATAAAATAACATATATAATAATGATTATATGATATATTCATTAAAAATGTTGTACAAACTAATGTAAAAACAACCGAGAACAATAAACGGTAACATTTATATATATATAAATGTTACCGTTCATTATATATATACAATGAATTGTGTAATTTGAACAATGTTATTATTTAATTAATAATAATTATTATTAAGTATTATTACTTAATAATGATAATTTCAATTAATATTAATAATAATTAGTATTAACTGTAATAGTTTTATAATTAATATTGATTATTTCAATTGAATATTATATTAAATTATTTCAATATTATATTGAAATTTTGAATTATTGATGTATTATTCTTAGTTTCAATTTTCCAACAAAATATTTTCATACAAATTTTTTAATTGACTGTAAAAGCGGAATTTTCTCAAAATATACTTTATCAACTTTTACATTACTTTTACAACTTTTTTTTTTATACTTTATGAACTGTTTTAGAAATAAAATCAAGTAAAAATGTTCTCTTAGTTAAAATTATTAAAATAGCGTTAATTACTTTTAATAAAAGTTGGGACAGTTCAACAAACTTTCCTGTACGTACTGAATAACATAGTAGATAGTTTGTTATATTATTACTTTTATTAGTCTCGCCTTGACTTGGTCCGTTTATGTATCACCAAAATTAAGTTCAATTCGACACTCCTTAACTAAATAAAGCAAAAGGATAATGTGAAGTTAGGTATAATGAATTGCTTTTTCATAGTCTGGTAGGACAAAAAATTTCCCCTTATGTTACATATATAAATATTAGCTCTTATTTTTTTCTTATTAAAAAACAAACTAACTGGTGTTCTTATAATTAAGTGCATTATTTCATGGTATTGGATCTAGATCTACCGACGTCTCCAAATTTACATAGAATTAGTGAAAAAAAATAAATAATAATAAAGCACAGGGATGTAGCATATCGTAATTTCATCCTGTATAAAATTATATCTTAGAGATGTATTTCGTACTTTAAGTCTTAACAAACAGTATATTGTGGCAATTCTGCACAAATTTATAAAAACAAATAACGTCTTTATTATATTTTATATATACAGTATGTTGGACGCAATGTAGCCAATAAAAGGATTAATGTAGCTTTCCATTTCCACCACAAACATTTTCAAACAGTTAAATAAAAAAATGTAGTAATGATTAATTACAATGCCGTTCTTAAATTAATCTTTCCTGTAAACTATAGGCTTGTCGGAATCGAGCAAATAACAGTGAATGATTAGTTGCTTTCGAAAAACAGAACGGGGTTGTTTCGTCATTTTCTATGAGAATGAAAACAAAACTTCTTTAGAGAAACACAAAGCTCGAAAATTATAGGAATTTGCGAGAGTTTAATTTAGTTAAGTTCCCCGTCTTTCTTTTAAGTGGCTGATACCCATTTGTTACAGGAATCCAAACTGTGGAACAGCAATTACTATCTGCTACTGTCCCTATCTCTGTGAGGTCACTCTTTTTGACCGATTCTCACGACTTTGGCGCTTATTATGTGGAAGTAACCAAAACCGTACCCTTCTTTTCCCCAAAGGTTCCGAATGACATATTATCGCCCTGTTCAATTGCACAAAATGCTGCCACGGCTTTTCACACGTAAACGCTCCTGTCGTTAAGGCACTCCATTTAAACAATCTACTCAATTAGAAATCGTTGGCGATTACCTGGCAGCCAACGGCGCTCGCATTTTCCTTTATTTTTTCCCCTTCGTCCAATCTTATCCGAATATGTGTACTACCTCTCATTGGATAGAGGGAGCTCCATTCGAAGTAATAATCAGAATGGGACAAAGGCCTTCGGGGTTACGGCTGGGGAACTCTTTTTGATAAATGATATTCGAAAGAAGAGTGACAGCTCAACATTTGCTGACCCATTCGAAATGCACAATTGGCAGGAAAGTGCTTTTTGGCAATTGGCGACAAGTGCTCACTTCCTCGCCAAAAACACTGGAATGCTTTGTTGAAAGCAATTGGACATGATCGAGACTTTGTTTCAATAAGGTGAAAATTCTGTGATTAAGAATTATATTAAAAATGTTTTTAGCTTGGCTTCGTTTGGCTTAGCTTGGTTTGGTTTGGTTTAGCTTGGCTTGGTTTAGCTTGGTTTGGTTTGTTGCTCTACGGTCATTTTGTGTATACGAGGACCAAACAAACGGGGACCTACGGTTTAAAGTGGATTCTGAACCACTACACACATCCATGAAAAATGCTTTTAGAGAAACGTTCTAAATAATTACAGCAATATATGGTAAATGGATAAAGGACTGACATTTTAAATGATTAAAAATCCAAATGTTTCCAGCTAGAAGTTATACTCTATGATGGTAAAAAATTAATAAATAATTTTTCTTTAAAATTCGACGCTACAACAATTATGAATATTTCTGGAGTCGCAACAACTACACATCGTTTTTTTTTTAAATGCGAATTAGCTGTATTTTTGAAACTAGAATTTTTTTTAATAGTTAGTTCTCTTTTAAAATTATCTTGAATCTTAATAGTTACCGTACTTCGCAGTTTATAAAATATATCAATCTATTCATTTATTATTTAATGAATAATATATATTCTATTATGTTTTTTATTACTACTGAATAGAATTACTCGTTAATAAAATGTAAAATTAATATCATTTTGTAAATAATGTTTGTAGCAGTACCATGGTTATGCAAGATTAATTTATTGCTTGATAAAAAAATTTAAAAAGATTAAAAAAGCATGAAAATAAAAATAAATAAATTAAACCTTATAAGTAGTATCTATTTATGTTATCGAAAACGTAGCAATTAATTATATTACATTTCAAAGCAATTCAAGCAAAAAATTTGAGGTACAAGGATTTAGTTTTTAAATGCACATCCAAATAAGAAAAGATAAAGCATTAATATATGTATATATAAATATGTTCGCCATCATACTTGCTGAATCTAATCTAGTTAAAAATTCTAGGTACTTAAATTACCAAAAAAATTTTTGAAATGTTCTGATATCATTATAAGCTCTCTTCAAAACTGTATCCCAGTACTTAATGGTAAGGTATATAACAAGAGCAAAAAATAGATTTATCAACCAAAAAACTGCTTTATTTTTTTATGTTCTTTCTCAGCAGTAGTTCTCAGCAAGAAGTTGTTCAGCAATTTAAATTGAAAAACATCAACTTTTAATTTTGATACCCGTATTTATTTTTTTTAGAGTTGTTTACTCTATTACTTTGGCGATTCAGAGGTGAGTTTATTTTTATGGTAACCCTAGTTATTCAAAGTGTAAAAAAAATATCCTTGGCCCACGCCCTATAAAAAAAGTAATAAAATAAGGAGAGCAGAGAGGCATGGAACTTTTCTGGACAAATGACAATACTTCTGAGAAGCAATGACATATTATTTCCTCCAATTAACTTTCTCGAAAACCCATAATCTCGAACAAATACCTCTACCTACCGTTTGGAAAACGCGAGTTAAGTGGAGCTGTTTTTTTGCTTCTTCAGCTTGAGCAATTACTAATGGCTGAAATCGTCTGCCGTCTTTAGCTGTAGAAATAAAGAATGATAATAACGAAACAACTGAAATAAACGATTTGATTGTTGGTTAAGAAGCAGGGGCAAGAAGTTTTATGTATTTATTTTTTAAAGTGGCATAATTCGTCTAACGAGCTACTTCCGAAATAACAGCTTTATAAAAAGTGAGGTGGTTCGCTTTTCGGAAACGATTCGAACATATTTGAAGAACTGAACAATACCGTTATTGACTTCTTAAAGTATTCTTAGTCAAAAAAAAGTTATGTTAAAGCATATGCAAAAAGAAAAAAAAATTCATTTGTAAAAACTTATAATAAAAGGAGTATATTTTTTAAATAACATTCAATAATAAATTGCATTCACCTAATCGGTAAAATAACATTCAATAATAAGTTACATTCACCTAATCGGTAAAATAATATTCAATGATAAATTATGTTCACCAAATCGGTAAAATAACATTCAATAATAAGTTACATTCACCAAATCGGTAAAATAACATTCAATAATAAATTACATTCACCTAACCGGTAAAATAACATTCAATAATAAATTACATTCGCCTTATCGGTAAAATAACATTCAATTTTTGCAGTCAATGTGAAAATGTTCTTAATATTGCAAATGGTTATAGCGCATTAAAGAAAAGAATATATATATATATAAAAATGTTTAAGTGCTTTACTTTATACAGAAATTATTTACGATTTTTAAAAATAGTCAAATTTTAAAAAATCATATAAGAGATCTTATCTCTTATATGATTTTTAACTATAATCTAACAGACTATATATTGAATGTTATTTTACCGATTGGGTGAATGTAATTTATTATTGAATTTTATTTTTAAAAAAAATATTTTTATTATAATTAGCTATATCTCTTATATGATTTTTAATTATAACAATTTTTAATTATTATTGCAATATTAAGAACATTTTCACATTGCCTGTAAAAATTGAATGTTATTTTACCAATTAGGGGAATGCAATTTATTATTGAATGTTATTTTACCAATCAGGGTAATGTAATTTATTATTGAATATTATTATCCCAACCAGGTAAAATGCTAAATGGACTGTTCACTTACCACTTTTGTACATCATGCATCAGTATACAAATGTTATAATCAATTACAATAACAAAACGTAACAGTCAATTACCATAATAATGCAACTGCTTCTTTTCTTAAACATTGCAGTATATGTAAAATAAACTGACATCGCCTTTATGAATCGTTTTGACTACTTAGATATCCTATCCACTTAATTACAAAAGTCTGAAATATTACTGATAGAATATATGAGTTTGAAAGCTTATTTTCTGTATGTAATTAGCGAATTGTAGTGACTAAGGAGGAAATATTTCAAGTATCCTATTATGAATTCGTGTCTGGAGCCACACTTCTGAAGTGCCTGTAAACGATGTCTAATGAAGTGAGTAGAAGCACATTAAGATGGCTGTGCACGCAGGTTGACCATTCCGGATACTAAGCGTTTCCTCGCGCACTATTTTGGACCAGAAGAGGCGTTAATTTTTCACACCATTAACATTTTCTGCTCATAAGTAAAGGAAGGGAAATGGACAGGAAATACTATAAACAGCTTCATTTTGGCACTTTTGATAGAAACCAGGGAAGAAAAATGGGGAGACAGTCCAAAAAGAAGTACAGAAGACTACGATACAACTGTCGAAGACAAAGAGTTGTTGTTTTTAAATGCGACTCAATTGTTCTTGAAAATATCTAATAAATATATCATGGTTTGGATTAAATTGGTTTAGAAGAAAAGGAATTTCCCATATCTGAAACACAGCTGTCATTAACGCAGACATCAAGGTAAATAAATCATAAAAACAATGTTCATAAGTTAAATAGGAATTCCGCAAAACAAACTATTATAATCAAACCTGTTTATATAAAGAGGATAGGGCCCGCATAAAAAATATTTATCCTGAAACTTCATAAGTAGCTATAAAATATATTGCTTGAAACACATTTAAAGAATTTTTTTATGTGGTCAGTAGAATCCGCATAAAAAAAAGACCCACATAGAAAATATGTAAATCAAAACCTCCCGATGTAGATAAAAATTGGTTTTTCAAACAAAAAAAAAATGAATTGACACACCGGGATATTTTTAAATGTTTTATTTGCTTAATGTGTATTTTAAACTATTTATCGTAGGCAAGTACGTTGATTTTCTGGTGGAGAACTGGTTAAAAATTCCTTTCGCCACTTGAAGATGTTACATCATATCTAATAAAATCCGTGGTAATGTAATGATATAACATCGGGTGGGCCATCTGTTAAATTCTTTTTTAATTTGCATGTAATTTTGATAGCCTTCTGTTGTTTTTGTTTTAAATTACATTTTTTAAATTGATTATTAATCATAATATTCATTTGATGAAATTTTTTATATATACCGCACAAAAAAAATTGCATAAAAAAAGGTTTAAGTGTATCAAAATACTATTTGTTTTACATGAAAGACAGCATTTTCTCTTATAAAGCCCTGAGATTCAGTACAGGATGACATTATCTGCTTTATTCAATAAGTAACAAATAACATATTGATAGATGTTTATAATTGAACAATTAAGAATTTTTGAATTAAAAGAAATTTATTTTGCTGTAAAAATTAAGTGAATTTTAATTACATTCAAACTTAGGTAATCCTTTTTAATTATTTCCTGAAAAAATAGGATTAGAACTTGTTTATTTTTTATCTTTCTTTAAAAAAAAATGGTAGCCAAAATCTTACACGGGAAGTTAACATGTTGAATCTAGATTCAAGTTTCAATGAATATTCAAAAACAACTTGGAGTTATAATATTTAATAAATATTATCTGAAGTTGGATTTGTTTAAGTTAAATAAAGAGAGAAGAACATTCAAATATATATTATTTTATTAGAATGAGTAGTTCTTGTTTAATCATTACTTCAAGTTGCTTTTGAAAAACGTGGTTGGGCGTATTCTAATACGTGACCAAAACACTATAAAACTAAAAATTACTAACTATAACTAAGAGACTATTATCTCTTTTCTCATCAAGAAAGAAATCATTGATGCATAAAACTTAAAACCTTTCCTACATTTTTGATTACATAACTGATCCTGAATTTATGAATAGATCATTATTTCTCAGATATTTTGGTGACTTATTTGCTAAGCAGTTTAACTAGAACCAAAAATGGTAATAATGGAAGTACAAAAATACTTTTGAAGATGTTTCTTCCAAAAATAATTTTACAAGTCTAAATTGTCACATGAAAAAGCACCTATTTTATGTAAATAGACAATGAATTTATGTTCCTCGTTAGCATAGAAGTATATTTATGTTCATGGTTAGACAGAAATTATACTTAACTGAACGATTCCATCAATTTCCAGTTACAATAATGTTCTCCTCTTTTGCATATAAATTGATGAGAGTTGTAGCTTAAAAAATATTTGTTTGTCTTCTACTTTGTTATCAAAATAGATTTAAATTGACAAACGAACAACATTTTTGTAGAAAATGCGAGTAAAGAATTCTTTATTGTATTTAGATTTATGTATGCATTATCTACCTTTTTCAATCATGAGACATATAAATTATTCAAAGTTGTAGATTAAAAAAAATACATTTGTTCGTCTTCTACTTTGTTATAAAACTAAATTTAAATTAACAAACTAACAACTTTTTTTTTTATAGAAAATGCGAGTAAAAAATTCTTCATTGTATTCAGATTTATGTATGCATTATCTATCTTTCTCAATTATGCGACATATAAATTGTTGAAAGTTGTAGGTTAAAAAAAATTAATTGTTTGTCTTCTCCTTTGTTATCAAAATAAATTTAAATTACCAAACTAACAACCTTTTTTGTAGAAAAAGTGAGTAAATAATTCTTTATTGTATTCAGATTTGTGTATGCATTATCTACCTTTTTCAATCATGCGACATATTGATGAAATTTGAAGTTAAAAAAATTATTCGTTTGTTTTCTCCTTTGTTATCAAACTTAATTTAAATTAGCATACTAACAACCTTATGGTAGAAAATGTGAGTAAATAATTCTTTATTGTATTCAGATCTACTTATTTCAATCATGCGACATATAAATTGATGAAAGTTGTACCTTAAAAAAATTATTTACATTTCTTCTCCTTTGTTATCAAACTAAATTTAACTTAGCATACTAACAACATTTTTGTAGAAAATGCTAGTAAAGTATTGTTTATTGTATTCAGATTTATGCATGCATTATCTACCTATTTCAATCATGCTACATGTTAACACGGCTTTTACCTTGTTTTTAAAGATTATATTAAAAATAGAAAACGATTTGAGTGCAGGAATCTTTCGCAATCGGCAGCTACTGCACATCCCCTCCAATGTCCCAAGTGAAAGCATTAGCCAAGCCGATTTATTTTAGAGATAGTTATCTCTCCTTCTAAAGAAAGGCTCAAAAGAAAGCTCGGACTTAATTATTGACGTCTGTGCCGGGAATTTCAATGAGAACTCTTAATGGACTTTTCCATTTCCATTGCTCGAGCATTCTCCACTTCTCAAATGGTATTTATTATGATTATGATTTTTATGTGCAAATGTAGAAAAGTCAAAAAGTATTTGTCACCTTCTAGTTACCCCGTACGTGACAATCATCGCTGAATAGGGTTACAGCAATTAAATAGCTAATAAAGGATGGGTTGGTTTTATTTGGTTAGGGCCACCTCGGATTTGGGTGTTTATCAAACCGTCTAGGAAATATAACAAGTTGACTGACCGACCTTTCCTAGACGTAATCAAGCAAAGAATATTTCGCCAGGTCATGTCAAATGTGAAGTCATTATCTCATATTTAAATTAGACTCTATCTTTAGTTTCTAATGATTTTATATTTTAGTTTCTTAGCAATTACTAAGTCTAGAAATTAATTTCCGCTTTAAAGAAATAGAAATTTAATTATTATAATAAAAAATTATAATGAACCTTTGGTATGTTCGTAGGTAACATTCCAAATAATTTAAAAATAAAGATCATAACACATGAACTCACAAAAACCAATGGAAAACCAACAAACAGTGAATTAGAAACACAAATCATTTTAAATACCAAAACATACTAATAAAGGTATTCTCTACACGTAAATTGTATTAAAAAAAACATTATAGCAAACGCAAAACAAAAATTTTGGAATGCCACATATTCAAACCTCTAAAAAATATTGTTCAAGATCCGAAATTAAAAATCATTTAATACGCAAAATGCAGTACAACACGCAACGTACGCAATACGCAGTGGAAGTTAGAAAAAAAGAATGGAAATCAGACAATTCTTAAAACCGATATAAATCAGTGAACCCAAAGGAAATAAATTATAATATCCTGAGGATGGTCTTATTAATTAATGCTTAACCTCAAGATGCTACAAACCATGTTGAAATAACATAAATAATTTACTATATGATGTTTAAATATGAATATATATATGTTTAAAATTAGTAATATATATAATATACATGTTTAAATATATAATAATATATTAAAGGCAGTGTTTTTTTGTGTGTCCCCTATAGACTCAAAAAACTGTCCGACCAATTTCGCTGAAAATTTTGCAGTATATTCTTATTAGCGCTAAGCGTGTTTAGAGATTAATTTAATCAAAATCCGATAAGTTTTTATCTATATAAGTAAAAGGCAATGTTTGTATAGGTCCTCTATAGACTCAAAAAACTTCTCGACCAATTTCGCAGTTTGTTCTTATTAGAGCTATGTGTATCGAGGTTGCAACAAAATCCGATAGGTAGCTCTGGAGTCTTTATAGTGTTAAATGAAGATTAGGTTTTCGCACATTTTGACTGCTGTATATATAAAAAAAGACTTTTGTCCCAAGACAACGTTAACAATTTACAAACTTAGCATTAACTCTAGTAAAGATGTACATTTTTGCTGTGTTTGCTTTGTTTTAGACAGTTTTTTTCTTAACTTAAGTTAAAAGCTAGTGTGATTGCGGAAACCACTGAAATACTCTGACTACATGTCACGTTTTCTGAAACTGCGTAAAACAAATTCGACCATCTTTTCAACAAAACTGTGACAAAATATTTGAAAAATTCATATGGTCCGCCTAATATTTAAGTATGTTTAATTATTTTAAGTATATTTATTTCCCTAATGGAGAAGCTAGCATTTATAGAAAGCGTCATATGGCCCTCTTAATATGTTGTTAATTAAACATTTATAGAAAGTGTGAAAGGGTCCTCCTAATATGATGTTATGTATCACTTCCAACAGAAAACATTTTAATTATATTTATTTCACTAATGGAGAAGTAAGCATTTTTGGAAAAGATAGAGGCATTTTCTCGAAATGTAACATAATTTGAATGGGTAACGAAAATATTTGGAAAGGATTGCATTAAATTTTCAAATTTTTTGGAAATTTAAAACACAACCACATCAGTAAAGAAAACACAAAATTTTGTAGCTTTTCATTTAAATAATTAAAGCATTTAACTTCAAATGTAACCAAGTTCGCTTATTAATGTATATATATTTTTTAAAAAACGTAGCTAAAATTTTTCTTAAAACCATTGAAAAAATAACAAACATTTAAAAAAAAAAAATAATAACAATTTATCTTATTTATTATAATTTTACAAAACTTAATACGATATTTTAATGATATTGTTATTCAGAAATATTAAAAATGTTAATTTTAAGCGAACTCTTCTATACTACTAGGTAATTAAACTACTATTTAAGTTTGTATTCATGTCCTTCAATTTGAATTTCTTATCAACTTCGATAGTTATGCGGAAGCTAATGCAATAATCACAGAAATATCCCGACTCACTAGATTAGGTCGTATTAATCATTTATTAAAAACATTTTAATGCAGAGATAAAAAATAAAACGTTCTATGTAATAAAATATCCCAATGTCCTTTTCTGCAATGAATATTTACGAAGGAAATGGAAAAGTATATGTTATGCTAAATAATTATCTCAAAAAGTAAAACAAGCAGAGCATTGGCCACATTTGCATAACATTACACACACCTTACTAACTTTATTAAGCCCAACTAATTAAGTTTATAACTCTTGCATGCTTCTGTTCGCCACCCTCTAATGCCTAATACGATAGGCGTTTAGTATAAAGACAGATGGAATCGTCCCTTATAAATAACAGTGTTACCTAAGACTAAAAAGAACCTTAGAACCAGCTGCTCTTCGAGTACTCTGGTTACTACTGAAGATAAGTAGTAATGAGCAGATAAGTGCGCTTTTATGATGAGTCCCTCACGCGATTCATGGGCTATTTACTACGCCTTTATCATTTGCATCGTTATACTACGGCTGCTACTAATAATTACACCTGTGACATTTTCTTGTCGGATGCTATTCGTACAGTAGGAGAGGCAGATTTCCTAAACACGTCCATCGCATGTCGAATCTAATTACAGATGAGCTTAGACGTGCTTCGTCTAATCAAAACCAATTATTTTAGATACGTTTTAGTGTCCTCCCCCTTCCAAATTATGTAACGTGTACGTTATCATTTTAGATTCCCATATTACGTTTCTTCTTTACAAACGTGCAGTGGATTTACGTCTAAATGATGAGACGCTTTACGCAAAATGATGATAAACAAGTTCTATGCCAGAGTGGATAAACGCCAAAGGCCTTCAACGGGAACCACATGATTAAAAGAAAATTAAGTTCCATAAAAACTTAATAATTTAATTTTAATAAATTTCCATAAAATAATAGTGTTATTTTTTAATATGTAATGAAACAAACAAAGAAATAACAGCGCATAAAAGGACATTTATTTCCTCCAGATTTACGAACTTACGAAATGAAATTTTAGACGTCGAAATATTTTGTAAGTCAAACCACGTTCACACGCGCCTTCACGTATGAATACGTTGTCAAGTTCTTTTCTCAAATTATATTATAATACAACCCAAAGTTAAATTCGACGTGCTTTCATTTTTATCGCTTAATATCTAACGCTTAGTAACTAATAAGTAAAACAGTTCTTAATTAGTGTGCTCACCAGCCCATTAAACCTCTTCAATTTTATTAAAACTATTATAGTGGAAAATTAATTCATTTTTAGTGATAAAATCTGCATTAAATCCGTAGAGTAGTTCCCCTTTGATTAAAAAGTAAAAATAGACCTTCAAAAGTAATTGCTATGACTTGTTTATAAATGTATCAGTCAAATTATCATTGCGAAAATATATTTTTATCGCTCACTTTTCCTCTACAGCATCTATTATTCTACTTCTTCAAGAGATTAGAAATAATTGATTTTAATCGTTTTATTAACTCAATAGTAAATGTCCGAAAAAAGAATTTTCTATTTCTATTTTTCTATTTTCTTCTTCCTATTCTTCTAACCTCGGTTCAAGGACAAGAAATATTAAATACAGTCCGTGCGATGTTTGAGAAGATAAACAATTGATACAACTCATTAATTCGGATCATCTAAAGCATTGAAGCATATTTTTAAATATGCTTCATTGAATGAATAAAGAATTTTTCTTTTTTGAAAAAAAAATATTCTAATCACATTTATGGCATACAAAACATTTTACTAAACACTGATGTTCGCACAATTAGTTTGATATGATCTATGGTTTTTATAAATCTAAGAGGCAGCCTTCATTAATTTACTGGCGGTCAACTTTATCTCTTATTTCAGCTTTAACAAGTCACATTAAAGATAATTTTTTTTAATTGCTCGTGCACACAATATATATATTTTTTTAAATAGAGAATTTTATTTACGCTTTTGTTTTCTTAAGCTCGGCGACAAATAGAACAATGATTTAAAAACTGCAAATAAATAACTGAAAAAAAATTTATTAAAACGTCTGTTGTTGCATTTTTAGAAAAAAAAATAATAATAAATTGGAATGTATTAAGATTACACTTCTTTGTAATGTATTACACTTCTTTGAGTCAACATGAAAACTAAATTGAAACAAATATTTTCAAAGGTGAATATTAACATATCAAAAAATACGTACCACCTGACTAATGAATTAATTTTGTGCTCTTGAACGACAAAAATCAAACCAAGGATTAAAGCAATTATTAAATAAATAAATAAAAAATCGCACATCAATACAATGCCATGTATCAGTTTCAATTATTTACTTACTTTTTGTTATCTTTCTTTCTAGCAATTTTTCATAATATAAATAAAATAATATACGATGAATAATCATCGTATGTGTATATATTTGGAGGTTATAAATAATTCTAAAATCTCCCCATTACCACCTACCAATATTTCCTCTCACCAATCGTAACTTACTATTCGCTGGTGGTCCATGACTTGAGTAAATATTTATAAACAAGTCATCACTATCAATGATAAACAAGCAAACTTAGTTAACGATTAATAAAGAATCTAATGTTTCACACACCTTATGACACCCAGCTTAAAAACCCCTGACCTTTTTCTGCCCTTGAAAACTTTGTTTCTTTCCATCTCCAATTCAGACAGTGTCTGCTGCTGGTAAAAATGTGTGGATCCTTCCAAAACCAACTTCAAGACAGCTAACATGAAAGACGCGGGAGAGCTCGTTCATCAGCCCAAGCCACCATGTAATCTCCCGCATGATAATGAGGCGTAATTACACGAAGCTTAATTAGCTAACATCCCCGGGACACAGAGGCAAAGAGACAGACGCAAACATCGAGTCTATGAATCGCGATAATCTATACAAAAAGGGAAAGGAGAAATAAAAATAAATCAAAAGTCTGATTCTTGTGCTGGTGGTTGGGGCTGAATGCGAGCCCAGAAGGGACATCAAAAATGGATTGCTTGTAATTTAATTAGCCTTTTATAATAGCAGATGGAACGAGAATTAAAGATAGATCTAGTTGCGTTGGTATTTCCCATGTGGTTGATGCTGCGATTAAGAGGCTTGGATTCATTCATGTCTTTTTTTCTTTCTTTCTTTTTGATTTTTGCTTCTTTAAAGGAAAGATCGCATACGAAGCAGAATGAACTCAGATTTGCTTTTAAGGAACATTTACTCTTAGAGAAAAATAAATTCATTTATAGTAATTTATAATAAGCGACTTTATTTTTGAACTTGTAACTTTCGTGTTTTAGTACATTGTAATATGAAAAAATAAATAAATAACAATAATAATAATAATAATAATAATTAGTACTAAGGCATTTGTTAACAAAGAAAAATGCTTTTCTTTTTATCTTTTCTTTAAATCACTTTTTTAACGATCACTTTTTTAACGAAGGATTTGAATTATTCCAAAATTTATCTTTTGACTTCTTTCTTTAATGTCAAATGATAAATGAATCTTTAATCATATAGAACAAAAATCTTACGAAACTGTTTTTAATTTATTCAATTGTTATTTAAATCGAAAAATTGCGAATGAAATTCTAATGTGTAAACATGGCAAAAATTTATGTTTTATTAATTTATTTTTAAACTTATAGGACATGCAAATTAAAATTATTTTACTGTTTGCTTGCTTATAATATCTAAAAAAAAATAATACAAAATATTTCATTATAATCACTACATTAAAATAGTTAATATACGTGATAATTGCACAGAAAAATGGCATAATAAGATCAGTATATATAGCAAAGCAATAGATTATATAGCAAAGAAAATTTCATCATAAACTGAGCTCTTCATTTTGAAGAATATCATCATTATTAAAAATAATTCTATACATATCATTTGATTCTTTTGGTGTGTTTAAATTAATTATTTTGTATAAAGAAATATACATTAAAATAAAGTCGATTTAATATTTATTATCTTTAATATTTATTACGCATACATTTAAAAAAGTGTAATTATAATTTATCCACCTTGTAATTAAATGGTAAAAATTTAGAAGTACTAGTATAAAAGCAATATAATTTTTCATCTTGCAATATTAGTTCAAAAATTTTGGTTATCATTAATGCTAATAATTTATAAAACAATTGTTATAGAAAAAATAAATTGAGTCAATATAAAATTCTCTTAATGAATTTATCTTTTAGTAGTTAAAGCTATAAATTTAAAAAATAATAATAAAGTTGTTAAGAAATAATTATTTTATTTCAAATTACAAAATTTGGTAGCACATGCTTTCTAAAATGCTATTTAATATAATACTGGAAGAACATATTACAAATAATTTTGCCACTAAAGGAACTTATTTTTTTAGTAGTTAAATCTAAGCATTTAAAAAAAAATAAAGTTGATGAGAAATAATTATTTTATTTTAGAAAACAAAATTTGGTAGCACATGCTTTCTAAAACGCTACTGAATATAATAATAGAAGAACATATTAAAAATAATTTTGACGCGTTTAATTTAAAAATTTATTTTAATAATTCATGTCAATACAGAAAAAATTATCTTCATTTTATTATTTTTTTGTGTTAACTTCCCTTAAATATTAAAGTTAGTAGAAGAAATGTAAAAATAGACTTTCACGTTTTTAAAATTCTTCCTTTTCACAGCAAACGCATTAGCGTAGTTTTCTTCTTAAAAAAAATTCATTTATTTCAGCCGTCATCGGATTTATCTGTTAACAACTTATCAGTCCATCGAGGAAACAACAACTTGTGCAGCGCTCCTTCTAGTGGAAAATTTTAGATTGAAACCCACACTGATCGATACTATTATCAAATTAATTAGTTTTTCGCTGGGGTTTGCCTAACAGTTATTAAAGATAATGGGCTTGACAAGGCTCCTGTGGGATACCTGGAGGCTCCAGTCACTCATTCCCTGCCAGCGTAACACCTGGTATCAAACAGTGGGGGAACTCACGGAGTTAATTCATTACGACAATAGGCATGGGTAACCCCCTATCAACTCATTTATTTTTAGGCTTTTTGTAGCACAACACTCGGTGTGACGCGGCGTATGTTTTCTCCATTATACATATTAAGGGCAATACTGCAATTAAGTCTCCAGCCGGGCCTAGTGTCAAATGAAACAGCTAATATCAGAATATCGGGTTTTAGTCACCAACAGTGGCAGAATGAGGGGCCATGCATAAGTACCATAAAGGGATCTCGCGTTCGAGGCAG
This sequence comes from Caerostris darwini, assembly GCA_021605075.1. Lineage (NCBI taxonomy): Eukaryota > Metazoa > Arthropoda > Arachnida > Araneae > Araneidae > Caerostris > Caerostris darwini. Next base: position 254,626 of record BPLQ01011058.1, on the reverse strand, counting down.
TTCATATTGGGATGCTACTAATTCAGTCTCATTTAGTTTTTAGGCTTTAGTCTATATATATATATATATATATTTAGCATAAATTTAAACTTCAAATTATTTAATGTTGCTCATTGGCTGTATGAAGTATTACTGGAAATTTTCATTATTTTATGTACTGCATTGTACATATTTTACCACAAAACATTTAATTAACTAAAGTTAAAACATAAATCTACGTTACCCATGCTTACAAAATATCTTTTAGGATAATATTTAACATGGTAACAATGAAGTGGTTTAATTTCAGTCATACAGAGAATCACTTTTTCAAAAAATATTCTCTACGCATGTTCTATTAAGCTATTTTCATTATTTTCTATTTCAACTGATGAAGCGGTGTACTATTACTATGAAATCCTAGTAGCTTTTCTCTGTTATTACTCTTAGGCTTTTTCTCCTGTCATCATCAAATCTAATTCAGTTTAAAAATAATGACTGCAGTAGACGTCACCAGAAGATTCTAACAATGACTCTTACTCATACATTTATAACATTAATTACTACCAGACTTAGTACTAGTTATACTAATTATCTCCTATATGGGAACCGTCATAATCTGATTGACTCTAAGAATATATATATATTCTTGAGATAAACTGTCAACTGGATTCTAATTTTCTCGGCTTCCTTAATCAAGTTTTATTCATAGGCTTGAAACAGATTTTTGAGTTAAGATAAGGTGTACTTAATTTAAACGTCATATGAGGATTCAAATTTCGCTAAACTCATGTTATATTAAAATACTAAAGTATTAGAAAGAATATCAAAAACTAACTTTATTATCAAAGTTACAGTTTAAATTTGGGAAATTCATTCAGTAAAATGAAGGGAAAGATTAAAACTGATAAATTAATAATTGGAGATAAATTTACATTTGATTAGAAGTGTATTAACTTGGATAAGTGAATGCCGATAATAAAATAAATAAAACAGAATAAAAATATATTAATAAAAATTTTAACAATGCAGATTTTCGATTTTACAGAAACAAACTCAAAAATAAATTATATAAGTTGTTAAAAAATAGTATTTCAGTATTAATACAATTAATAAGAAAAACTGAAATAAATAGTAAGAATAAAATGAATCATAATGATAATATAATAACTTAAATTTCTTTTTATAAAATTTTCATTGAAAACCCCAGAATATTTAAGTAAAAATTACAATAACTTATAGATTTGTGAAGCATTGAATAAATATTAAAATAATGATAAATGTTAATAATAATAGTAATAACAAAAGCGCTTTGACAATCTTAATTATTTCGTTTACAGAAATTTCAGTAGCTTTCATTCGCTTATATGTATTAATCTTAAAAACTTTACTTAAAAAAAGTGTATAATCATCTGTGTCATTGTGTGTTAAAGCTACTACGATTTTTATACAAGCCAAGACACAAATAGAAGCTTCTAAGCTATCATACAGTAATTAACTCCAACTATACATGGAATTAAATGACAATAATAATGGCTAACAACCAAACTGTGACATCTTGATGCAAATAACATATTACTAACAATTTCTTCTTTAATACTAATCAATCAACACAGGTCTTCGTCGACAAAGCATTTATTAAAATAATCCTCACATCGGTAATGAAACCAAACCAAACATTAGTTTCCTTCCAAACATCTCGACGTCATACTGTCTCTGATTTCACTAACGTACGGCATTACCTGTGGAAACCTTTTTCGTGCCCGATGTCTGTAATTTTCTTTAGATTAATTACAATTTCATTACGTTCCAATCGAGGGTCAGGGGAGTAAATGATGTGTTGCAGCTAATGAGAAATGATTTCCGATCAGAATTGGAAACAGCTTTAGGGAATCTTCAGTTTGAGCTTTGTGAATTTCTTAATTCCACACAGGAGACACTTAATAAATGGATTTCAAAATTGAACATTCCCTCATGATAAATGTCATTTAAAAGGGAATCTTTTACAAATAAAGTAATAATAATATATCGATTTCTTCGATAATATACTTCTTATCTTTCATAATTTGTGTATATACACATAAATTATTGATTTATAACTGTTTATCCATCATTATTATTCCCTTTAAGCAGTAAGTAATATACATGAAATATATTTTATAGTTTTAGCATTGGCATAATTTGTCATAATTGCTTGTCTAAACATTGTTATTTCTGCTGTTTTTATTAGACTTTTAGTAAAGAAAACGTTATGATGTTGTGTTACACAATCATACAAATTTTGGAAAGAGGATGCAACTGGTTAACCAGTTAAATTTATTTCAACTAGTTAAATTTATTTTAGTAAAAATTTGTAAAAAAATATTAACTTTTTTTTTACAAAAAAAAAAAAAATTGTTTGTTTTACATATTTAAAATTTTTTTTCAAAAAACTAACTGATAGTTGCATTAACTTATAGTTTCTTGTAATAGTGTAAAAATGAGTTAAATTACTTATCATACTTTCTTGCAAAGCCTTACAGTTAGAGATAATTTCTTTACGTGCAAAAAGTAAAAAAAAAAAAAAAAAAAAAAAAAAAAGAATCTATTTAAGAAAATTATTTAATTAAATTTTGCGCAGGACATTAATTTCCTTATCATCATAAATTTTATGCTACAGAATTTTTTTCATAAAAAAAAACTTACTACGAACCAATCACAATTTAACATTTATACTTTTTTTTTCAAAATTTTTTTAAAATTTTAATTAATCAAATAGATTTATTTACTTTTTAGCTCACAAATTATTAATACCATTGAAATTTTAAATGTATAATCCAAGATAAAAAAAAAAATTCAGTTTTTACATAACACCAATCGATTCTAAATTACAAAAATATTTAAAATGTATTTTATTTTAAAATATTATTTTTAATTATTTTTATTTTAAAAATATAATATAATAAATTATAATTTAAATTTTTATTTTAAATTATAACTTATGTGAGTGAATATGATGGCTGATTCTTTATAGTATTTTTCCTTCATTTTTATTACTAACTCATACAAGTTGTTGTTCTTCTAATTATATAACAAGCATAAATCATGACAGCAATTAAAGCTAGACGAAAAGCAATAAAAAAAAAAAAGTGTTCTTGTCCTTGAAATGTGTTAACTTCTCTGACGTAGATGATTAAAAATAAGTATTTGTCAACTCAGATGAATTTACAATTAACTACATTTACTCACTTTCCCCCCAATTTTTTATTTTTTAAATTTCTTTAAATTATTTTCGCCTTTTACTAACCCGATTGCTTTATTTTTTTTATTGTATAAGGAGCATCCAAAATTTGAATAGAAGTTTCTTTGAAAGAGATTCGATTTCAATTAATATTCACTTATTAAAGTAATTACTTGCTATTACGAGTGGAAACAGGTACATCATTTTTCTATTTAAAACAATGAATAAATATTCATCTGATAAATAAGATGAAAAATAATTCTACGCACTTTAATTATGTAATATTTAATGCATTTATGTATGTAGGAATGTATTATGCAGCTCTACAAATAATTTGGAAGAAAATGAACAAGCAAAAAGATAGTTTCTACTAATAGATCTAAGGTAATGTAATTAATATGTTTGAGGAATGAATTCATAATACATCTAGTTGAGTTTTCAAGTAGGGATTATATTAAAATTGACACTTGACTAACTGACGTTCAGAATTTACATAAATATTAATAAATATATTTATCTTTCATTTCATGAACTGGATGTTTGAACTGAAATGTTAGTAATTATATTTTGTGAACTGCACAAGATATTGACTAATAAAAAAAGACCCAAAACTGATATGGTTAATTTTGGAATAAACAGATGCAAATTAATGGTATAATTTAATATTTAATTCATAAGGTGCAGGAAATCACTAGATAATTGATACAACTTTATTTTATGTCAAAATCAGGAATGTCATCCATCTTTATTCAATTAGAGATCTGATTTGTAAGAAGATGCGTCATCAAATTAAAATATCGCATAAATTACATAAATTCATTAAAAAACACTTCTCTTCTTAATCAGAAAATAAGATCAAGATGGTTTTAAATTAATTAAATCAAAAGTAATTAACATAAATTCGATAAAATAATACGAACACGGCAAAGTTTTTAATGTTAAAAACAAATATAAATGACTACATGATTCTTATTTTTTTATTAGAAAAAGAAATCTAATGCCATCTATAATTTTTACAAATGAATTTTGAAGAGTATGAGGGAGTTGAAGAAAAACACAAGTTTATTTTCAAGGAACTATGAGAAATGAATGGGCACTTGATTATTTTCAGCAAAATTTCTGTTACGCTACACTTTCATGCTCATGCACAGTAAATATGTCAGTAAAGCAATTTGTATACCTTCCCTGACTGGAGTCAGAAAACTACACGCCACCCCCTTGGGCTGTAATTAATGGGTGGTTCTGCTTCACTAATAGCAACCCCCCTTCAAACTAATTGGCATCACCCCCAGTCTAAATTGTATTTAATTACAATGAGAGCTTTTTTCGCCGAAGTCGTGTAAAAAATAAAAAGATCAAAACGTAATTGAGATAAACCTATAATTAAATTGTAGGTGATGCTATGAAAGGTAGCCTGGGAGGAAAACGTTTCATTTTATTTACGTTTTACCTCTAGCTTTCAACACAGTGTCATGCTACAGATTGGTAGATTCGTCGCGTATAAAGAAACTATGAAATTACACGAAGTCATTAAATTTTATTGAATCGCATGCTTAAAATGCGCGTCCATTTGTACAGTACTTGGGTGACCATAAAAAAGCTCACAACTAAGGAAATGAAAGCAACAATTAAATCCCAAGAAATTTGATGCATTACTTTAGATGTAATCTGCAACATTAATTTCTAAATCTGAAAGAAAAAAAACGTAATAAATTTTCACCTGTCATATTCGTTGCCTGCCGTTGTATTTTATACATAAAATTTTACTCTCCATGAAATATTCATGTAAGAATAGAAATGCAAATCTAGAGTTCGTTTAATACTATCGTTGTTACAGCAAAACTAAATAATTTAAATGAAATAATAATTTTTATGCTTTATAAAATCTATGTAATAAAAACTTAACGATTAAAATTTCTTCTTTAAAAAACAAAACTCCTCTAGAAATAAAATTTATGATAACCTAAAATTAAAAAAAAATTTATTAAATCAATTGTATTAATTAATTAAAAATTAAAATTGTATTAATTTAAAAATATTTAAATTTTACTTTCTATGAAATATTCATGTAAGAGTAGAGATGCAAATCTGGAATTCGTTTAATATTACCATTGCTAAAGCAAAACTGAATAGTTTAAATGAAACAATACTTTTTTTATGCTTTATAAAATCTATCTAATAAAAATTTAATGATTAAAATTTCTTCTTTAAAAAAAAGAACTCCTCTAGAAATAAAATTTATGATAATCTAAAATTTAAAAAATTCTATTAAAGAACTTATGAGTGAATAACTTTTCACTCCAAACATTTTGACTGCATTTAAATCATTATTATACTTTAATTCCCAATGTTTATATTCATTAAAAACAACTTGGTTTCCCAAATGAAAAAAAAATTCAAACAAAACATTTAAAATAGGCCTGTCAGAATATGATAATTTGAAAATTGATAATTTACCATCTAAAAAAGCAGAAAATCTACAATTCAGGGCTCATTAAGATGTACTATTTGTTGGAATAATTTTCTGATAGGCTATTTATTATCCTCCTTATTTACATTTAATTTCAATGTTTGTATACGATGGCTTGAACAACAGCTAAAAATTACCCTAATCATTACTCAAATCAATATAAATTTTGATATCAATTTCCAAACCATTCAGATCTTCGGGTCAAACAAAAAGCTCCTAAGTGAATGATTCCACTTTCTTCTCATTGTTACATGCCCTGCGGTTGGAAATAAATCATATGGCATTGTGTCATATAATTAAGGCATTAAACGTCTGATCGTGTATGACAAGGTTTGAAAATAAATATCATTTAGCCTGCTTCTTTACTGATTTCATATATGATTATAGGTTGACTGAAAATGGTGCAGTTATTTAACGAAATTACGGACATAGTCTTGATGGTCACCTTGGTTGATTATAACGGAAGAAAGATAAAGTGAACCTTTAAATACTGGAAAATTTAATGAAAATAGATTAGAAAATAAAATGTATATATGCAGTAGAACAAAGACTTTTTTTCGTGGAAACACCTAAGTTGTTATGATTTATTTATTCATTCTTATATTATATTTTGCTGTATAATTTTAACAAAGATTATAGTTTACTAGTAGTTATCTCATAAATTATTAATTTATAAGCTACTAATCTATTCAACTAAGAGAATAGAACAATTATTTAAATTGGAAAGTGATTGAGTTAGTATTTTTTTTAAAAAAAAGAAATTATTAAGAATTACAAGACATAAAAAGTTTCAATATTAGCTTAGCCCACCAAGAAAAAGATCGTACAATTCAATTAGTCTTATACTAATCGAACTGCTACCAATTATTATTAGTTAGAAACAGAATAATAATCTTATTCATTAAAAATGTAAAAATGAGAATACAGTACCATAAAATGTTAAGCATAAAATATATTTGAAGTAAATACATTAAATCAATGATAAATGATGAAGGCAATATTTTTTTTTACTTCGGGAATAATTAGTACAATTTTTTACCTTGAGGTGATTCTTGTAATTAATGCTGACAAAATTCGATGACTTATTAGTTATTTAATAGAGCATGAATATTAATGAATTAGTAGAAGCCAAGAATGATTTAATTTAACGCAATGATTCAATGTAATTTTTTGAAACCATAAATGTTCTAAGCTTTATTTATATATCAAATTAAGACGTATTGTAGAAAAAATTAATGCCTGGTGATTTAAAAAAGAATACACGCAACTGTTATTTTACATAGAAAATTTTTAAAAAATTCTGTAAGATGAACGTTTTTCTTACTTTTTGCAATATAAAAGGTAAAATTATTTTTTTTAGTTGTCACTGTTTTATAGTCTTTTATTACAAGATGTCATATATTCGAGAAAAATAACATGTTTTGGGGATATTTTCAAAATATAAACAACTACAAAAACAAAAACAAAAATGTATTTTGTTTTGAAAGCTTGATATTATTTAATTTAAATATTTAGGATTTGTAAAAATTTTGTAAAATTTGTATTTCTAAAAATTTCAGCAGCATAAAAATAAAGATATATGTATTTTTATGAGTTATGGATAAATGTTTAACCTTCTTAAAGATTTTTCTTTAAAAGATTAAAACATTTTTAATTTAAAACAAAAACACACAAAAACAGATTAAAGTTTAAAATATTTTTTATTTTATTTTATTAGCTACCTATTAACTATTTATTCAATTATTTTAATTAGCTTATTTAATTTAACTTAATTTAGTTTCAAAAGATATAACAAAGAAGTTACAACAATAACTTATGAATGAGTAAAAACTAAATACAAAATTGTTTTTTTTTATTTCTAAGGTAGACAATTCATTGTCTTTAAAATTAAATCATATTAAAATTAAAGTATTAAGATAGTATTTAACTCGACAATAATGCTAATTTTTTGGTTTAAATTTATACTTACACGTATATTACGATTAATAATTAAGGTTTTACGAAATATTAGTTTAACTACAAGAACATGCTGATTGGTAAGAAGTCATTAAGCGAAAATTGTCTGTCTTTAGAATAATTTTTCAAATAATTTTACGTAACAATTTGTACGTCTAAGACTTATGATAAACATGCCAATCGTGAAAATTACAATAATATTTTCCTGTAATAAATATAACGAAATAAATATGAAATACTTAAATTTCTTTATCCTAAGGTGGTTTAGTTTACTGAAATATTTTAATAATGTAGAGTATTTTAGTTAACAATAGCTGAATGAAAACCAAGACCTCTAAATATAAGTTCTTTTTTGGTCCATTACTTATTCAAATTTAGATTCTACAACTAATTCTTACATGAGAAATTCAATACAAAATCTTTCGAATCCATTATGATTCCTCCCAATTTTCGGATTAATCTCCTTGAATCTAAATAACCCCCTTCTATATATCACAGAACATCATTCTAATATAAACCATGCTGTTGTTCGAAGATTAAAAACCAGAGTTTTCATTTGAAGGAAAAAAGAAAAAAGGTGTCATGCAACCTATTTATATTTTCCAATTTAATCTCATGTTCCCTTAGAAATCCAAATGATGACCGGGTCCACGCTAGCACTTCAGATTAAGGTATCAACAAAACACTAATCCATGTTTCCGGTACTACCTTTTATCCAGTGCGAATCAACGCACACAATGGAAGATATGTGAACTGCTGTCATTACCCATTCCTTATAAAGTTTTCACGTTCAAAAAATATACAAACAAGCCACATCATGTGTAATTCTGCCATGTACCAGGCTCAAATTCAATGCCTAATAATCTCTAATCCGAAAAACTTGTTTCTAAATTTAATATAATGCATAAAATAGATGAATAATGGAACATGGGTTGTTTTATTTTAGGTCTGCGTGACTTCTATAAAAGGGGCCTGTGTTAGTTTTTCGGTCTATTGATAATGGCTCGATGTAAGCGTCAGGCTTATTATCCGAATATCATTGAACACATCGTTGTTGTTGTTGTATTATTGAATTGCTACTATGTGTTGCACCCGAGATCATATCGAAATTCTGATGGTCTCAGTGTGCGTGTAGATGGAATCTACATATCTTATATTAAGAGAATGAGCTCGATTTGGTTGTGGAACTGACTATATCCAGTAAGTTCTCATGCATTGAAGATTTGAAGTTAATTTTCTGGTCATAAATAAAATATTCCCTGCAAAGTATTTGTACATTTATCAACATTATATATGACAGTAATGTTACAGCAAAAAAATGTTTACGCATTTGACTACCTGAAATAGTAATTTTAGTCGATGAATTTCGCCTTCAGTTAACATAAAAGCAGTATTTTAATTTCAGTTATATACATTAGATTAAAATCTATTCATTCTGTCTGCATTGATTTACTACTTAAATAAAGATTTTTATTTAAAAAAATTTATAAGAATGTATGTAAATAAAAAGCATCACCCAGTAATCTTTTAAAATAGTTTAAATCCCATTTTATGGGAATGTTAACCTTTAAAAATTTTGAAATAATAATTTTTCATCAAAGGGAAGGGAAAAACTTATTGTTTCTAATCTTCCAATGACTTAACAAATTTGAAGCTGGTTAGAGTGCCAAGCTAATGTAAATTTGAAGGTTACGAATCTGTTTATTTCAGAAATCGATTGAATATAGTGAACAAATGAGAGAATGAAATATTCCCTTCATTTTCTTTCACATTTCAAAGCTCTCGAATCAATAGAACAGTAGTCACGATAGTGCAAACTACATTACATGGAACGGCAATTTGTCTGAAAAAATATAGCAACGAATTTTTTCTGCAAATTACCACGATGATAGCCTTAACAAGAGGTTAGACAGCAAATGAAATATTACCGCAACAAGATAAGAAGAAATTGTATAATAGTGAGAAGGTTTTACAATACTCATTATTACACATTGTGTGGCTAAAAGGCAACGATTGTTGAAGAATTAGTTTTAAATAGGCAGTAGGAGATTTTTTCCAAAGAAGAAAAAGCATCCATCTGCTGTCAACATTGCGGTAATCAATTTCTACCCGGAACGTGGAAAACCATTGTCTCTGATATATAGGGGGCATGATCTAATTGCGAGAATAATTTGAAAGCTTTCCACAAAACAACTGCCGCCTGACAGGCGGAGCTAAAAGAATACCAGGAAAACTGAATCCATTCAATAATACTTCATGAGAAACATACATACAAAAATACTATCAAATACGACTGGAACAAACAAATTTTTCATCTGGCTCTGAAAAGTTTCCCAACACTGAGATAAACTTAGTTAATACTACACAAAAGCAAAGCATTAGATGCATATCAGCTATGAAGTAACAGTATAACTGATAAAAAATACATTCATGTCAATATTATAATCCTTTAATGTTGATGTTTAAAAAACAAGGAAAATAAAGCAAAACACTCATAAAATTTATACTTTTCCAATTTTCTTATTTCAGTAGTTGATTAAATATAATGATGCTTTAGAATCGAAATATGGTGCTTTAACATTATGTGAAATTTGTCATTTAAGTTTAGATAGTACTAGTTTCAGCTTATTGAATTTGAATTATTTTTATTCCTAAATAATTAAATCATCCCTCATAATGAAATCTTTACTAATATCCATTGTTCTATAAATATCTGTCAAACGGATAGAAGGAAATTTATCTGTCTAGCCCACAAATAAAGCCATAAGTAAGAATGGGCTTCTCTTGTCTTCAAGATTGAAATTAGAATGCAAAGTCACTTGCCATATTTACCTTGATTAAAGGAAATTGGAGCTTCTTGTTTACAAAATAGTAAAAATAATTTTTTAAATGAATTTATCGAGAAATATTTGTCAGTTTTAATGTTTTAAAACTATTATTACTGAATTTTTCTGTACATTTCTAGTTTTTCAAATAAAATTAATTGCTTGCAGGTAAAAAAAAAATCCGATAGTTTTACAATTTAGGAAATGTAAAAGATATTGAAAAAATTTTTAAATTTCTGAAAGGACATAATATATAGAGAGAAGGGAGGAAGTGCTTGCGATTCAATAAACGGTTCCATATAATATTTGTAGTCAGAAGTTTTTCAAAAATGGTAATATAGAAAAAAAGTTTTCCAGTTGAAATTTTGAAATAGAAATTCTAATTATAAAGTTCTAACATATAACTTACGAAATGGTAAAATGGCAAATTAAGCAAAAAAAAAAAAAAAATATTTGTTATAATTACCAATATAACAAAGAATAGAGAAGAAAAAAAAGTTTTGAATCGTTTTTATTTATTTTGCTTGAATAATTTAAAAATGAAGAACATTTTTATTAATTACTATTGTTTTCTTTTTATTGAATTTTTAAAATAAAATATTTTATTGTGATTTATAAGTTTCCCAAACTCATGTTGTTTTATTCTAATATAATTTTTATATTTAATAGTAAAGGTTTAAAACTTTATTAAGTACTTTTAATAAATTTGCTGGAGAATAATTTGTATTGGTTTCAGAAATAAAATTTACCTTGACAATGTTACTTTCAAAAAACAGTGCAATGGAAGAGTTAGTAAAATATGCCTGCCTAATTATTTTCTAATTTAGCCTAAGTTAGGGCTTATAAGTCAACTGTATTTATTTCACAAAATACATCTAACAATTGAATATTTTTACAGTAAAGCACAGAAAAAAAACCAGGCATATAAATCAAATATACATAATTTGACATTTGATATTTTTTTATTATAGATCCAAACTAGCCTTTTATATTACCTCTTTCTATGATCAACTATGGATATAAATACAAATCTAGGAACATGGGGGTAAAGTTAAAACTTTCGAAAGGTCAGTGACTATTGGAGCTTAAAGAAAAATTTTAACTTGCAAAGGAAACAATCAAGAAAATAAAACAGCATTCAGTTTGTTAACTTACATTTTTATTTTCAAACTTTATTACACAAGTAGAATTTAGCATATGAAGATTACAAAAGTAAACAGTTGTCTTTAAGTTATATTCTACATTTCTCACTATTCTCAACAATTCTTCAAAAGCCAGATAAAAAAAAATTAATCAGTATTTATTACTGTTATTAAACTGTAATAAATTCTATAGATTTTATTAATAAGACCACGGCATTGGTTTAATACAAATAATATATATGATGTAATGATAAACAGCGGAGGAAGCTTAAATTTTGTAGCATGGAGCTACAATGATAAAGAGCTATACAAAGTATATATAAGCCTTTATATACAAATCAAGAGAGTTGAATACAAATTTTTCTTGTTTCAAGATTTCATTCAATTTTTTCAGATAGGGATCTAAAATTTGAGCAAATGTGCAGGAAACGTTGAAGAACGAATGCCAGAAACGAGAAAGCAAACCATTTGAATGATCATAAATTTGAAAAGGTGATAAAACGATGTATAAAGAAAACCATCAAACAAAGTGGCGGGCCCACTCAAACAAAAGTATTATCTGTGGAAAAAAGCGTGATCTCAGACTCCTCGCCGAAGGTGCGAACAGCGTTATTAAGTTTAATGCAATGTTATTGATGGGCAGTCCATGCTCATTAATGGGCCAGTGAAATGCTACTTCGTGAGGTTGAGGTCAATGAATAGGGGGTTGGAAGGTCGCCACTCATCGTTGGTGGGCAGAATGGTTGTATAGACTAAGGTCGATTTTGTGATGTTAGCAATTGATTGAATAAAATAGTTGGATCCGTGCAACGTATTTCTTCTGAATAACGACTACAAATATGTTAATGGCTGAATAGTACCTGTCTCTGTTAAGCATTTGTTGTTGGGCAACCGAAGAAAATTCATTATCAATCCTGCCCTAGCAATTCATTATACTTTGTATATAGTTAATGAAAACCTCCGACCTTACTGCTTTCTATAAATGAAGGAACAAGTAATTTACCATGCATTTGTATTCCGTAAATGGCGTGGTTTCATTCATCGCTGATGTATCACACCTGTTTTAATTGCGTGTTTCTATTTCAAGTCGGAATATAATGAACTCAAATTGAAAGGTTGAATATGAATTTACCTTTACCATTTTCATGTTCTAAATTGTTTCAAATGTATTCAAAAAAGTGATTAGCGTTGTAAAAATGAATTATTTCTTTATACTCAGCCATTCATATGTCTTCTCTTATGTAGTTTCATAATGATTCACAATGATCCTTGATCCAAAGATATTTATTTCATAATTACTTTTCGCCTTCTGTGCTTAAGTTATTAATTGAGTAATTGCTACACTAAAAAAGGTATTAAGAATGTAAAAGAATCCGATGAAAGAATTCGTAGTTTGACTAAATTAGCATGATAGACTATTTGGAGCCTTTGAAGTAATATTTGTTTATATATTTTACACATATTTATGAATAATAAATATTTTTACTTAAGTAAATTTTCAAATGTATATAATTCTTTTTCTTGAATATTTTTCGTGAAAGATCAATTGCCATTTTAATACCAGAATCTATTGACAGCACAGTTTCAATGGCTCATTTCAAAATATTCTGTGCTTAATAGTCTAGAATATGAGTGAAAAGTAATGCATGTCATATTTCCCATAACATTTCATGTATCAATCATTCAAGAGAAAAAATATTTGATTTTTCACTCACACAATAGAATATAAAAACATAGGAAAGATGAAGAAATTTGGTCAATAAATGCTGTAGCATTTTCCTCCCTAAATCTATTTGTTGTATTTTAAACATTGCTACGATTTCAAGCAATAGTTTATGCATAGATAAATTTTACTTCTGTTTAGATAAATATCAGTTTAAATTTTCAATTTTTTTTTTCGTTTTACATACAACGAAAATACAGCTACAATAAAAAAATATATGAACCAAAAAAAAATTTTCTTTTCATCTACAAAATATTGAAAATTTTCTTCGAATTTGCTTTATGGTAAGCTAAATATTTGAGATCTAAAATGCCTTTATGTAAAATAATTTTAGTTTACTTGAAAAAGTTTTACGATTTCATTTATTTTATATTATTGATTAATTAATAAAGATAGAAATATTTCATTTTGATATTTTATAACAATAAATAAATGATTATAAGGAGCATGTTAACCTTTTAAAATAGAAATAATCTGCAGTACGAATATTTTTATTCCGTTTCAGTCCTGTCTATTAATTGATATTATATTAATCAAAAATGAGTTGAAAAAGGAAATATTTCAAAAAATAGAAATACTAAGGAATTCAAATCCACTACTAACTAATTAACTTCCTGGCACTACAGCCCATGGTGGGCTAAGGCCGCCTGACTTCTGGCAGATTTCGCGACAAGAGATGGTTTCTTTTTACAGTATAGGGTTGTTAGCCCTGCGTCCAACGGTCTTATTGGGATGAGACCTGTAGTTTAAGGTGGATTCCGAGTCACTATAGGCATCCATAGCACATACGCGGCCATCAGGCTCTTCAAAATGTAAATGGCACGTCCTAATATTAATAAACTCTTCATACCATAGCATAAAAATAATTTTCCTTTTAAACCTATATTTTAAAATTTATTTAAAAATAAAAGGCTGTATATTTATTATCAAAAGGTTGTTAATAAATTTAAATGAAAACCCATTTACAAATATGGAGATCTTGGCTTTTTAATCAATTTAATTTTTTAACTAGGAAGAATGTTAAACTAGAAGTTATTTTGCCACCTAATTGAAAAATTTATTTCTAGTCTCAAAAATATTACAAAGTAGAGTTACTAAAACAATATGTAGATACCTAAAATGAATGAAATCTACTGATAAATCAAATATTCAACAGAACGCCTCTACGGAATTTTTTTAAATATATAATAGAAAGAATACAATTTTATAATAGAAGACAGGGAAAAATATTATGGAAAAATGAAATAATTATTCAAGTGATTGCTTACCTTTAATATCTTAGAAATCAAATGAAATAAATGGCCTGACAATAGTTTTAGAGTAAAAAAATCTAAACTTACTTGAAATAATGGATACTCATTGTCCTCTTAATCATTACAAATTTAGAAATATTTAGTACATGAAGTATGTAACAATGAATGTTATTTTCATCTATCATCCCCCTTTCCCGAATATTAATAAAGTGTCATAAATTATTGTTTAAGACACTAAACGAAATTTTAAACACAAAAGAAAAGGCAAAGCAAGTGAATGTAACTAATTTTTAAAAAACAAGAAAATATATTTTTTTCAATGAATAATGCTTAAATTATTTTTCAACTATAGTTTTCAAATATGACAAAGTAAAAATTAGAATTTAAAAATAAAACTAAATAATTAAATAATATTTTCAAAGAAATTTTAATTTAATTTTATCATTTGCCTTATCAACCGAAAAATCATAGAATAGAATGTTCATAAAGTGAATTATACCCTTTTTATATTTAAATTTCCGAAATAAATAATTTTTTGAAATAAAAACTCTTTGCTTATATTCAGATTTCAGTATATAAATTATTCTAAATTCGGAATTAATTTCTCTCTCTCTATATATATACATATATCTATTTCTAGCATGCTATATATATATTTTCCTTTGAAATATCTTTGTTTCTATTGCTATGCTAATCTTTTGATTTGAATGTATACTATATAATTAGCATACTTAAATGTTGATCTATAAGCTTTATAAAAAATTTCCGAATTGATTTATCAATTACAATTTGAATTCTAAAACCAAAATGCTGCAGTGTTTTTATTTTAGAATTAAAATTGTAATTGGTTAATAAACTACAATAAAAACTAAGCTACTAAATAAACTACAATAAAACTACTAAATAAACTACAATACAAATTAGAACTTTTCATTTTATGTAAATTAAAATTGTTACTAAGAACTTCCATTTATCCTTCAATTACCCTACACTTGGAAAAACTGATGGTTTTATTTATTTTCTAAGACACGCCTGTATAACTTTCTAATAATATTTAAAGATATTCCGTAAATATTATTTCTGGTGATATGTGGTTTTAATGCTTTTTAAAATATAAATATTTATTTGTTTTAATTGGAATAAAGCTGTTTTCTTTTTAAGAAAAAATTAAAAAAAAAATAGAGCTTACCTGTACTCGTGCTTCAGTTAGGTCAACCCTCACAGCCAGTTCTTCTCTGAAAGGAAGAAAGAAATATGATAGGAAGTAGTCTGTGAAAAAGAAATAATGTATTAAAATTGCATACTTACAATGGTTTAATTAAAATTCGTGCAAGAATTTCTAAATTACAATCAGATGCAAATGTTTGCAAATATTGTGATCTCACCTCTTGTTATGGAATCAAAGACTAAATATTTCTAAGAAACTAAATGTAACTAGAAGTGTAAGTTTCATTTTTATATATTTAAATCATTACCCGCATATATTTTATAGATAAAATATTATATAAAATATTTAAACGAAATATTTAAAAACAGGTATTCTTTATCCAGGGAAAAACCCTCCTAAAATTTTTCCTTTTTTAATTTAATTCATATTCAAAAGAAAAAAAATTATTTTTTAATATACTAATTCCAAAGTGATTTTAAGAAAATTAGGATACTCTTGGAATTATTTTTTTAATAAGTAAAATTCTAGTTACTACATTAAACATGACAAGAAACACACAACTACATAACTTACAACATGAAACATGCATACTAGAAAACAACTGCAAGGAAAAAAAATGAAGGCGAATTTGATGTTATACACTACCAGTATGAATTCATCAATGTCATTATTTATTAATAATGAAATTAAAGCGAATTTTTAAGGTTTCATTCTTATATAAATTCGACATTTTACATGATAGGGAGCAAGTAAGGTATATGTTTAGTTAATATGTTATTAAAAAATATTGCTATGCAAATAAACTATTCCCCCATGTTTTGGTACGATAACCCATGTGTTCAGTTAATATCCGAT
This sequence comes from Caerostris darwini, assembly GCA_021605075.1. NCBI lineage: Eukaryota > Metazoa > Arthropoda > Arachnida > Araneae > Araneidae > Caerostris > Caerostris darwini. The sequence goes on along the minus strand of BPLQ01011058.1, from coordinate 238,035 downwards.
ACAAAACTAGACAGGATTATTTCCAGTCTACAACTCGTTTAACTATTCCCTTACCATAGAAAAATAAAAGCAAAGGTCCAATATATATTAAGCTTTCATCTATTAATAATGAAATTAATGCCAATTTTTAAGGTTTTATTCTTATATAAATTCAACATTTTACACGATAGGGCGCAAGTAAAGTATAAGTTTAGTTAATATATTATTAAAAAATATTGCTGTGCAAATAAACTATTCCCCCATGTGTTTTTGTACGATAACCCATTCATTTAATCTCCGATACAAAACTAGACATGATTGTCTCCAGTCTACATCTCGTTTAACTATTCTACCATAGAAAAATAAAAGCAAAGGTCCAATATATAACAGCTTTCATCTAAAATGCTACCTCATATTTCACCCAAAGATGTTCAATCAATGTCATTATTTATAAATAATGAAATTAAAGAGAGTTTTCAAGGTTTAGTTCTTATATGAATTCAATATTTTACATGACAGGGTGCAATTAAGGTATAAGTTTAGTTAATATATCATTAAAAAATATTGCTATGCAAAATAAACTATTTCCCCATGTGTTCATTTAATCTCCCATACAAAAACTAGACAAGATTGTTTGCCTACTACATCTACATCTAGTCTATATCTCGTTTAACTATTACCATAGAAAAATAAAAGCAAAGGTCCAATATATAACAGCTTTCATCTAAAATGCTACCTCATACTTGAGCCAATGAATAGTTAATGCCCAAGAATAGCTGCTCTTTGTGAACGTCACGAGAGGATCTTATTTTTCCTTCCAACAATGAGCCCATCCGCAACGTTTTTAATTATTTCGCGAGAAGCTTCAAATAGCGAGGTTCCACCACTTAGCAAGTTACGGGGAGGAATTAATTCATTGTGTTGCTGAAGGAAAGCAACCACCCCAAACGGTAGAAATTAATCAGCAAGGACGAAAATAACAAGTCCGTTCGTTGGACTTAATAACAGAGCAATCTGTGGCAGGAGGCGGTTGTCTGCTCTTGACATGCCTTCTTCGGTCCTCTTCACCAAATGATTAAAAACTATTTGGATAGCGTATGACTAAATCATAGCCTTAGATCTCAAATCATGTTAATTAAAAAGATAAAAGTCTGCGCAAAAAAAATTCTCAGAATGTTGGAGGGAGCTGTCAGGTTCTTTTGAGTAATAACGGCAGATTGAAAAATTCATAATAAAAGTTCAAATTTTATTAACGGCATGAAAAAAATTAAGCCTATTTTATTGTTCAAGTTCGACATCACTATATATATATATTTACATATCCATGTTTATTTAGTTATGTGCACTATATTGAATAAAACAAAATAAAAGATATTACATAATTTTGTGTTTTGAACTTTTAAATAAATATGATAAAAAAAACCGATTTGTTTTACTTTTGTAAGAAGAGTTTTTTTTTCTTTCGAATCAAATATAGAAAACCTAAAGAAAATAATATTCATTGTCTATGTATTATTCTTTAAAGCAATAATGGTAAATATAATTTAAAATCTTAAAAGTTACTGCATTATTTATGACTGACACGTTATGATAATACGTAACGTAAGCTGACTGAAGCTGAACTGACACGTAAGAAATCACAAAGCAAAAAGTTTAGATGTTAAAGATTTGATTTATAAATTATTGGATAGTAAAGATTTTTTTTTTTTACTTCTCAACTTAAAATTTGATAGAAGTTTCAATATCTTAACTAAATATATGTATATAATTAAATATTGATTATGTATTTAATTTAAATAACGTCTTTAATAGATTTTTTTAATAGAACTGCACACATGCAGAACATTTTGCAGAAACTGTTTTAAAATTTTGAATGTTGATTATATTTTTTTTCTTAAGCCAAATATAAGCGTCTATTATACAAGAACAACGTACTGAAATCAAATCGCTTTTTAGGAAAACCACATATCATTTAAAAAATTGAACAAACGGAACTGTATAGAGAAATTATTTCATTTTAAGGCCAAGCATTGTCAATTTAATTATTGGGAGTCTTTTACATAATCCTATTTTTTATTAAAAAAGGATAATTAGCGTTTTAATAAAAGTGAATAAATTTGATTGCTTAGAAAAATCTAATTAGTAGATATATTAAAATTTTCTTTTATGAAATGCTTTTAAAAATTTTTGCATAAAAAAACCATCGATAAAAAATACATCAGTATAATAAATGAACTCATTTAATAATAGACTTTTATCTTTCATTTTGTTACAAAACTTAAATAACGCAATACATTTTGAGACATTGAATTACCATGGAACCACGTTAATAATTAATATTAAAAATGTTTGGTATGCAATACTTTAATTAAATGTTTTAGATTTAAAAATGTTTTTAATTTTTAGACAAGTTTGGCAATACATTTTTTTTTTTTTTTTTTAATATATTCTTTTCTTAATTCTTTTTCATTCTTTTTTTTTTTTTTTTTTTTCATTACATACATAAATAAGGATTGATTTATTGAAATGTTTCAAAGTGTTTCTTAAAAACAGTAAAAACACACACAAAGAAGTTGAACTATTGACAGCATGTCTATGAAGGCAATAAAAAAAATTATCTTATTTATACAAAATTCAGTATATATCTCTTTTTATGTTAGTATTTATTGGTAAAATGTATTTATTTACTCACGAAAAAGATTGCCAATATTCTCAGTAATGAATGCTTGACTTGATTGAAGAAAAAAATAAAATCTATTAATATCTGCGAAATTGGTCTCTTTTTTATTTATCATGTTTGTATTTTTTATGAAAGCGTTAGATTAGATTTGCTGAAATTTTCACCTTGGCAACAAATGTGGTATTTGTGGAATTCGTAAAAGCCTTTTAGTACGAAAACTTAAATTAAAAGTTTTAGAATACCATTATAGGTTGACAGCTAAAGATAAAAAAAAAAGTTGAAATTATTTTGGACGAAATTTTTTATTTATAACTGCAACCAACTTTAATTGTTTCTTCTTTATTCATATATACGCAAATATTTTATACAGATATTTTAGTTTCCTACCCTGTAAATAAATAATGGATACGGAAATAACAAAACAAAAAAAGTAGAATCGGATTTTTTTTTTTTTTTTTTTTTCTTGTGCAGCTGGCAAACACTTAGGCAGTTGTCTTTGATGCTTTAAGGCAAGCGCTGCGCCAATGTTACTCACTTAGCACTACCCAGGAGGTGCGTGTAACTTGAAGATAAGATACGGACGCGGAGTAACAATACCCCCGCAACGCTCTACGATCACGTTAGACCGGGATCTACGGTTTAAAGTGGATTCCGAACCACAACAAACATTCAGAGCTCCGCGGAGACTCGAACTCGGAAGCTGTGGTACCGAGAGCCAGCCAACTCGGCCATTCAGGCCACCAGAATCTGATAGTTACGAGTTTAATTTTTTTACACTCCCTTTTGATTAAATTCATAGTATATAAATTTTAATGAATAAAAAATTAGTTGTTATTATCCAACAGTAATGAGATGAATCAATCAGTCTTCTCTTTTTTTACTAACTTTTTTCAAATATCAGTACGAATATGTGCATAGTTATACTCCATTTTTTTTTTTTTATTTAGTATTTTTTTAACTTATTAGAGTATCATTTTTAAATTTTTAGAAACATTATTTTTATATCCCTTACTAACATTTTAATTGTAACTATATTTATTAATTAATATGCGGAGATTAAGGGGTCTATCCCCATTGGTACTCCGTAATAGGTTAGCCAAGTGCATAATTCATATTAATAAAATAATTTTATAAAGGAAAAATTCTTCTAACAAGCATTACGATAAATTAATAAATTATTAATAAGCAAGTTCAAAATTACCATGCCCATGGAATTCAGATGGACATTGTTTTTTCAATTCCTTCTATTAGCTCCCACTCTCTCTATATATATCTTGTACAAATTTTCAATTGTTAATAAAATACATTTTATTCATCCACTCATGTTCAAATATTTTTTTTTTTTTTTGAACTTGCAGTGGATGACATTTGATGTTAATACAGTTTTTTCAAATATTAATGCATTAATTAAATTTAATTAATTAATTTTAGGGGGTTTTTTTAGATTTAAGTTGCATATATCTACCAATAGATGGCACCAGATAAACTTTAAAAAAATGAATGAAAATTATTTATAAAGGACTTTCTGCAATATAGTGAAAAAAAAGTAGGAATTGAGTTTAAATTTTTTTTTTATATTGCTTGTTTTAATTAAGAACGGCCCCTTGTTACATCGATAAGTGGCAATTATTGTAGCTTAACTCACCATCAGTAAAGTGACTGATTGTTGTCATATATCCCCAATTGTAGTAAGTTGATATGGTTTTCCCGTTATTGCGGAGCACGAGTCATAAAACCATAAAATATCATTTTGAGCTCTCGTCCATTACATCACCTTGAAGACATCAGCCATGACAAAAAGTGAAAGAAATACACAAAAAACGCTGTTATTGAAAAAAGTGACCCTACCCTCCCAAGTTAAAGATCGTTTGACTAAAAAATTGGACAAATGGAAAAATCGCGTGTTCTCTTCAAGACTTGAAGTTCTGCCTCTTTGACACAAGAGGCCTGCTCTCTGAACACTTGATGAGTGGAACCGGTAATTAGTTGGAAAGAATCGCCCGATTGGAACGCTGCTAAGAGGGGATATCTATTTATTACATCAGTGTAGATTTCAGCACTGATTTTACAAATAAAAAAATCATCGTTTCTGTTTTGTTTTTAATGAGAAGAAGAGTTTTAGTAATATAACCAAATCCATTTTGTTTTTCATGAAATGTTATCCTAATGACATTCCGTTTAATGCAAAAAGTAGAATATAAAAAATAATTTAAGAATAAGTTATCTTTATTTCCCGTAAAATAAAGTTCAAATTCCATAATTTACTTATAAAATGAAAAATCAGTATTTTATATTTGTCTAAATAAAATGTTAAGGAATTGAATATTTCGAAGGTAATAACAAATCGGAAATTATCAATAAGGACATATTTACCCACAGCAAGCAAAGATGGATATTTAATTAATTAAAAATTTTAAATTAAAACAAATAACATTTGTAAAACAAAAGTAATTATTATCCGAACGATATTTAAACATGTATCATATTAAAGAAATATTATATAGATTAAGATTTTCTACAATTGAATAATAGTTTCTACATTAATAATAAGAATATAACTATAAAGATGCAATTCAGTTTATTTAGTAATGATAGAGAATTTTACTAAAAAATAGTCGGATTGCATAAATTATATCTTAATGGGGTTAAGTTATGGACAGCGTTGATCACCATTTTATTATTTCAATTATTTATTTATTTATTATTTTGCTTAATCTGTTTAATACCTCTAATTGAATACATGAAAATGTTGACATCTTAAATCTACTATCACAACATTTATATCTTACTAAGAATTCAAACTTGATTTTTGCCACTCTCTTGGCCATTGTTATTAAGTGAATAGGTTATACATTTTCAAATTTCATCTAGCCATTTTCAGTTTAGTGAAATAAAAACTATTTTTGACCACAGATCGAACACCCTGCATTAAAGAAACATAATTTTAAAAGTCGTTTAATTTTTGCAGTCCTCAAAAACAACTTACAGATAAAATTAAAATTAAAAATGTAAAGTTATTAAATAAGCAGTTTATTTGCAGATGAGGAAATTAACTCCCTTTAATAAGTGAGCTACGAAATCTGCAAATAATATTTCTAAATATATATTGCTAAAGGGACTATACTTTAATTGTCTAATTATTCTTAGAAAATCAATTAACATATGTTTTCAAAACTTTCATCAAATTTAAAGTAAATTCACAATAGTATTGTTCAAACAAATTATTAAGAAAACGTGGAAATTGAATGTAAAATTATTTTAATGAGGATTTTAATCCTAGTAAAAAGTCCAAAAACATTTTAATAAGGGGACAATTATTTCTATTCTAATTATTTTTAAATTATTAGAAATCAGTAAATAAATGCATTGAATCCATCATTAAATTTAAAGCCTCATCATAGTAGTTTTATTCAAACAAATTATTGAGAAAGTATGAAAATCGAATTTATAATTATTTTTACAGGTAATTTTAAATCCTAATTAATTTTTTTCAATGCTTTAATAATTTTCTCTATTTCTTAACAGGTGTTTTAAGATAAGATTTAAAGAATTTGCATTTTCATTATTCAAAATTATATGCAAAAAGAAAATCCACCAATCTTTAGAAAACTAAGTAAAAGAATTTCATTAATAATAAAATAAAAGTGCAATTCCTTAAAATAGATAGTCACTAACAGTAATGACACTAGATTTTTCCCAAGCTAAATCGTTATACTACAGAAATAGGTTTTAGATTATTTTTCAAATTCCTGCATTTTAAAATAAAATTCTACGTAAAGCAATCAGATTTTCAATCGGAATATATTGAAATAACATCTGCAACATAAACATTCTGTGTCTTATTGACAGTTAAAGTATAATGTAACAAAAATTCATATATCTAATAAAAATTATTTTGAAAACATATCTTCGTTTCATTCATGCTTGAATTATGCTAAATCTGCAGGAAATTCCTGCTTGTTTGCAGAATTTTAAAATAAATAACATGCTTGAATTATATTATTTATTTAAAATTTATGCAAACATTTGAGGTAACATTTATTATTCGTTATTAATTTAAAACGGATGTAGAAATACATTTGCCGAGTAATTTTTCGTTTCATATTTTAGTTGTTTTGCTACAAGATACTTAGAAGAAATTGAAAAATACAGTCCCGCTTGGATGCCATTTTCTTTCATTCATGCATTTTACATGTCGCAATAAAGAACTATTGTTTAGAATAGTAAGATTTTCGAGAAAGGAATAATAATTTCTAAATTAATAATAATTTCAAACAAAAAGATAAAATTCTGATTATTTAGTTAGGATGGAAAAGTTTGCTAAGAAATAGTTTGATAGCATAAAATGATATCTTAATTTTATTAACTTATGAATAAAGTTGATTCCAACCACGTTATTATTTAAATAATTTAACAATAAAAATTCGATGTTCCCACTAATTTAATTATTTAAAAAATTTTTCGTCTAATTTGTGTAGTCTTTCAATAAATCTACAAACATGTTGGCATTTTAAATGTGAGGTAACCACTTTAGTGTACCAAAATCTGCTATCTAATATTTATACCTTACTAAGAATTCAAACCTTATTTTTAGCACTTTCTTCGGCATTGCTACTAAGTGAATAGGTTAGATATATTTTTTAATTAAAATATCATTTAACCATTCAAATTAATATTGTAAATCTTTTTGTTGCAAACAGGACATCATAGTTTTATTTTCCTAACTTTGTGTCAATGGAAGCCGAATTAAATACTTTGTAAGAAAAAAATTATTGATGCGACTATATATAATCTGTTTGCATTCCACTATTTCAAAACACATAAATAAATTGGACAACAGTTACTGAGACGAAAGTAATTACTCAGCATTTAAAAGCAATTACTTTTAATGTAATTTAAAATCTCGCCACTCCCGCGCGTTGCAATATCTGCAGTGTCCCTTGGCCTTTCCACCCTAAAGATTCGTATTCCAGCGCTGATAGCCATGAACCGATCAGCCCGGTAGCATGAGCTACAAGGAGGAGGGCTGCTTTCCTCTAGGCTACAGGAGGTCCCTCTAATGATGGAACCTCCACCACTGGGTGGTCCCTAACATTTCTTGTCACATCAGATCCTAGTGTGGTTTCTTGACTTCCTATTCATCACTGCACGTCATTTCGAAGGCGGAAGAAAAATTTTTACAAGAACTTGAAATACGTTTTCTTTTTCAGAACAGGAGTACCATGTCTGATCAAACGACAGAAATCGTCCCGAAGTGTGAAAACTGTCATTGTTTCAAGATCTTCTCGGAAAGTCATCTAATTTCGGAAAGAAGTATGAAGACACTGTAGTTCATCTTCTTGCTTTTCAAAAACATGACTGGAAGTTGTTGTACTTGTTTCTTTTCTAATATAATAAATAACGTTGACTCTCAGTTTATTTCTTTAATGCAAACATTTAATACCTGATTAATGTTACAATCATTTATTGTAAGCTTTCTAATATAAAAGATAACAATGATTCTCAGTTAATTTCTTTAATGTAAACATTTTTATTTCTTTAATTCCTGATTAATGTTAAATTCATTTATTGTAAGCTTTCTAATATAAAATATAACAAATCTCAGTTTATTTCTTTAATGCAAACATTTAATACCTGATTAATGTTACAATCATTTATTGTAAGCTTTCTAATATAAAAGATAACATTGATTCTCAGTTCATTTCTTTAATGTAAACATTTTTATTTCTTTAATTCCTGATTAATGTTAAATTCATTTATTGTAAGCTTTCTAATTTAAAATATAACAAATCTCGGTTTATTTCTTTAATGCAAACATTTAATACCTGATTAATGTTACAATCATTTATTGTAAGCTTTCTAATATAAAAGATAACATTGATTCTCAGTTCATTTCTTTAATGTAAACATTTTTATTTCTTTAATTCCTGATTAATGTTAAATTCATTTATTGTAAGCTTTCTAATATAAAATATAACAAATCTCAGTTTATTTCTTCAATGCAAACATTTAATTCCTGGTTAATGTTAAATTCATTTATTATAAACGTTTTGTACCGGATGCCTACGGGCCTGGTCGGTTTTAATCCTTGAAATTATTGTAAGCTTTTATTTCAATTTGTTTTATACATATAGATTTATGTGGAGTCAAAATTGAACTTTAAAACATAAAAATGCAATAAACCGATTTCCAAAAGGAGTTTTACTCTTTTTGAAATAAACTTATTTTTGCATAAGTTTTTTTTAAATATATATAAAAAATATTTTTTAAATTTATTATTATTAAAAATTTATATAGAAAAAAAATGCATCTGAAAGTACCATGAAAATTGAATATTATGCTGTGTAAATGAAACTCTAGAAACTTTGATAACACTTCATTAACAATGTGTTAACAAAAAAAATGTATATGTTTAAAAGAAATTATTATAAATTTAAAATAACTAGTCAATTAAAAAAATTTTTAATTGAGTGCGTTACAATAAGAAAAAAATATTTTTTTTTCATAATTTATTATAAATTAAAGAAAAAATATGCTACTGATATTCAGTAGTTACTATGTAAAATGACAAAAGTTTCCGATGGAATTAAAGTTAAATTATTAATTATTCTTCCCAATTTACGCAACTCCATCGATTACGAATTCAAGAGCGCAGCAAAAAATAGAAAATTTTATGCATTTTTTTAATAATTAAAAACTTAACAGTAACTGTATTATATTGTACTTCGTTATAAAAAAAATTGTTAATCTGTGATGCCTTGGCTGTAAGGAAGATAAAATTGAATGACTAATTTTAGCATTGTCATAAGTTCTTTGTTCCAAATTATGAATTTTTTTTTGCACATTCATGAAAATTTAGAACTTTCATTATTTTTCCTTATTTTCGTGAATTAGATGCTTATATTTTAATTTCAAAATGCTGTACAGCATTATGTATTCAAAAAATGTCATATTTTTTTTCTACAGTGAATCTAACCAGTTATAAATAATTTCAGTGCAAGTATTTTTAGCAAAATTAATTATCTCTAAATTAGTCTATTAATCCTATTTTAATTAAAACTTTTTCAATTTAAAAAATCTACGGCATTATTTTACAATATCATAAATTGCTGCTGAAATCTTGAATGCAATTTTTAAAATCCAATTATTTTCCTGTAATGATGTAAAGAAGTATGCAAAATAGTAAGAATCTGTATTAATGGCATTCGAAAAAAGATTTGAACAATATCAGATCTAATTTATGCAAAGGTTGGTTAAAATGTACCCCATTGAAATTTCTTTTACTCAACTTTTCGTTATAATTTTATATTTTCAATTAATTTTAAGATATAACATAAGAATTTATGTTATTAATGCAATCCGATTATTACTATAAAATTACGAAACCTCCAAAATGTATAAGCTAACTTATAATGTTAATTTTAAATTCAAAAAGAGTCCATTCTTTTAGTTTTTCTTACATTTTTTAAGAATATTAAGTTGTAACCTCGAAAATAGAGCTACTAACATAAAAAGAACCTAGATAATTAAGATAAAACACGTACAAGAGAGAATCTTTTACAACCTATCTTTCAAATTGTTATAACATTGTTATAAAAACATTTTGAAATGGATAAGCAAATGAAATAAAATATGCTTTTCATACCTTGTAAACACATCGGGATAATGTGTCCTTGCAAATGCTTTCTCCAGTTCTTCTAGTTGATAGCTAGTGAAAGTCGTTCTGTATCTTCTTTGCTTTCTCTTTGGAAAATCATCTCCTTCCAACATAGACTCGGCAGAGACGGAACATTTGTTATTTTCGCCATCTTCATCAGCTACACTGATGTTCTCGTCACCACTGTCCACGTCGTCGTTCGCTGCCGATACAGACAAGTCTTCAGCAACTGCTTCTTGTTGGCGAGCTTTCACTTGCTCAGGACTTGAAGCTGGCCGTGGTGATTTATCCCCAACCAATCGCATGACAGAGAGTTTGTGGTGTGGATGGTGGGGATTGTGAAGTTGCTGTTGCTGGTCCTTCTGGTGGGCTTCCATGAGGTTGAGGGTGCGGGCGGCCTCGCTGATACACTCCTGGCGTTCGATCTTGTCTGATATGCCCATAGTATTTGGAATAGTGGTGGGGCGGTGCTCGGTCAGTTCCGGCGCTATGCCACCTACAGTGGACTGGAGTGAGTCTCCGAGCACAGACAACGTGGAACGTAAGTGAGCTGGACGGGGAACTGAAAAGACAAAAAGACATTTTAGAGAAACACTGCAGACATTCAGGTAGAGGTGGGGTTAAAAAAAAACCCGACTTGAATTTTTTTTTTTTTTTTTTGGAATAATATTGGGGTGTTCGGTGAGATCCAAAGACTCTCGACTCTATACCGTATGTCAATATGGGATAAAACAACTATGCCGACTCTAGACTCTTTGGAGTAATTTTAGGAACTTTGATTTTTACTAATGAATATAGAAATTTTTTGAAATAAATGTAATAATTTTTATTGAACTTTGAATGATTTTTTTTTTTTTTTTTTTCATATACCTGTAAAAAAAACTTTTTGTATTAATAAAGTATTTTTTTACAATTTTAAAGGTTTAGTATTTGCACTCACTTAAAATATGCTTGCATTCTAAATTTGTTTATAAAAATATGCATCCTATAAAAATAAAACTACTAAATTAGCAGGTAGCAAGCAAAGTAATAAAGAATAACTTAAGACAAAAGAAAACTGTAGATTTTAATCACGAAGATGCTACATTTGCTATACATTAAATTGCATTTGCCATATATTAAACTACATTTGCTAAACATACTGCTAAAGTAGTAACTATCTTTGGTAATGATTTTATTGAAGGATACGATTGAAATGCCTTCTTATCGTATAATTTTAACATTAATTCGTAAAAAAAAATAATATTTGTAAAAAATAAATATTTTTTGTAGAAAAATCGGATTTTTAAACCTATTCCTGATTCCAATTTCGACTCCTCACCTCTGCATTCAGGTCACTAAAAACTCTTAATTTAAAAAAAAAAAAAAAAAAAAAAAAAAAAATCCAGAGACCCTCCAAAAGAAATCCGATAGGTAAGTAACCTATCAATTAAACAATAAATATCGGTATTATCTAATAGTTTCTCGTGTATATGCAATCAAAGCTTTAAAAATACGATAATATTGATATTAATATACTCACGATATTTTTTTTTTGTCTGACTACAGGTCACTGACTGGCAAGTGAATATAGTTACTCAATGTAAGTAAGTAATCAAAGAATTCTCTCATGTGTAACCAATCAATCAATCAATCAATTTCTACAAGACCCTCGAAACAATTGAAAGTGGACGATTATCTTGATTGTTTTATTCGAATCAGCTTAGAACATTGCGTGTGGTTTGTTTTCAAATGGATACATTTTCTCCGAGTGCTGTTATTGACAAACTCGCATGGACCGTGCACAATTGTTTCTTACTGAATTTTTTTTTTCAACATTCTCTATTCTTCTAAAAGTATTAAACTTGTAAAAGTTTATTTACTACTACTACTGCCTAAACATTGCGAATGCAAAACATTATTGAGGAAAAGAATTCAGGCTTTTTTCATACGATAGCAATTCATTAAGGTTTCTAAACAATCAAATTGCAAAGCATTCATCCATTTTTCAGTCCTATTAGAACTGAAATCGTAATATTATGATGTAATTAATAATTAGCAATTATTTTAGTCGGATAGATATTTATGAATTCATTTTCAGTTTTCACCAAGAATAATTGCTTCACATAATTATAATGGGAGAAATTAATTTCCTTTTAGAAAATCGTACGCTTATTTCATCAAAACAAGTTGAGCTTCAGGATATCAGTTATTTTATTGAGAAATAATTGCAAGCCACAGTTTAAAGAATTTTAAATAATGAAAATAATTATTCATTTTAAAAATGAATAATTATTAAGACCCCAAAAGTTGTTTTATTTTAGGAAAACGTCAATTTCAAAAAGCCGCCTAATTATATAAAATGTAAAAATTTCGAGCTGATACATTTCGCACTGAAAAATTTCGCCTCAGTAGCCTAATAAACAAGAACTCAATTTTCGAATTGAGTATTACCAAATTTGTGCTTGGTGCAATTGTGTGGAAAAACCATTGTGCTTATGATGGCTCCTAGGTCTTGAAAAGCATCGTATATGCGTGACAATATAAACAGAAAATATGTTGAAGGCAAAATTACCCACGGAACTGTTGTAAGGAAATTTGAAATTGTAGTCTATTTTTACCCCTAAGTGGCCAAACATTCTTTTGTCCGAAATGATATTCTATTCAAATAGCAGAAATTGCCAATAGTTTTAGGGATTCTAATAGACAATAATAATAAAAAAAACCTCGTAGTTTTTCTTATTTTCGTAATCATTTATTAAAATTATTTAATGTAAGCTTTAAATTTAATAAAGCCTTCAAATTAATTAACTGAGCTTTAATTTTAAATTATTTAAGTGTAGGATAAGATTTAATTAGTGTAGGATAGGATTGGTGTAGATAATGTAGGATTTAATTATTAAGTGTAGGATAGGAATATCTCCTATCCTAAACAACCTGCATTTCTCATCTTAACAGTCTTAGTTTACACTTGAACTAAGAGAGTAGTTATCTATGCAAATAATATTGGTATACTATACCATGTTAATTAATTGAGTTACATTAATTCCATGTGTTTCAATTCTAATTTAAAACACATAAGAAATTATAAATAATTTTCATTATTAAAATAATAATAATAATTCATCATTATCCAAAATGTGATTTGCCACCTTCCGCAGAGATTTGTTAGAAAATGATATTATCTTAAACTCTATTTAAGTATGCATTAATGTACCAAATGCTAATTATATTCTATGTCACTGAAATATATTTACGGCTTAATTTCTTAAAACATAAAAATTTATAACCCAGAAATCACAATTTTTTTTTACTGGTCTCAAGAAATTCATATTTTTATTTATCCTTTTTAATACATTCATTTTATTGAAGAAAAAAATTTTGTTTGTTTGTTTGTAGTTTCTAAATATTTTTATTCAATTAGTAAGCCTCACCTATTAAATGAAAATTTTTAAATAAAAAAAATATCTTTATTATTAAGATAAGCATCACCTATTAAATGAATTGTTGTTCTTAAATAATAAGTCAATTGCTGCTCTCCTATTAAATGAGTTGCTGAATGAAATGTCGGCCTTTAAATTAAACCTCCCCTATCTAATAAAAATTTATAAATAAAAAATATTTTATTATTATTACAATATTTTACGTTTGAATGATCGATCCTTTAACGTCTTATCATTGCTATGAGCTGGCAGAAAAGCATTAGCTTTACTACTTTTTGAGATAAAAAGCATTGGCACTATCCCTGTTCGACAAGTGTTAAGCCTTTTCGGCGATACTTGATAGATGTCGTGATTGGATCCTTTCAAGATAAAAAGAAAAATACATCCCTATTATGGACTGAGACCTCCGTCCACAAAGAACTTAAGATTTGTTTTTTTGTTGCTTTTTAAGATAAGAAATGTCACTAACATACGATAGGAAAATACAACTCATTTATTTTAAAGAACTACCTGTTTGAAGGTTTTAGCAGTTTGTTGGCATACGGTTGCAAAAATTTGATGGCGATATTTTCAGTTATTTGAAATTTAATGTTTATTTTAATGGTGTAAATTTTATGTCATAAAAATAAAAGTAAAGAAAATTGAGTTTACCTTAACTATTTGTACTTCTTCCTCAAAAAATTATATTTGTAATTTCCAGCTGAATACCGAATTTTATATCATGATACTGGAACTACTTGCTGTAAATTATTTTTGAGTAATTTATTTTTAAATATTAATTTTTAGATATTTATTACCAAATTTATGCCGCAATTAGATATAAACTAACAAATTTATGCCAAATTTTGATATAAATTACCAAATTTAGTTATAAATTACCACATTTCCGATATTTTTTTTCCAAATTTCTGGCTCAAAGAGATCAAAGTGTGTGAGTGCTTTCTAAATTGTTTATGCACGAAGAAGTCGGTAGAGGTGATGAGGACCTTTTTTTGCTTAATGAATCTGACTCAGATGTAACACGACATCATCATCATTATCAAAAAATATTGAACTCATATTTCGTGGACACGCTTTTAATAGTTAAAAGGGGAAATATAATAGCAAGGGGTATTAATATACAGAAAAGTCAAAAGAAACGCGATCAGTTGGAAGGCTAACAATAAGAAAACTTTCCTACCAATAGTAAGTTAAATTATGTATCCGGTATCAGGCATTATGCTATTTAAATATGGTACGATTTGTATCAAAAAATTGAACATCCCTAGAAATAGAAATTTTTTCCTATTTAAGGATCGAGATATATGTTCCGAAAAAAAATGAGAAAAATGAAAATTCTTACTTGTTTTTAAGAAGAAAAAACTATTTTAAATTATAATTTTCTGAATATAGCATAAATTGTAAAATAATAATAATAATAAATAAATAAAAAATTAAAAAATAATTGTCTCCAACATTACATTTGTAACTGCTATCAAGAATCATGCTAATTGACTATGGTGCGATTTGTATCAAACGATTGAACCTTGATAGAAACAGAAATTTTTCCTATTTACGGATCAAGATATATGTCCCGAAAAAAAAATGAAAGCATTGAAAGTTTTTACTTGTTTCTAAGAAGAAAAAATTATTAAAATTTTCTAAATGCAACATAAATTGCAAAAAAAAAAAAAAAAAAAAAAACTTGTTTCTGGCATTACATTTGTAGTTGCTATCAAGCATCATGCTATTTAAATATGGTGCGATTTGTATCAAACGGTTGAGCATTCATAGAAGCAGAAATTTATCCTATTTACTGATCAATACATACATATTATTGATTACCGTACATATTGAGTAAAAAAAATTAAGAAAATCGAAAATTTTTATTCGCTTTATGGATAAAAATGCCTTTAAATCATAATTTCTGACTATAACATAAGCAGTAAAAAAACTAAAATTGTCTCCAACATTGCATTTGTAGTTGCTATCAGGCATCATGTTATTTGAATATGGTACGATTTGCATCAAACGGTTGAACCTTCATAGAAACAGAAATGTTTACTTTTTAAGGATCGAGATATATTCCTGAAAATATCGGGTAAAAAAAATGAGAAAATCGAAAAATTTTACCCTCTTTTAAGGATAAAAAATCCCTTTAAATCATAATTTCTGACTATAGTATAAGCCGTAAAAAAATTAAACTTGTTTCCAACATTACATTTGCATAATATCAATGATTGGCTTGTGTTACAACTTTCTTTAATCTTTACATGTCTAGACAAGGATGTGGCACAATGAATAAAGTCTTGAATAAGTAATGTTATGGGAGGCATATTTGAGAGGGGGAGGATTCAAATTGGAATTTTAGTTTTGAACAGACTTAATAAACATTTTCCTTTAATGAAGTCATCATCTATAAAGTAAAACGCATTAAGGTATTTGCGATGAAAGATGGAAAGATTCGTTTTGTTCTTCTTTGACCACACACGCACGACTCATGAATAATAAATTTCACACTTTTTATATTAGATTTAATAATTCAATGATTTTAAGCGATGAAGGACAAGTCAAGTTATGCAAAACAGAAAGCAATCTCGAGCAATAGAAAAATGTAAATTTATTCACTAAAAAAAAATCACGTAAATCTTATGTGTAGTTTCGAGTCTCTAAGTCAAGATAAATTCAGCCTAATAGCATATTCTTATGACATAGTTTTTTATGGTAGAGTTCTTTTTATTTTTTATTTTCTCTCAATGAAGAAATCCCCTTCACTATAAATTATCATAACACGTATTTGTGGACTAAAATTTATCGATAAGCTCAAAATAAAAAGGTTTTAAACAGAATGCTTTTTCTTAAAGCATAATATAGAAATAGCTTGAGTTATTAAAGAAAATTTCACTGCCAAGGGTGCATTTCCATTGATGAAGCTACGTCAACTTTAACGAATTGCACTGTCAATCATTCTTGATTGCTAATCTGATTCGTCAAAGTTAACGTCGCGTCACCAATGGAAAAAAAACTCTAGTAGGTTCATCTGTCTTAAATTTTGAGCCATATTACTACTGAAATAAGCATGAAATAAATTGTTTAAACATTCTTTTAATTTTTTTTTTTTTCGTTTTTATTTATTTATTTATTTATTTTTTCATTTATGAATGATATCTGACTTCCGAAAAAAGTATAATCATGGTTTTATTTAAATCTTCTGATTCATTATAAATCTTGTTATCCCTACATTTTTTTTAATTCGTATTTTAACCTTCCTTTTAACCTTAAAATATATTTTCAACTTCCCTGTCATACTAGCAATTTTGCAAATCAAGTAAGCAACAACACAATCATAAAGCAACAAGTATTACGGTTCAAACTGTTTTATTTGCTTGCCATTAATTGACAAATATAATTTAACTATGTGCAAAAATTGGCATTGTTACGTAAAAGCCTCTAAGAAACCGAATTTTTAATAAAAATTATTTCTATTTTTCTTTGCGTTATCAACTGTGTCTCTATCATAGTTTTCTGAATACATTCCAACAAACTCTATTATAAAATATCATTACATTTTAAAAAAAAAAAAAAAAAGATTATATGAGACGAGTAAATAATACGAAAATCGGATAGGATTTCAAATGCAGGGTTATTCAAGATGAAGGAACAGAATTTAAATTTTCATTTATAATGAAAAGTGCAATGATATCATCATATATTACACATGAATGGATAGAGAAAAGTTCAAAGTCATTTTATGTGTTCAACGTGAGCACCATTTGTTATGAGACAAACGTGGAATTGGTACATCTGTTCCTTCGTTTTGAATATATATTCCAATTTTTGAATGAATATATATTTAATATATATTCCAATTTTTGAAGGAATATATATTTTTATATATTCCTTCATTTCCTTATAGTGCTTTTTTAAATTTCAAATTTAATTTTTAAAATTTTTAATATCTCCATTCCTTAACAACCTACATCTCTTATCTCAATAGTCTTACATAGCATAAAAAATACCCTTACTAAATTATCATAGGGTTATTCAAAATGAAGGGGCATATGTACCAGTTCTGCATTTGTCGCGTACAAATGGTACTCACGTAGAATGCATAAAGTAACTTCGAACTTTCCTCTATTCCTTCATGTGTAATATGTGGCTCATTATTGCCCTATACATTATAAATAAAAATTTAAATCTGCTCCTACCTTTTGAATAAGCCTGTATTGGTTTCAATCTACATAATTTTTATGAATAAGAGAAATATGTGTATTAAAACAATTATTTATCAAAATATTAAATTATACTATTACATAAAGTATTCTTTGCCATCATTTCCAATCTCCATTTAAATATAATTCTTTGGTAAAAAACGTGTATTAGTTGGTTGATGTCCTGTCAATCGGAAGCCAGAGCAAAATAGTGCTGTAGGAGTGCTGGGTTACAAAAGTCTTTTATAAACAACATGTTACTACAACACTTTTTTAAAAGCCCCGTTTAAGTGAAACTGCTAGGAACGAAACTTATATGAATACCCTTTTATACAGGTTTGTTTGTCAATATTTCTGTAACTACAGCTAACTATAAAAGAATAGGTTTAATTTTTCAAAAATTCGTAGAATATTCTTTGCTCATCAGACATTTACTTTGCGAAACAATGCTTTTGAATATCCAAATGAATATTCGCAGTTTAGCACGAAATATTTATAGGGGCCATTCTGGATGTCCCTATTACCATTCGGAAATAGGAAGTTAGATCTATTTCTAGAAGGAAAAAACCGTTTTAGCGGATCTTCTCACACACTTTTACAGCCCCTCGTAGAAGAGTTGTTCAGCCCGAGGTAACAGCCCAGCAATTACAATTCTCTTAATTTGGACTCAGCACGCAGGTTATACGAGGGCGATTCGGTTATGGCAAAAGATACCACGGATTTCTTACGAATCCGGTAAGTCAAGGAAAAGAGGAATTATCAATATGTGGATTCTTAGAATGTTACAAGCTCAGCAAGATGGAGAAATGTTTTATAATTACTGTAATTTTACGAACTAAAAAATCAAATCAACAACAGAATTTCCATTTTTACAGACTTCATCATTCTGTTTGACAACTGATCAAAATCAATGTATATTCTATAACATTGTAGTTTATTTAATAGCAATTTATGCAACTAAAATATAATTTTAATATATAATAATTATAATATTAATTTATAATAATTTTCATCAATAATTCTATTCTTTTTAAATTCTCTACGTTTTCAATCCAAAATACTTTTTCTGTCTGAAAATAAAAGCGTGTTCGTTCTTCTTTTTACTAAATACATTGTTATTCCAAAAACCCTGAATGCAACAGTTATAAGATAGTATAGCGTAAGAAGTAATTATATTAATAAGTAATATTAATAAGTAAGAAGTAATTATTTTTGCAGTTTTGTCTGAATTATGTAAATATCAATAATAAAAACCATCAGTGTTATGAAATGCAATAATAAGCAAATAATATTAAATTAAAATTATGAATTTGTCATTTTAAAACACATAGCATAAACATTTAGATAAGACTGATAATTATAATAAAAGTAAATTAATTTAGCAAAGAAAGAAATTTTAAAAATGTTAAAATATAAATTAACTTTTTTACAAGATTAATTTTTTTATGAAAGTTTAAAGTAGTGCTTCTTTATAATTTTTTTAAAACATTCATGAATTCTTTTAATATTTAACAAGGCATGTAACTAGGGTATGTAATTTCTCTATAGGAATATGTTATAACTGATGGTAAATTATAATATTAAAAGGATACTTTTGATAAAGTTTTATAACTCTCTAGATTAGTTTTATTTTAGATTTTTCATTAGATCACGTAGAAAGAATATAATTTATTTTTAGCAGTTCACCTATTTGAATACTGCTAGTAATTAAAATAAATAAAAAAATGTTCTTTTATGAATTGATTAACTGACAAAATTAATTCTCAATTTATAATTACAAAAACTTTGTCTTACCTTATGCGAACTAATAAAACAATGTATTATTTAGTACCAACTAAATTGCGTGAAACCATCTACACTCAAATGAGCAAATAAAACATACCATCTAAGTAATCCTTCAGAAATTGCCAAATGTACGAGACAATACAAAGTGGGATCTATGAAATCAGATGATTACAAAGGATCCTTTCTGCTTGCCTTTTAATTCTAAAAGACCAATAACTGAAATCATAATTTCTTTGCTATTCCGATTTCGCGACATTGCAAATAGGGCGCTGTCACGAAGGTCGTAAAGGCGAGAGCTATAAATGTTTCCCGTCTCGGGTGTGTGACGAAACCCAATAAGTCACAAATGTCTGCTGTAAATACAGCAATGTGTGAAAAGCGTCATCAGCTGCTCATTGAAAAATACGATTTCCCACCGCAGACGTGATGAAATTGAGAACTTCAGAACGGTCTAAATAGAATCTATTACTTGGTGAAATGCCCAACCTTCTTCGTATAGTTACAAATATCAAGAAAGAAGCAATCAAATTGGTAAAGCAGAATTGGTACAATAAAAGATAGAACTCATAAGGCTTATTTCCTGTATGTGGTGAAAGAATGATACAGAAGTTTCCCATTACAATTATTTGCGTAATCAACCTCTTTAGAAAGGAAATTTTTTTTTAATAAAGAAATGATAAATACAATTTTATTGTTTGATTGTATTTTATTCATTTATATCAACAACAATAAATTAATAATTAATAGAATAAATAATTAACATGCAAAACAAATGTCCACATAAGTAATTGTTGAACGTTAATGGTGAATTAAATGGTGAAAAATTTCATACATTCAGAGCAAAAATATAACCAATTCGTCTTATGCAATTCTTGTCAGTACACCTTAAAAGAATTATTATATGAAGACAAAATAGGTATAGTATGATTCTTCAAGCAAACTATTATTTAAATACGATTAATAATTTTAATATTATATGCAAATAAATACAGGGTGAGCACAAAATCTTGCCCTGATTATAAAAATTTACTACAAAATAACTGTTTAATGAAGTAACGTAATTTTTTTATCATTGGGGGGTTCACTTTTAACATGTTTTTTTTTTATTTATTTGTGCCTGACGTCCCTTCTATGTCAAAAGAGAATCCGTGGTAAATTTTTAAGGAAGATATCCTTTTTACTCAAAATGGTGTTGATAAAGGAAAAAACACATTTGTGCTTTAGTTTCACGACACGAAATCGCCCACTTGTGTTCCACGTGTGTTCCACGTGTGTTTCGATGTTTTTATGGACGCACTCATGCTGATGTAAAGGTAATAAAGCGATAATATGGAAAATTTACAGAAACATGCAGAGTTTTTGATATTCCCAGAAGTTGCAAGCAACTGTTGAATGTATTCGGCCTTCATATCAATGAAGTCTTACAAAATCAACTCGTAACGTATGATGAGAACTGCAAATATTAATATAACTGTTATTAAAATTCTTCATAAAACACTCAAGTTACATGCTTACAAAGTGCAAAACGTTCAGGTCCAGTAACCAAATGATTGCCGGAGATCTGCAGAATTCGCAATGGAGATTCTGAACCGATAACTTGAATAGTATTTTTTCCGATGAATCAACTTTTCATGTCGGTGGAAAGGTAAATATATATAATGCCTGTACCTGGGAATCAGAGAACCAACATGTTTCTCCACAGGTAGTGAGGGACAGTCTTAGAATTAATGTATGTTGTGGCCTCATGCATAACAAGGTTATTGGATCGTTTTTCTCTCCTCCCACCCCTAGGAAATAAAACATCGTTGTCAACGTTTACTTAAACTTGTTGGAACTATACATTGTATCTCAGTTAAAAAAATTTCAAACATATTATTTATCAGCAAGATGGAGCATCCTTTTACTGAGGTTCCTTAGTTCGTGAATCCCTAGACGAATAATTTCTTGTCCAATGGATTGAAAGGGATGGACCAACACCATGGCCTCCACGCTCTCCTGATATTACATCTCTTGATTTTTTTTCTTTTGGGGCCATATAAAGGACAAAGTCTTTGTCACATCAGTTGTTGACGTTGAAGAACTGAGGGTAGGATAAAAGACGCTATGTGTATTGATATAGTCAACATGCTAAGGTACACTGGGCGAGAATTAGAATACCGCTTTAACAAGGTGCCAATGGAGCACACGTTGAAATCTGTCGAAGCATGTGGTCTTATTATAAATTTTATTACAGCAATTACAATGTACAGTCGCTTTCTCATAGTAATTTTTTATATTCAGAGCAAGACTTTGTGCTCACCAGGTATATTTAACCATTTAAATTGTTATATTGCTCATAATAAAAGTTTTATTAACCCATTAAGGATCAAACTCTTATCTACTTGAAGGAAATGAACAAAATTTAATTACATTTTTCGCTTATACAAGTCTTATTAAGAGAACAAAAGTGAAAGTGGAAAATATATTTATTTCTACGAAAGATACAAGCACATTGTCAGTCCATAACTATCCAATAAAACAAATGCTTTAAAGCTGTGCTATGTAAAGACGCATTCAATTTTATACAGGCAGTTACAGATTGGCAGAATAAAATTTTTAGTCAAATATGAAAATAACTCAAAATTAAGAAAGACTTAACGTTATAAAAAGCGAGTATATATATATATATCAGGAAACATCATCCGTACCATGTAGCGAAAAAGGTTTGAAAAATTTATCACAGAAAATAGTGAAAAAATTAATAATTTAAGTAATGTTGAATTTTCGCAATGATAATCTTAAAAGGGTGAAAAAAAATTAATTTTCACGTTTATTAGTGTATATAAATATAGATATATGTACTATAAAAAAATAAAGCAGTGCATATTTTGTCATTTACTCTGTGCTAGCTAATTAGTTAGGATTTGAGAAAGAGACAGAGATAGGAACTAAGCATAACGGATTGAACATTTGTCTACAGAAGTTAATCCCTCCCTTCCCCCACAACTTCTTTTCTTTTCAAGCAAAAACAAATTTCCTAAAAAAAAAAAAAAAAAAAAAAAAAAAAAAAAAAAAAAAAAAAATTTAAAGAATTTTTTTTTTTCTTACTTGTTTTCCATACTGAGAGGGGGAATTCTGCATTGTGTACACGCACAGTAACGGACGAAAGAATTTCTTCGAAAATGGTCGTAATTCTCCTATCATGAGGAGTTCTGGGAGACAAACAGATCTAAGTGACCGTAAATAGACAATATATACTTAGAGATGGTGGGATGCCTTTTTCTCTTCAGACATGATTTTCTACCTTGGCTTGACAAGCCTAAATAATATAATAAGTTTAAAGAAGTAATTTAATTGATTTCATAATTAATGCCTAACCATATAGAAACATATTTCCCACTTTATCTACTGAACATTCACTTTTAAATTCCTTAGATTAAACTTAGATTACTTTGACTATAAAGATGATTAGAGTTATCTACAGATATTTTATATGAAGTCCACTGGGCCAAATCCAAAAATATATGTAGCTTCTCATTCTGCTAACTAAAGTTTTAATTTGTTGATATAAAAAAAAAATTATCAGAAAACATTTAGGAAAAGTTGTAAGACGTAATTTAATTGATTTGATAATTAATGCCTAACAATGTAGTAATATATTTCCCACTTTATCTACTGAACATTCACTTTTAAATTCCTTTGATTAAACTCTGATTACCTTGATTATAAAGATGATTAGAATTATCTACAAGTATTTTATATGTATCCCACCTGGCCAAATCCTACGTTGTTCTCATTCTAGTAACTAAAGTTTTAATTTGTCGACAGGAAAAAAAAATGACCAAGAAACTTCTAAGGAAAGTTGGAAAGAGTTAACATTTAAAATTTTTTGTTTAAACATCCTTTTTATTTCCTAACACAGTAAATTGTACAATATTCAAACTACATACTGTATTATATAGACTACATACAGATATGTATATACAGATTATATACATAATACAGATTAACTATATACAGATTTTAGGCATAGCAGAGAACTTTGAAATATATATATAGAAAATGATCCAAAAAGAATATATCGTGTAATTAATAAAATAATCATTTTGTTCATCTTACAAACACAAACTAAGAAAAACCCAAACAAAATATTCAGATAAAATATTTAAATTCGAGACAAAGTTACCAAAGATACTCTTCCTTAAAACTAAAGAAAATTTGATTAGTAAAGTCAAATGATTTCTTCAAATTTGTCTTATATTAAAAAAATGAAAAAAAAATTCTGCAAAAAGATTTAAGAAAATGTTAATTGATAATAAATTAGTAAAAAAATAATTCATACGAGAAACTGATACGAAGACGAGTCTGGATTTTCTATTTAATAGTTGTGAACTATTAAATGTAACTCATATGAAAAACGGAACAAAGGCATTTTTTTGTTTTCTTAAATTTAATTTAAAAGACTTCCAGGAAAAATTGAAGTTACCCATTGGACCCACTGTACGGTGAGTTTTCTCCAAATCCAATGCTCCTATACTATCTGGATCGGTTCCGAACATTGTTTCAAAAATAGTGGTTTTAAAAATCCCGAAAAGGGCGCTATCTTAATGGTCTTATAATTATAGTATAGTGTATAGTATAGTATGTAAGTTATAATAAGAAAACTTAACATACTTAAATACATTCGTACATAAAGTTTGATTCAAAATAAATTCTTGAATTTTAGCGAACATTAATACTATTTTATAGAAAACAAAAGGCCTTGAAAAGCAGAAAAGTAAAATTCGTGGAGTCTTTTTCAAATGAATTTTTTATTTAATTTTAAAAGACTTCCAGGAAAAATTGAAGTTACACATTTGACCCACTGTACGGCGCGAAGTGAGTTTTTCCCAAATCCAATGCTCCTATACTATCGGGATCAGTTCCGAACATCATTTCAAAAATAGCAGTGGTTTTAATAAACCCGAAAATGGTGCTTTCTTAATGATCTCGTAATTATAGTATAGTATAGTATGCAAGTTATAATAAGAAAACTTAATACACTTAAGTACATTCTTTAAATTTTGACTCAAAATAAATTCTTGAATTTTAACGCGTAAGCATTAATATTTTTTATAGCAAACAAAAGGCCTTGATAAGCAGAAAAGTAAAATTCATGGGATTTTTTTTCGAATAAATTTTTTATTTATTTTTAAAAGACTTCCAGGATATATTGCAGTTACCTCTTCGACCCACTGTCCAAATCCACCGTCGCGAAGTGAGCTTTCCCCAAATCCAATGCCCCTATGCTAACGGGATCGGTTCCGAACATTGTTTCAAAAATAGTGGTTTTAATAAGCCCGAAAATGGCGCCTTCCTAATGGTCTCGTAATTATAGTATACTATAGTATGTAAGTTATAATGAGAAAATTTAATATGCTTAAATATATTCTAATACTTTTTATAGCAAACAAAAGGCCCCGAAAAGAAGAAAAGTTAAGGTTTCTTTTCGAATAAATTTTTTACTTAATTTTAAAAGATTTCCAGGAAAAATTGAAGTTACCTCTTCGACCCACTGTCCAAAACCACCTGCGCGAAGTGAGCTTTCCCCAAATCCAATGTTCCTGTGCTATCGGGATCGGTTCCGAACATTGTTTCAAAAATAGTGGTTTTAATAAACCCGAAAATGGCGCTTTCTTAATGGTCTCGTAATTATATTTTCCCAGCTTCGAGGGACGGTGTTGAAACAGGAGCTCGGAACCGATTCTTATCGAACAGGTGCTGTCGAGTCTGCATTCAGCTTCTAAGAACTCTGACAAGTCTATTTGCATACAAGATATCTGGGAAGCCGTTTAGGTGTGCTAGTAGAAACTTTCCTTTCCTGTCTGAGCAAACCCTGCAATAGAGAATTACAAGTAACGGATACAAGAAAAGGTGTTTCAACTGAAATGCATCTTACATCTTAGTAGCGGAATGAAACTTTTCAATCGAATTAGTGCCTTCTTTTCGACTAATCAAATCAACAAATGATAAGAAAGGTATTATTCCTATACAAATGACAATTAGTTTTCTGAATTAATGGAAGCCGGTTTGAAGGAATAACAAACACGGGGATAGTTATAAGCTGTGAATACAAAATAAGGTGTTGCACTTTTGTTAACTGAAATGCCATCTTATCTCTTAATAACCGAATTAAGATTTCCAATGGAACTAGGGCTTTCTTTTCGATTGGATCAAATCATCCAAATCAACAAATGATAAGAAAGGTATTATTCCTACACAAATGACACTTATTTTTCTGAATCAGTGGAAGCCGGTTTGAATGAATAACAAACGCGAGGATAATTATAAGTAATGAATACAAGAAAAGGTGTTAACTGAAATATTATTTTATTTCTTAATAACGGAATTAAGATTTCTGATAATTTTGAATTAGTGCCTTCTTTTCCATTGGATCAAATATTTTCGATTGGATCAAATTACCCAAATCAACAAATGATAAGAAAGGTATTATTCCTATACAAATGACAGTTATTTTTCTGAATAAGCAAACGTTTTCCTTTCTGTTTGAGTAAATAACAAACGCATTGATAATTATAAGTAATGAATACAAGGAAAGGTTTGCATTTCTGTTAACTGAAATGCATCTTACCGGAATTAAGATTTCAGATCGAAATAGTGCCTTCTTTTCGATTGGATCAAATCAACAAATAATAAGAAAGGTATTGTTTTTATACAAATGACAGTTATTTTTCTGAATAAGTAGAAGCTTCCCTTTCGTTTTGAATGAATAGCAAACGCGTTGTTAATTATAAGTAATGAATACAAGAAAAGGTGTTAACTAAAATGCCATATTATTTCTTAATAACAGAATTAAGATTTCCGATGGAACTAGTGCTTTCTTTTCGATTGCATCAAATAATCCAAATCAACAAATGATAAGAAAGGTATTATTCCTACATAAATGACAATTATTTTTCTGAATCAGTAATTTTTTTCCGGTTTGAATGAATAACAAATGCGAGGATAATTATAAGTAATGAATACAAGAAAAGGTGTTGCACTTTTGTTAACTGAAATGTCATCTTATTTCTTAATAGAGGAATTAAGGTTTTCGATCGAATTAATGCCTTCTTTTCGATTGGATCAAATCATCCAGATTAAAAAATGATATAAACTATTGTTGCCATGTGAACGATTTGATTGTTGTTCTGAACCAGTAAACACATTCACTCACTAAAGTATTTTATAAAAGTATTACTGCTTTTCAAGATGAAAAAAAATTTAAACGTACGTTTATTTTTCGATTCAAGTCATAGATTCATTCCCGATTTCAATCTCTAAATATTATGTATTTCATGCAATATCTTTACATAATAAAACTCAAAGACATCTTTACTGCCAATTTGCCCAAACCGCCAGATGTTATCACGAACTCTCCCAGCCAATAATCTTTACATAAATCAGTGCCTGTCATTCTAACGGTATCGTGGTTGTATCAGAGATTCACTATTGTTTTTAACACTCTTTAGATCTTCATATGTTAGTTTTGCCAGTTAACTATCGCGGTTTTGATTTAGAGAATACTTAAAAAATTTTCTAAATCTTGTGGTAACGGAGTGCTTTCATTTTTGCTACAAGAGAGAAGTAATGGCTGTTCTTCGTGAAATTTTTTGATGCACAGATTATAACATATGTGTGCTTTGTAAAATGATGTAAAGGCATGGCTTGTATAATGGCTTGTCTTTTTATAATTTTGATCATTATGAAAAGATTCTTACGGCTAGAACACTAAGATAATCTCTGAAACATTCTTAATATTATAATTATGTAATCTTAAGCCCCAAGCCATGTTTATTATTTGAAAAAGTACAATTAGACTGAAAAGCATTCTTCCAAAATATTCAACTTCTGGATTGCTAACAAAACTTTTATCAAAAAGTAACAATAACAATGTTAAAGTCAACAATACACTTTAGCGAATTATTTTTATACTTGTATACTTTTCGTACTGGAGGAAAATCCATTAGTTATTCATATAAAAGACAGAAAGTTAAATGCAATGTAAAGACAAAGAACGCTGAAGCAGGACGAAGGTTTGACTTTCCTCTTTTAAATGATGATCCCAAATGTAGGACATCTCTTACAAAGCAATTCATCAACTGTAACGTGGTTGTAACTCAACCAAAAAACTAAATTTCCGTCTGTTTTGCATAACAAACGGATATCCCCTGACGATCCCCTGTCATATTTTTAATTTTCAACACAACACGTATTTTTTGTTTTAATTTATTGCATTATTTTATTTTAGTTAGCTTAATAGTATGCATATGAAATATTTTAAAAGGATTGCTCACGTGTTTTAAGAAATTCGTTATTTGTTAATTGAATCAGATAGTATGCTCGATTAAAAATAGTTTTAATTGTTTACTGTTTCTAGTATGTTTGATTTCATTTTAGATAAATAATTATAAGAAATTGCGAAGCAGAAAATTCATTCGCATATCTACAAAATCCCAATTTCCAAAAAAATTAAATATCGGAAAGTGAAAGAAAAAACGATGAAATGGTGTTTTCAATAAAAAGTAAAACAAATAAACAAGCAATCAACAACTAATCATGATTTAAGCAAGTGTATAGTGAATACGATTTTTTTTCACTGGAAAATATTTTAATATAATTGAATAAATATTTAAAAAAACTTATTAGTATTCAAATTTCATTCATTTTCGAAATTAATTTCATTTCTCAAATTTTTTGCTACAAATTTTGTGTGGTTTTAAAATTAAATGCGTACAGATATCATCTTTTTACTATCTTTTATCAAATAAGCCTTTTAATAAATTTAAAATTAAGAATTTTTCTTATTATTCATAAGTGCTGTTGTTTATTTTGTTAAGAACATTTTTTTCACTAACTATCAAAACCGCAATTCACTACATGACGCTATTCGAACTTGTTTTGGTTTGGTTTGGCTCTACGGTCATTTTGTGAACACTTTAGGCTCTATTCAGACTTGAGAGAAACGAGTAAATGCTATCTGAATGTACAACAAATCAGTAAAACAAATTCTTTAGTACTTTTCCAATAAAGCATAGGTAGTAATTATTTCAATTTTTGTAAAATATACCCAAGTGACAAATATATTCAATGCTTTATATCACAAACAACCAGAACTTTTTAAAAGATAGCAGAACGATTTTTTCTCAATTTAACCAATTTCGAATCTCAAAATTTAAATGAAACTCATTTTATGCAACTCATATAATACAAATACTTACTCCTTTAAACGATTAAAAGTTATCTGAATGTACAACAAATCAGTAAAATGAATTCATCGGTAATAATGTTTTCCAATATAGCATGGGTGATAATTATTTCAATTTGTGTAAAATGTAACCAAATGACAAATAGATTCAATACCTTATATCCCAAACAATCAGACTTTTTCAAAGACAGCAAAAAATTTTTTTTTAATTTAACCAATTTCAAATCTCAAAATTGGAAGGAAACTCATCTCCTACAATACAAATACTTACTCATTCAATGCAATTTATTTTTTGACATACTTCTATTAAATTAGCACTATATTTAAGTAAAATGTTAAAAATTTCAATTTTACTTTACTTTTCTTTAAATGAGTAATTTTATATACATTTCCTTAAAGATGTATTCAATGAATGTGTATTCTTTAGAACTAGTGGCAGTTTCTAATTAATGAAGAGGAAAAAACTTTATAATAAGAAGAAATGAATAAGGAAAATATTTATTTTAAATTTCAGCTTTATTTGTATTGAGTTACATGTTATTTATGTTGACTATGTAACTAATAATATTATGATAATATAATGAATATCGCAGTTATACGATTCGCAGTTATACGAATAGTGTATTAGTTTGTTAAAAAAGAAAGCTCATAGTTTAAAAAGTCAGGTTAATTGTTTCGTAAGCATTCAATTATACACAGCAACATTAAATCTTTAAATAAATTCATATTTTTAAAAACAAAGATTCACCGTTTTATTTATTATACATATCTGCATACATCTTGATATTAGTCTATTTAAATTATCATTGAATATGATTAGCATTGTACTAATATTTATATTAACTGAATAGTTAAACATTTAATAATTTAAAACTGAGTTATATTTAAACGTCTTTCTAATCTCAATTAAAAAAAATAATTTTAAAAACTTATTAATAATGTTTTTACTCACTTTTACCAGCTAAACTGCAATTAATTAATTAACATGAACTCAGTAATTGATTCACAAAACCTTATTTCCAATTGATGTTAGACAATAAACAGCAAGATTATCAGACGACCTAGAACTTCAATTTTCTTCTTGCATTCTATATTTGTAAAGAACAAATCAACTGTGTCAACATGCATGCATGCATACATATTTATAAGGAATCTGTTTCTCAATGGAAATAAAAAAGAACAAACATCCGCTACTGTACAGTGAATTCGTTAATGTTATTTTATAAACCAGCCTTTTTTAATAAGTAATGATTGATCACATTCACTTGCAGGAACAGACCACCAAGTTTAGCTTTAATTAACTAAAATTTTAATCAAACAAATTAATATTTTTTCATGGGGGATGATTTTTTTTATGATTACTTCTAGAAAATCAGAAAAAATAATCTTTGTAAAAGTAAAGATATAATAACCATGTAAAGAAAAATTTAACAGTTAAAATAGCATTTTAATTTTATTGTTTAATAGTTTAATATACATTAAAAGGCCATTTAAAGTTTATTCTAGATATAATTTGTATGCATTTTAAAAAAGATCTTTTTTCTTGAGCATATACATTTTATATAGAACAAAATTATTTCTTAGTTAGTTATGGAATGCTATTCTGTAAATGTTACAAATCCAAAAAATATTAGAGACAAAATGTAAAGATCTGTTAAATGTATAATTAAGATGAGTAACAGAATTGGTTATATAAGAATTATTGGTTATATAAGAATTTCGTTATATAAGAATTATTGGTTATATATGAATTATTGGTTATATATGAATTTGGTTATATAAGAATTACAATTAATTGCTAAGCAACTTTAAAAATTCAGATTTAAAAATTGATGAATCAAAATCATGAGAATGGAATACCAAAATTAGAATCATAAAACATCAATCCTATGATTCAAGTCTAATTCCACTGAACTAATAATTTAATTATGCAAAATCTGAATCAATTTATCAGATATGTTAATTGACAAGTTCAAAGAAATTTTAACAGAAAATATACTAGACAAATTAACTATAGTTTAACTTTAAAAGTAAACAGATTTCTTTTATACTTAATGCGGGATTAATTAATACTTGACACTCACATTTAATAATTCTGAATTCTTATAGAATCAGACAAATCAAGCAATTCATGCAGAATCAGGCAACTTGATTTTTGTCAAAAATATATTAACTTCAATTATTAAATTTAAATATTTTAAAAATAAATAATAATTTCGTTTTATTTCAAATTCGTTTTTATTTCATAATGCAGTTTTAATAATTTATTGCAACTATTCGAAATAGTGAATTAGTTTGTTAACAAAAAAAGAAAACTCATAGCTTAGAAGGAAGGTGAATTGTTTGGTAAGCATTCAAATATAATCAACACGAACTATATTGCATATTTGTTTAATTTATTATTAAATTAAAATATTTTTTAAATAGATAATAGTTTTTTTCATTTCAAATTGTTTTTTATTCAGGAAGCAGTTTTAATAATACATCACAGCAATTCGAAATAGTGTATTAGTTTGTTTGAAAAAAAGAAGTTTGTTATCTTAGAAGGAAGGTGAATTGTTTGGTAAGCATTCAAATGTAGTCAACATGAACTAAATGATATATTTATTTAATTTGTTATTAAATTTAAATATTTTTAAAATAAATAATAGCTTTTTATTTCAAATTCGTTTTTATTTTATGATGCAGTTTTAATAAGCTTATTATCGCAGCTATTCAAAATAGTGTATTAGTTTGTTAAAAAAAAAGAAATCTCATAGTTTAGAAAGTTAGGTGAATTGTTTGGTAAGCATTCAAATATAATCAACAGAAACTAAAGTACGCATTTGTTTACTTTATTATTAAATTAAAATATTTTTAAATAGATAATAGTTTTGTTTTATTTCAAATTCGCGTTTATTCAGGATGCAGTTTTAATAATCTATCGCAGCTATTCGAAACAGTGTATTAGTTTGTTAAAAAAAAAAAAAAAAAAGAAAACTCTCTGTTTAGAAAGAAGGTGAATTGTTTGGTAAGCATTCAAATGAAATCAACATGAACTAAATTACATATTTGTTTAATTTGTTATTAAATTAAAATACTTTTAAAATAGATAATAGTTTTATTTTATTTCAAATTGGTTTCGATTCAGGTGCAATTTTAATAATCTATAGCAGCTATTCGAAATAGTGTATTAGTTGTATATTAGTGTATTAGTTTGTTAAAAAAAAAAAAAAAAAAAAAAAAAATCATAGCTTAGAAGGAAGGTGAATTGTTTAGTATGTATTCAAATGTAATCAACATAAACTAAATTAAATCTTTAAATAAATTCATATTTTCAAAAAAAGATTCACCATTTTATTTATTATACATATCTGCATACACACTTCATATTAGTTTATTTATGTTATACATATTTGATGTATTCCGAGAATACTTTACTCCAGTTTGCTACTAAAAATTATTTACAGAAACAAAAGTCATTGTTCATTTTCTCAATTTATTTAATTACTTTATGAAAATTGTTTTCTTCTATTTTTATTATTACGTTTATTTAACAATAACAATAATTATTTGGAAAATAATATCTACAAATTAACAAAATCTATAACTACAAACTTTGTTTTGTTCATTTATGGTTGAATATTTTCCTTCAATTTATAATAGCATACGGTACAAAATACCGATTTATTTAAGGCTATACTTTTTTAGCGTTAATTGTTCATGCAGGATCAGGAAAATTAATTATATAATCTTTATTACTCTTAAAACATTTATAAACACTTTTTTTTTTCAGTTTTGCTGGAAACTATGCAATTTCTATTTAAGTCAATCACTATTGAATTTCGAAGTGCTAGTAATTGTTAAAAAAGAAAATGTTCGAGTTCACTTTTACAGTTTACTGATTTTATTTAAATTTACTACTTACTGGAGTACCGATTTACTTAATGTTATAAATTTTATTATTTATAAAGAATCAAGTTGTTCAAAAGTAAATTAATTGCACAATTTTTATTACAATTAAAGTATTTGTAATTTAAGAATATTTTCTTTTTCAGTTTAGATGAAACGATGCGTTTTCCTTTCATATCAATCAGTATTGAATTTCAAAGTGTCAGTAATTGTTAAAAGAGAAAATGTTCGAGATCCCTTTCAGAGTTTACTGGTTTTATTTAAATTTACTACTTACTGGA
Source organism: Caerostris darwini (assembly GCA_021605075.1). Classification (NCBI taxonomy): domain Eukaryota; kingdom Metazoa; phylum Arthropoda; class Arachnida; order Araneae; family Araneidae; genus Caerostris; species Caerostris darwini. The sequence goes on along the minus strand of BPLQ01011058.1, from coordinate 204,924 downwards.
GTACCGATTTACTTAATACTATAAAGTTTATGAAGAATCAAATTGTTCAAAAGTAAATTATTCATATAATTTTAATTACAATTAAAATATTTATAAATTAAGAATATTTTTTTTTTTCAGTTTTCATGTAATGATGCGTTTTCCTTTAGTCAGTATCAATCAGTATTGAATTTCAAAGTGTCAGTAATTGTTAAAAGAGAAAACGTTTGAGTTCGCTTTTACAGTTTACTGGTTTTACTTGAATTTACTACTTACTGAAGGACCGATTTACTTAATACCATAATTTTTATTGTTTGAATTGAATCAAAACTAATCATATAATTTTTATTACAATTAAAGTATTTATAAATTAAGAATATTTTTTTTCAGTACGTTTTCCTTTCAAATCACTCAGTATTGAATTTCAAAGTGTCAGTAATTGTTAAAAGAGAAAATGTTTCAGTTCGCTTTTACAGTCTACTGTCATTATTTAAATTCACTATTTACTGGAGTACCGATTTACTTAATTCCATATTTTTTATTATTTAAATTAAATCAAAATGAATCACACAATTTTCATTGCAATTAAAGTATTTGTAAATTAAGAATATTTTTTTTTCTTTCTGTTTTACATGAAACGATGAGTTTTCCTTTCAAATCAATCAGTATTGAATTTCAAAGTGTCAGTAATTGTTAAAAGTGAAAATGTTTGAGTTCGCTTTTACAGTTTATTGGTTTTATTTAAGTTTATTGCTTACTAGAGTACCGATTTATTTAACGCCATTGTTTTTGTTGTTTTATTGTTTGCATAAAATCAAATATAATCGCACAATTTTTATTACAATTAAAATATTTGTAAATTAAGAATATTTTTTTTTTCAGTTTTATATGAAACGATGCGTTTTCCTTTAGAATCAATCAGTATTGAATTTCAAAGTGTCAGCAACTGTTAAAAGAGAAAATGTTTGAGTTCGTTTTTACAGTTTAGTGGTTTTACTTGAATGAAAGCATTGGCGAAGCGAACCGCACAGCATGGAGAATAAGGCGCGGGTAAACGGGCACGTGTCCAACGGGAAAACAAGGCTAAGCGATGCGTGGACTTCGGGACAGTAGCCGACTGAATCGAAATATCAATCAATCGAGATAATACAAAGCGAGCTAACTCGGAAAACAGCAGACTGGAGATAAACTCCATTGATTTACAAAGTATTTTATGTTTTCATTTCGGTGTCAAACGCTTAGGAGAAAATGAACGCATTTCATATTATAAAAGAATGCAATTGCAATCGAAGAAAAAATGAATCAAAAAGCAGTCTTTAAATAAACACCATCTATTTACAAAGCAGTCTGAATAATTGAGGCCTCATTTCCAGCATCAAATGCTTAGAAGAAAATGAATACGTTTCATATTAATGCTGAAGTGTATTTATTACCTAAGTAAATAAATCATTCCAAGCATATAAGAGAAAGAAATATAGTATTGAATCATAACTGACAGCTTATGCTTTTAATTTATGTATGAAATGAATTTGGATGGGTTTTTTTGTAATGTGACAGGGTATTGCAATTGAGTTTTCAAAGAAATTCTGTTTCTTTGAACATATTTTTGAATTAAGCAGTAAAAGTCAATTTTGCACTATATGAACAACTTTAAAATATGTTAAGATTGCGCTAGTGAAAAATTTCAATCGGATGTTTATTTTGAAAAAAAAAACTTATTCTATTTTATAAAATTTGTATAAGTATTAATGTGAAATTCTTTAAAAGCAAACAAAAAATACGGTGTCACATAAGAACAATGTTCATATTACCTATATACACTTGTCAACTAATAGAAATTATCTGTAAACAACATGCAGGCTACCTAATAATAAAATTCCTATTTTACATCTTAAAATAATAAAATTAAATATTGTTATGTACTTCGGAATAAAATGGATTCCAAGTAATTAATTTTTGCACTTAAGGAATATTCTACAATTCGTTTTCATGTTGAAATAATATTTTGCATTTCTATAATTTATGTTCTGTCTTTTAAAATTACTATAAAAATTATTGTTAATTTTTATGCTTAGAATATTTCATTAAAGTTGTGGCTTTTTATTTGTACCCTACAACATTTTTAATCTAGAATGGAATACATGTATACAATGATTGTACTTAAATTATGAAAACGTGGAGCATTGCGCCATTCCCTGGGTTTGTGAGGCATTGGACCACAAAAATGAATTGATTTAGACAAGGTATATTGAAAGTTTTTATTCTCTCTAATTCAAATGACTCCATTGGATTAAGAGCAATGATAACTTCGTAGAAAAATAGTAGTAGAGTATAAAACGGAGTAGTAGAATATAAAACTTCGTAGAAAAGAAACAAAGATTGAAATAATGATCATTATTTTTTATACTGTAAGAAAAAGCATTTCATGAACTAGTTAAAAACGTAATTATTGTTTTTTTACATATTTATTTAAATACACAAACAATCTCGAATACGGTGAAAAAAGTATTTTCATTTCTCTTTTTCAAAAGCATTATGATTTAAATAATAATAATAAATAGTTGATAGATAATTAAAAATGAATAATAAATAAATAATACAAAACTGTTTATTATTTGATGTTATATAATCATTCTTGCATATTATATATTTTTTTCTTAAATATTTTCAACCGAAACATAACTTGAAAGATAACGGATAACGATTTTTCAATTTCAAACAATTTTTCATATAAACTTCCAAAACTTAAAAAAAAAAAATTAAATGACGAAATTAAATTAATTACAATTAATTAACTTATTAACTTAATTAGTATAAGGAACTATGCATAAATGTCGTTTCTTTATTTCTCAATCTGATAACTTAAGTTAAGTTCCACTTTATTTCGTATTGGAAATCCTAAGTATTATCAGCTGTTATATTTCTACAATACTATTCTACAAGAAGTTTTGAAATAGAATTGTTCAGTAATTATAACATCAAATAGATATAGATAAAAAAATGAAATAAAAATTTCATAAGTATTATTGATAACATTAGATTTTTAATCTGTTACAGTCAAAATACACTTTTCGTTTTTTACATAATATAAATTAATTCTAGTTTGATGTATATTAAAAGTAAATATAAAAATTATTTTACAAATATATTATGAATGATTGTAAAAGAGTCACTCTACAGGGAAACTTATTAGATTTGTGTGAAATAAATTTATTAATAACCCAAAATTATGCAATTCCACCCACAAATTTAGGATTTTTTTTTAAAAGTAAGATGATAAATTATTTACCAATGTTAAATCAAAATAAATAGTTTCCTTTTTTAAATGTGTATGCAATTTGTATTGTTCTAATATTATTTTCCTTTTCTTAATATAAAAATTCACAAACTTTACAGAAATTTTTAAGAAATCGAACTTTTCATGGAATTTCGAATATTTTTCTTACGATCTTGATTTTTTTTCCTTTTCTAAAAAAAAAATTATTACTCGTTTTTGAAAAGATAAATTATTCATTATCTACAAAATATCTAATTTATTCTACAAAATTTTTCTCTTAATTTAAATATACTTGAGAAATAACAATGACTCTTAATAACTATTCGACTAATAATGAATTTTATTATTAATGACTTTTATTTCTGTTATTATAACAGAAATAATAATAACTTTTAATAACAATTCCATCGTTTTTACGGCTGTCACATAATTCAGTGTTTTTTGCTAAGTAGTTTTATCAAAGATGTATTATAACACTTGAAATCTGGCTATGTTGCTTGTTGGTGTTTTTCAGTGTATACTGTATTTAAGTACTAAATTGTGAAGACATGCTAACATTCTACCTTTAAAGTTCATCTGTTTCTCAATTCTTTCAACAGAGAATCCCCAGAATGTTACACTGAAGTATTTCTCAGGTCAACATCAAGTATAACTGAACACAAAGAAATTTTGTCAAAATATACCATTCTATTTAACGTACAAAATTTCTAATAACATACAAAATTTATCTCTGTGTGAAAAATGCTTCTATAATATTGCATTTATTAACTGACGATCATCAATAAATTGAAACCTTGTCTTGAAATCGGAAAATTAAAGTAAAAAATCTAATATAAATTTCATTTTAAAAAATTTAAATATTTGTAAATAATTAATATTTACAAAAAAAAAAAATTTCTTTTAAGTTTTCCCATTGCTGTTACACAAAAATTCAAAATTGGATGATGATTTTTTTTTTTTTTTTTTAACTTTACCGTATTATTTGTTGCCTTTTGAATAAAACCATGAGAGATTTAATGAACTGTAATATTTAGCTATTGATTCGCATATTTAAAAAGAGTTTATCTCATTTCATGGTTATATATTTCATAATCCATTACCTTTTTCACTCTTTAGCAGTAACAGACACTGACAAAATAAAAAAAAATAAAATTTCTATTTTATGAGCACATTTTTTTTCTCAAGTTTCATCTATATAAAAATGCTTTCAAAATTTAAACTCATATAGATTTCAATCTGTATCTACTATAAAATAGTTTATCACTAATTTAGTAGCAGAAACAACTTAGTTGTCAATAATGATGTTTCATTCTTTTTAGTTGACAATGAAAATAAACAGAGTGGTACAGTTAGAAAGACCTTGTACATATCTTGAACTGTATTTATATCAATAATTGACTTCTCATTGTTAATATTAGCCTTTATTTATTAATGACAAAATTTTTAATTATATATAGACAGATTTATGATCTATTAAATAATACAAATATATGATCTATAAAATGATATCGTAATCGCACAGAATGACAGGTATACTATTCAGTCTCAACAATTTGGTGTTAAAAATAAATAATTGTTATAATTATATTTATTATTATAATTAATAAGTATAATTATGTTATTCATTAATATTGCCAAAATGATGTAAAGCACATTAATAATAATAAAAATGTTTTAATTTCAAGATATTTAAAGACACTAATGTTGATACGAAAGATCAGTTATATATATGATCTGATTTCAATTGCTCATATTGAATAACTTAAAATATAATAAAAAGGAGTAATTCTTATATTTAAAAATTATTTTAACTGTTGAATTGTTATTGAAAACTGAATTAAAAATCCACTTTTTTCAATACTTCAACAACTGACAACTAACCCATTTTATTTTTATGGTACAAAATTTCAAACATTCCATATTAACAAAAATTAGGGTGCTAATTAAAAAACAAAACAAAAAAAAATGTAATTCTTTTTTTACCTGAATATATGGAAGCCTTCACCAGGTGTGAGTATGCATGAAAAGAGAGAGCGCGTCCACTAACGGCGCATGAACATTGAAAAAGCCGGCAGAAATTTGGGTCCAGTCATATAAACAAAACAATCACTGTCCGAAATTTACCGCAAGTACACGGCACAACGTTGTTTTGACAAGTAGCATCAGTGGGGCTATGGATTCTTTCCTGTGCTTTCGGATTGGAGGTTTAGCACTAGTCTGAGATACAGTTGGATGTGGCCACTGGCGGTAAATCAGGGTTGCCACAGAACACCGAACACGTGGTCGCCAAAATGTAAGGTAATTATCGCCAAAATGAGGATTCCTAGAATCGAAAAAACCCGCCATTTTCGCCTCGAATGTTTTTGGAACATAAAAGAATTCGTTGAGCATTTTTTTTATGAAGTGAATTTTATAGAATTTAAAATTGTAAGTTCTCGTAACTTACATCATTAGTATTAGAAAATTACCAATAGAAAAATTTTAATTATTGTCCAGTAAGATTTTAAAATGTAACTGCATTTTTTATATTTTTCTTCTTTATTCCGTATTAACTGCTCAGTGACGAATTAAGTGAAGTTTAAAATTAGTTTTAAGTCATTCAGTTTTTTCATTCATTCTGTATTGGTAGCAGTTCAGGGAATAAAGAAAATTTAGAAAAAAAATAAATATGCGAAAAATAATAAATAAATAAATGTCTAAATATGTCTAATATAATAATAATGTAATAATATTTATATTACATTATTATTATATTAGACATTATTTATTTATTTATTATTTTTCGCATATTTATTTTTTCTCTAATTTTTCTTTATGTATAATATAATTAATAATGTCTAAATATTTGGCACTTGAATGTGAATTGAAAAACGAAAAATTTATTGAAATTTTTCTTATGTTTTTTTATGTTTATGTATGTTTCTTATGGTTTTTTTTTATTATTTTTTTAATGAAATTTAAAATTATAAATTCTTGGCACACGTAAATCAGAAAATTATCATTAGCAAAATTTAAATTATTGTCGAATAAGGTTTAAAAATTTAACTGCATTTTTCATATACTTCTTATTTTTTCATATTACTCAAGGACGAGTAAAGTGAAGTTTAAAAAGTCATTTAATTTTTTCATTCTTCCTATATTGGTAGCAGTTCAGGGAACGAAGAAAAATTAGAGAAACAATAAATATGGAAAAAATAATAAATAAATAATTAATGTCCAAATATGTGGCACTTGAACATGAACTGAAAACCGAAAATTTTACTCAACATTTTCTTATGTTTTTTTTTATCAAATTTAAAATTGTAAATTCTTGATGTTTCTAACATCAAAAATTTACAATTTGCAATGTTAATTTTTTTGTTTTTTACTTTTGTGTAGTTTTTGGACGTTCTAACTTTCTGATACGTCATTCAGTATCAGAAAATTATCATTAGCAAAATATGATTAACTGACAAATATTGTCAAAAGAGATTTTATAATGTAACAGCGTTTTCCGTATTATTTAAACTGTGCAAGAACGAATATTTTAAAATGAAGAAAAAAGTATTTTAAACTAAAGAAAAATAAATGATTTCATTTTATATCTACAGCGAACGAAGAAAAATTAGGAAAACAATAAATATGCAAATAATAATAATAATAAATAATGTCCACACATAATGTCCGCAAATTTATATTATACAATACGTGATAGTTGAACGTGAATAAAAAATTCTGAATGTAATAAATTCGTACAATGGTTATATGCAATGATTACAATAAATATATTATATAAATTGTATAAATAATAATAAAATATAATATATTGTATAAATATATTATACACTAAATTCGTACAGTGGTATTATACAATGGAGAGTAATGGTTATTTATAATTATCACAATTTAGAAGAATTCTAGAAGATTTTTAAGCTCAATTTTTTTTTTCTTTTATTATACTAATTTATATATTCTGACTTTATAACAATCGTTAAGCAATGTCATTAACAAAGTATGTAAAATGAAATATTCTTTTTCATTGTTAGGGGATTTCGTTGTAAATATATCACCATCAGTTTTTAATTTATTGTTTTCCTTTAGTTAGAATAATTTTAGATAAAAATAACTTATACTTTTGAGTCTGTAACAATAAATATTAAGATAATAAGATAAAGAGTAATATAAATAAATAATAAGAGCAAAATAGATAATTAGAAAGAAAAGTACAGCGTAAAATCCAAGGTTTTAAATAATGAATTAAAGTCATAAGCGAGATAATTTATTTATAAATTTATTTTCAAGGTAACCATAACTTTTATTTATTGAATTTAATAAATAAATAAATGAATAAGAATGTCTGCTAATTAATTAGGATTATTATTATTCAAATCGCTATAACTCAGTTTGTGGTAATTATAAAGAGATAAAGGACATGAAAGGATAAAAGATACTTAATTTTTTTTTTCATAAATAGAACACATGATTTAAACAATGCATTATGAAATATTAAAAATCATGGACTAAATAAAAATTTTAAAAATTTATACTAAATGTTTTTAAAATAATTAAATGAAATATTTTACAAGCAGTTATTTTTTATGTAAACTATTAAGATATAAAGTAAGGTAAATTCAAGTGTAATATTTTTATAATTGCGTTCTGAAAATTTAAAAAATATATAATTATTTATTTGTTGCATATTAAATTGCCATGTTTTTCTTATAAATTACATTGAAAATGTAATAATCGGTTAATAATCAATCTAGCATATCAAGCCAAATTTTAGATACTTAATAGGGTTTTATTATATATTTTATTTACTTATGTATACATTGTCAATGAGGGAATGCTTACTTTATTAGTATGTAGTTTAATTTTAAATGTTTAAATGTAGTTAAAATAATCTGTTCGGAAAACATTGTTTTGTCAATATTCTATGGAACCAGATAAAGTTCATATAGAATAGTCCACGAATCACTGAATGTTCTAGAAAATGTTGACTTAAAATAGAAAATGAATCCATAAATGTTCCAGAAACTGTTGTCATAGAATAGTTGACGAGTCCATAAATTTTTCCAGAGAATGCTGACATAAAATAGTCCATGAATCCATGAATGTTCCAAAGAATGTTGCCAGAGAACAATCCATGAATCCATGAGTGTTCCAGAGTACGTTAACATATAATAATCTATGAATCCATACAGAACACTCCATTCATTAGATGGAATATTATTCCATAGAATAGTAGCGAGGGAAACTTACGCTACCGAGAAGGATTTTTGGTGTAGGTGAGGCCTTTGTATGTTATAAACTTATGGAAGCAGTTTGATAGTCGAAGCAAAACACTCTCATACACGCCATTAAGTTTATTCGCTTTTCAAAGGAATGACTGTAGCCCACTCTATAGGTCTTACCAACTAGTACGTTTGATCCCATGCACTACCACCGAACCATTAGTAAGCCACCTGAATAATGCATTAAATATCGAAATGAGGTTGGATTATGAAAATTAATAGTTAAATTCCCTTCGGTGTTAGTGTATTACGTATATAGGACAAAAACCATAAAAAATGGAACACAAAACAAGCTATAGAATAAGATTTGCTTTACGCAAATTTTCACGCGTCGCTATGGCAGCCACATCAAAATTAAGACATGCGAATTTTTTTTTATATATATATACACATGATCTGCAGCGGAGAAGCTGAATATTAAGGAACACATACATACATCATTAAGTACAAAATGAACATTGTAGAAGAAGATAAAAAAAAAGTTCTCCTAGATATGAACAAAAATCCATGAAAATTATAGTTATATAATGAAGATAGCTTTATCAAGGAATGCGTACTTTCAAGATATTATAGAGGTTATTTTTACCAGTTAGATGACTGTATTAAAGTTAAAATATATCTAGCGGTGTATTCCAACAGAACAGAAAAACAGATTTTTTCCCGAATAGAAGTGGTGAGAATCGATAACAATTCTTTTTGTTCTTGCATACAACTGTGTATCATTATTCCGATAGAATGTTTTTTGACATTTAACACGTATCGTGATACCATTGCAATTTTGAAGTGTTATGTAATCATTTGTATCTTATGTATTTTTGAAATGAAGGAATTATTTATGTATTCCCTGCCTTTGTGATGAATGCCAGATCTTATATATAAATCAATGATCCGATATTAGAGAAATTACTCTTAACCAAGTCATATTAGATTATCTTGCTTAAGAATTTTCTATTAATTTCAATGGTGTCCTTTCAAAAGGTTTTTAAGTTAATCTGGGGCATTTTATTATTGCAAGCAGTTCTTATTTTATTAGATTTGAAGTTTTTTTCATAGTGTTAGGTGTGATAGCAGTTCACGTGGAGATGTAATGCAAAGTGTGCGTTTGTTATTGAGGTTTAATTGTGAGTTTGTGCCAAAGATTGAAGAAAATTTTATCTGTAAGTTTTTTAACTGCCTGTGAGAAATGATCAAATGTGATCCCAAGATTATTTGCTTCTCCCCTCCCCCCTTGTTCGCATGGATTTTTTTCATTTAATCTAATTAATTAATAAACAAATTATATTTTAATTTAAGATTTTTAATTTTTATTTTAATCTATTAATTTTTAATTTAATTTTTTTATTCCATTATTAGAATAATCTGGGAGTTATAATAATAAGAATAGGATATTCTGTGATGGACTTGTATTCATTTTTTCGTATTGAATTTCTATGTACCAATAGCTACCATCAAATTTTTGTAACAAAGTTCTATGACGATAATGTTTTCGATGCGTTGAGATAATGTTTTTGAAGATATTTAAAAGCTATTACAATTAGATGTATGGAGTTCTTAGAAAAAAATTCGAGTGACATGACAAATGGCCACAGAAGTGTTTCTCTATTGAGGTGCAACTAAAGCCCTGTTGCTATGGAAACCTGAAGACATTGATAAAGTTTGTAAGAAGGAAAAAAAAAAAAAAAAAAAAGGGAAAATTTGTTTATTTATTGATGGGAAATCCCATATCATAAAAATAGTAAAAGGGTATCACTAATAATAATAAGTAAATATTAGTTACCACTAATAATAGTAAGTAAAGATAATAATTAATGTACTTCTATAAATTATCGTGTGAATTTCAAAGTATTGTACTGTATTACACACTGATGGAACATCTCATATCAAGTAATTAGCAGCATGGATGGGTTATATGAAAATGTTTAATGTGAATGAGTTTTTTTTCTTTAAATTACAGTAGAAAAATATCAAAAGTATAGGGGGCTTATGGTTACAGTAAGCCCATAAGAATTAACTCTTAGCCACAGTAAGCGAAAATAATGTGCAAGAAAATATCCCATTAAGTATAGTGCAATATTAGCCATAATAAAAATTCGTTGCCTGTTAAAATATTCTTTTGTGTGTGTGCATTTTAGAAATAGAATTGTTTCAAATGGAAACAATTTTAAAAGGTTGTTTAATGGTGATATTGGGATGTTTTTTAATGTTAATATCGAAATTCAAAGACTGTTGACTGCGAATTTTGTTAACTTTGAAATGGAATTCTTTCCGTTTTCAAAAATATTTATTTGTAGGATGTAGAAAATTATGATATTTTAAATTATGTTATGTATATTATGATTATGATTATGTATATTAAAATTAACATAAAAAATCATCTTTGAGACTTGTTTGTATTAGTTTTTTTTAATGCCAGCTTTATTGGAATGAAAAATTAGTTAAACTTTAGCATCTTTTATTTTTTTCCGATTTGAAAAAGAGTTTTTAGCAAATTTAATATTTATCTCCATACTTATACATACTTGAATTTTTAAAAATTAACTTCAAGAACATTTTTAAATTTTTAGTTCCAATATCATGTATATAAGACGGTTCATTTATTAATGCAAAACTAAAGATTACACACAAGTAAACGATATTTTATTCTATTATTAGAGATATTTCCTTGAAATAAATAAAGACAATAATTTCTCAACCTTTTTTTTTTTATTTGTTTATGTTTATTTACTAAATCATGCACTTTAATTGAATAATATAAAGAAGGGAAATCACGTGAGAATACATGGGAACTTCTTGGAATCTACCTATATGATAATGTTTATAATTTAATTAGTCATTTTTTTTAAAAAAAATCAAGCAGTTTACAAATTACTCTTGCAAAGATCTCTTTTATTCCTAATGCACTTTCACCTTAAAATATACAGACAGACTGATCCTGATTGAAGACAAATTTTTATCCTTAATGCACCTGGGCTTCTGCAAATCTATTAGAGTGTACAAACATTGTAAGGTATGAAACTATTTCAGTGTATCAAAGCTGTCTTTTATTGAAAATAACTTCTCGTATGTTTCCTTCACAAAAAACTTCCATTACATTTGGAGGAAAACCAAGAAAATACCCTGACATCCAGTCCAATAATAGCAAAGCATTACAGAAAAGCAAAAATAAAAAAAAGCAAAAATCTGGAGATTATGTAAAAAATATGTTTTCCTTGACATAACTTTACATTTGACTTTACATACACACAAATTATTTAGATATTTGAATTTTATTTTTAAAATAGACAATTTATTAAAGGAGCAATTGGAATTTGTATAGAATCAATGCGCTTATAATATATGAAAAATATAGAATTATAAAAAAATTGAAAAAAGTTAGCAATTAATATTATTTGCCCCAGGCAGTTCTTTATTTCCAAAAAATCTAAAACATAAAGAGACGAATAAAATAGTTTTTTTTAGTACTTTCAAGTGGTAAATATTCTGCATACGTGTAGGTATCTGTGTATGTCAAGGAATAAAATGGTTCAAATTCTGCAAATTCTACATATCTTTTTGATATTTCCAAAAATAAAATTCCCCAGTGATATTTAAAAAATCAGAAGTTATTGTGTGCCATCATGAAATCCTCAGAGGTTACATATGTGTAAAAATATATGATTCTTTATTACCATCCCACACTTAAAAATAAATAGCTTTTCACCATATCCATATTTTTTGGCGCGACTTTATATATCTTCAATATTAAGTTTGTCAATCCAATACACACTATTCATCATTCATACATACTGATTCAGACACTTTTCATCATTTGTGCATATTAATACTGTGTCGCCTTATATGTTTAGGTTTTTTCCTTCTTTTTTTCATATATCTCGATATGAATTTATAATGGGATAAAAGATGTAAAAATATAGGATTCCTTATTACCATTGCATGTTTAATAGAAAAATAAATAGTTTATCGTCATACCAGTGGCTTTTTGATATAACTAGTTTGTCCTCAATAGTACGCCTGAGGTTGAACTATTAGACGTTTTTTTATCATTCACATATATTAAAACTGTATCGTCTTAAATGTTAAGCTTTTTTTCTTTTTGACATTTAAAAATATATAATTCTTTATTACCATTTCATACTTAAAAATAAATAGCTTACCAGCATATTAATCATTTTTTGGTACGACTTATATATATTCAATATTAAGCTTGACAATCCAATAGATACTATTCATCATTCATACATACTGATTATTTCATACATATTGATTTATATGGATATATATCTACTCTTTTTCTCATATATAATATCTCAATAGAAATTTATTCGTTTTTACATCCAAATATTTTCATTTTGAAAGTAGGAGAAACTGATATTATTTCGAAGTCGTTATCAGTTAAGCCAAATTAATAAAGAAAATACTACATTTCATTCGATATAACTTTCCCTTAATTGTACCAGCATCGATTTTTGGGGTAACAGCAATTTCTAGCAATATCCAATCATTTTGGAGCATGAAAATCAGAAACCCTCCTCATTCGTCACTGCCACTGTCATGCCACAGTGGAACCATTGTTCAATTGCTACGCTTCCATTAAGGCATACAACTGTAACCTGTCTATAGCTTTGCACCTCCGAATTCGTATTTAACGGGTAATTGCTGCTGACTCACAAAGTAGATGTTATTGCAATCAGGATGTAAAAAAAAATAAAAAGTAACCCAGCCCTAATGACCATAGAGTTGAAAAAAAAGTCATTTGGAACCTCTTAGGATGAAACCCACTGAAAAGTACGTTGATCTAACATGCTGTTGAATAGAATTGCTTTAACCTATTTAATAGTCTGCAAAATGCAGATGTCCATGGAATAAGAAAATTTCAATACAAATTAGGGGTTTTTTATGAGATGAAAACAGTAAATTAGACAATCTCACGTAGGTGGATTGTGAAAAATTCTAAACTTCTTTTGACTCAATCTAACAGTAGATAAAGAATTGAAATTCTTGAAAGGCAAGCTTGGAGACTTTTACAGTTTTAAATGTACTCATAATATAGATTAGTGATTGTAGTCGTCAGATATATAGTGAAAATATACAATGAGTTCAAGATTCTAATTTCCAAAAAAATAAAAATCATAAAAATGCTTCAACAAAATTTTTAAAGTTCTTGTCTTTATATTCGTGATTTATTTATATAATTTGGGTTTAGATATTTCTTTCTCTTTCTTCTAACTTCCTTCTTCTGCGAAAATTATCCTAAAGAATGAGACATTCAAATAGATTTATTTTCATTACCCATGAAGTATGAAAAAATAAAAAATAAAAATAAAAATTTCTCTTGTAAAACTTCGTGATTCGTTCATTTACGTTGAGAAAGTACCGCATAATTCACAGGATTTCAAATAACTTGGGAGCAACTCTCTGTAAAAAAGGTTTCGTCTAAGCCCCCTAACACGACTTGAAAGTGTAACAAATCTAAAACATCCTTATAGGCAGATTTCGTATGAAAGATCTTTTTCATCATCTTCTTGTTTTTTAAACATGACCAAAATATGTAACAAATGATCTTTTACTAGGAATATTTTTTTAGTTTATTTCGGGAAATTTTTTTTTTTTAGGTAAACATTGGATAGTGTACTTATGACAATAGATGAACAGGAAAAACTACAAATTTAAATTTTAACATTCTTCAGGTTTTCTTCAACAAAATTATGCGATTGAAATATAAATTATGTATGGAAAAATTGTGTAAAAGCTATATTTTTAAAAATGAATTATGAATAATAATAATTCAACAACATAGTGAACAAAATTATTAAAGAGCATTTTATTAATTAATTAACGAAAAATTAGAGGGAACTATATAAATTACGCTATTAAGATATAAAAGTTACTTATATAAAAGTTACTTATAAAAAAATGATTTAGTATATTTATTCAAATTTCGGTCATACTTTTCATTCGTTATTGGAAGGTTCTAGAAATATTTGGCAGTTAAAAAAAGTCTATGAAAAACAAATCATATTTCAACATATTTCTATATATTTCAAAGTAATATTTTTTATTTAAAAAGCCGTTATAAGAAGCTCATTACTTTTTACAACACAAGCTACTAAATCTATTGATAAGAAATGAAATTGGAATTCGGCAAGAATTCCGTACTTAAGTACACAAAAAAAGCAATATTTTACACGATTACACCATTAATTGAGACTCAAATGAAACGTTTCCAATAAAATAAAATTAATTGTGGAAAATCATGAAGAAACTTATCTGAATTAGACACGCATTATATTTATTACTCTGAAAAGAACATATGAGACTGAAAATAACTTGGGAGAAATTTTACGAAACTTAATGATGCAAAACAGTGGTCATTAAACTTTTTTGGCTCGCAACTAACTTTCAAATTTAAAAATTTCCATTGAGTCTGCCCCCCCCTCCCCCTCCCATCCATGGACAAAAAAATATGAAAATAACATTGTACAAAATCAATATTTTATTATATTAATACAATAAACCCTTTTTTAAAAATATGCTTTACAATATTCACTAGAACTAAAAATTGAATAAAAGGGACTGTAGTATTTACCTCATTGTAATTAAAAAAAATAAATGCTAACTTATTTTTGAAATAATATGTATATATATATTGAAAATAAAAATAATAAAAAGTTACAAAGAGGAATTTTTCCACCTTTTTTTCACGGCTCTCAAAAATATTTTTTCGAACCCCTGTGGTTTTGGACCCCCACTTTTAGAACTACTGATATAAGGCATTTTTATACTTTTAAAAATAATTAATAAAAGAAAATTAACAAAGATTGATAAAATAAAATTCAACTCATTCATTTCTCCCCATTAGAGTGAATAAACATTAATTCATCAAAATTACTACTTGATATTAATTCAGAATAGATATTTCAATCAAGTAAAACATATCTAAGAATTTTATCTAGATTCAGATAGTATAATTATTTATCGTATGTTTTAGTTTCAAACTAAAAATAAAGTATTTCAAATACCAGCTATGCAATGACCTTAAAAATTTTCTGTAAAATACGATTATTGAAAAACAGTTAATACTGATCGTGTCTACATATGTCTTAAATGTAGAGTTGGTGGTTACTTTACATATTGTTATTCAAGTCAGATACATTAGATTTAACAAGGTATGTATAGCTTAGCATGTGCTGAAAATTCCTGTTGTAATTCATTTAATGTTACTGAAAGATTAAATAGAAAATTGTTATTGTAGATGATACCAAATATGCTCTTTCTGATGGAACTGTGTTATTGAATTTCTTGTTTACCTACTCAGTTATTTCATCTTCTAAAAGCCTGCTAAACTCTGCTGTTCTACACTATTCAGTGTCATCATCCATTAAAACAGATTACCCAGATATCTCGAGAGTAAATGATTCTTTTTAAGGATTTCATTTTGATGCTACAATACACATAAAACAGAACAGTGCGTTCTTTTGAAAGATGATGCCTTTGTCTATATGCTTAACTTCTTAATCTTCAAAGTGCGACTGTTTTATGGTAATTAGTATCACCATACATTAAAACAAATTAAACAGATTCTACAAAAGTAAACAGTCCATATTCTACAGTCCAAGTTTTGCATTGATACTTTGAAATACGTCAGTATACAAATCGAAATCAGTGCGATAAAATAATAACTTAAAATTATGCCCTGTCTAAATAAATCAAGTAAGCGAGCACAATACTTTATACATTAAATCGCAATATCTTATAAATAAAAATGGTTATCAGCAGAATGGTTATTAAGAACCTCTAGTTGTTGTTAACCTCTTGAGAAATACTGAAGTAAATATGTACATTTAGTTTTTTTTTAATTCTAATTATTTTAACTGAAATATTATATATCGAAATCTGTTGGGAAACTATTTATTACAAAATACTGATTATATTTTATTCAGCATAATAACATTGCTTTGTAAATATTATAACATTTGAGTCAGTATTCTAACAAACGTTGCATAAGTCACGACTTAACGTTATATAAGTGATTATTTAAAAAAAAGTCTCCTTAAAAGGATTATGAAAAAACTGTTTAATACTAAATTACTATTTTGTGGAAAGTGTAAAAAAAAAACTTTACAATGTATTTATTTACAATGTAACTTTGAAAAATAAGTTTTAAAGTGTTGTAATGTAATTTTACAATGTATTTATTTACCATGTAAATTTACTTAAAACTTTACAATGTATTTTTTAAAGAGCCGCACAACATAAGAATTTTATAATGTTTCCGTTGGTAATTTACTATTAAAATTTAACATTCCCATATATGGACATTTTTTTACTGCTTTCCTAATTTTTTCTTTTTGCTGAAGTGTTAATGGGAAAAAAAAAAAAAATAAAAAAATTTAAAAAAAAAAAACCCACACATAATTTCCTCATTTGAGAAAATTTACATGTGGCTAGATTAATCAGAGTTTTATCAAACAAATAAAGGTTTTTACCTCCAATCAAATAAAGATTTTTACAAATTATTGTATTATTACTAATGTGTCTATGCATGAACTGCATTTTACATTTTTATAATAAATGTTAAATGCAATAGAAGAACCGCATGCATTTTAGCTAGTATCCTGTTATTGCTATCATTCAAGAAATGTACGTATATATTTAATTATAAAAAATTTTTACTTTGATAATCAGATTTCAGTTTTTAAAAAATTCGTGATTCTACGCAATGGAATTTCAAGATCTAAGCTGCAATAAAATAAAGTCTTCTTTTTAAAAATAAATAAAAACAAAAGATAAATATGTTGAAACAGTTGATTAAAAGAAGCCACAACAAGTCGATGGACATTTTTAAGAGGCAATGCATGCACTTCGTTAAATTTCAAAATGCCATGCGTCTTGTTATTAAAATAAATGTTTTAAATCTAGCAGCTAATTTTATTCCCCAAAACAACTAAAAACAAATATGGCGGAGTTATAATTTGAATCTATTGTTAATTGGTTAAAAGCTACTCTTTGGAAGAACATACTGTTGAAATCTTGCTTGTTTCATCATATATATATAAATGCCCCAACGTTACTCATTCAGCACTACCCAGGGGGTACGTGTAGCTTGAAAATATGCTACGGACGCGAGTAACACTACCCCCGCAGCGCTCTTCGAGATTATATCAGACCGGGGACTACAAAGTGGATTCCGAACCACTACAAACATCCATGGCACTGCCGGCACTCGAACCCGAAACCTGTGGTACCGAGCGCTAGCCACTCGACCATCAGGCTTGCTGCCTCAACCATCAGGCAACTGCTTTATACACATATATATATATATAAAGCAGTTTAATTGTTACTGTGGACACTCAACAAATTTTTATGAAATTCTGCATTAACAGACATTTATTCAATAATTACTTTAATTTTAATACAATATCTTCAATTGCAACTTCTTTAAATTGATAATCTTAGAATTTTTTGCTCGAGTATAATATTCGAATAATACTTTGTCTATGTATTCTTGATTTGTCACTGCTTTTACTTGTGCCTCTCCCAATAAAAATAAGCAGAAAATAAGTGATGAAATAAAAATGTTCTCTTAGAAAAAATAATGAAATAAACCGCAAATGTACAAATAAACAGCAACGTGATCATGTAATGTCAGTAATGCATTCAATACACCGCAAGCGTGTTCAAGTCAGACCGCAAATGTATTCCTTCCTTTAAACGTAAGATATAAGGATAACAAAATATGGGGATCCTTCTTTTAAATTTAAGATATAGTATTGAATGTGATTTCTCATTTGTAACACACACGCATATATATATATGTGTGTGTGTGTGTCTGTTATCACATTCATGTTACGGACGCGAGAAACACTACCCCCTGCAGCGCTCTATGATCATATTAGACAGGGACCTATGGTTTAAAGTGGATTCCAAACCACTACAAACATCCATAGCACTGCTGGGACTCGAACCCGAAACCTGTGGTACCGAGCGCTAGCCACTCGGTCATCAAGATTTATGTGTATGTTTTTAATGAATGTGATTCAGAAATCACATTCATTGAAAACATGTAATAATTGATATAATAACAATTGATATAATATATCATTATCATTAGAGAGTTTTTGCATACCGTACGTTAGTTACCGTAGGACGTTCGTTAGCTTTTTCTCCCTAGCGAGCATGCTCAGTTTCCTATGAGCATGCGCGCTAGGGAGAAAAAGCTAACGGACGTCCTACGGTAACTAACGTACGGTATGCAAAAACTCTCTATTATTAGCATTTATCACTGCTAATAATTCACTGATAAAATAGTTCGCTAAAAATCAAAGCAAAATAATTGATATTATTTTGCTTTGAATAAAATTGTTAGTACAATACAAATTATTAATAATATAATGGCGAGTATTTTTTATAATAATATCTAATAAAAATTTTTACAGCAACAGCAAAAATAATAGAACAGTTTCAGCACTTTCACATAATGTAAACTTTAATTATAAAAAATTCAGATGAAGCTGAAAATTTTAAAAGGGGGAATAAGCTTCAGTGTATGTTTAAATAATAACATTAAAATTTTAATTGCAATACTGTACATTCACCAAAAAATAGTATGCGAGCTATAAAGAAAAATCTTAATTTACAACGAAATTTTATTTCACAAAAGATTTTACTTCTTTTTTTAAAAATTATTTTATATCTTAAATAGTTTTTAAGGAAAAATATCGCTCATTTTCAAATTAAAATTTCTGAATCCTTCAATTTGTACTATTAAAAATAAAATTATCATCGAAAACAGCGTATTAAATGTCTAGCAAAAAATTATAAATTAATAGGTACTAACTAAACTATTTCAATCAGGATGACACGCGTTTTCCTAGTTTTTCAAACGTATAACACAAATGTTGTCTAATTCTCCTTAAAAAAACTTACGAAAACGGGTTCCCTCATAATATATAAGGAACTTTATCATATTGAACTGATGATCGGTGAATATCTCAGTAGATAAATGAATTCCAGAATTAGTGTTTTACAAGTACCCTTACAAAAGTAAAATTTATTAAGTGACGAAATAAAATTTTTCTCTTAGTAAAAATTTAAACTCGAATTTGCAGAATAAAGTTCGTTTCGATTTTAGAGTTTCCAGATTTTTAACTTGTACATTATGAGATTAAAACGATAGGTTTGGTGTGGTTTGTCGCTCTACGGTCATCTTGTGCACATGAGGGCTAAGCATACCGGGACCTGCAGTTTAATGTAGATTCCGAACCACTAGCAAACATCCATGCCACAGCCAGGATTCGAACCTCAAGCACCAAAGGCCAGAGCGCTAGCCAATTGGCCAACAGGCAGCACTAAAACGAAAGATACCGCTAAAAGTTTTCTGAACGGTTCCATAAAATGATATCAATAGACAAAAACCTTCTCGTTAATATTTGAAGTGTGAAAAATTATGCAGAAGAAATGAGAAATACCCAAATAAATATTCAGAAACCGAAACTTTGTATGTTAAACTTGGCAAATTTCTTATAAATCAAAAGATTTCGGTCATAATAGACGATTCATTTAGAAGTTTCGTACAACTTTCTGCGAGAAGATATATTCGCCAATCTAGTAACCCGTCCGCAAAATTTCCGTGCTGTTTCCCTCGTTTTCATTGGCGGTTTTCAGCTCCGCCCAGGTACATCCCAAGTGGCCGAACTTGTGGACGTAGACGTGTTTGACGTAGATTAATGGTTTTAATTATATTAATTGATCTTCTGTCATTTCCGATTGCTGCTATTCCAATTACAAATGCTTCAAATCGTGTAATAATTGGAAGGCAGGTTTTTCTTTTCTTTTTTTTTTGTAAAGAATATTAAGCGATCTGAAACGATTGTTTAACTTTTTTAATTTTCTGCTCGTGTATATATTCATTGCAGACTTTGATACTGTGACATTTGATTGTGTTAAATGACGCGGCATAATAAATAGTAAAAATCTGATGAAAATATTATTGCCAAATAGATAAAATAAGACATTTACATATATCAACAAAGTCACATTTATTTATTTGCAATGCAACTATTAATATGCAACCATTATTGGAAAAATGCAACTATTATTGCAAAACTCGCTATCATTATTAGAAAACGTTTATTAATTGGAAAATGTTTATTTATTTATTTTAAATATTTCAAAAAATTATGTTAAATTTTGCAGTAAAAAATTGGGAAAAAAAAAAAAAAAAAAAAAAAAAAAAAAAAAAAAAAAAAAAAAAACCCTCCCAACTTTTTTTTTTTAATTAAAAATTAATTTATTAACAACTTTATATATTTTTACATTTTTTATTATTTATTGTTTAGTTTTCCAAAAAAAAATGTCAAAATGCATTGCTGCTTGTTATGAAAATTATATATAAATTCATCAAGAATTTCGTATTCCAGTTAGTATACAATGATAGCCTAAATTGAAGAGTGGAAATGCGATGCCATTTGGGCAGAATTTCTTTGGAAAGAGCTTCCTATTTGCGTATTATATGGTTTAGTTTGTGGCTCTACGGTCATTTTGTGCACACGAGGGCTAAACAGACCGGGACCGAGTTTAACGTGGATTCCGAACCATTAACAAACATCCATGCCACCGCCAGCATTTGAACCTGAGGCCTATGGTACCAAAGGCCAGAGCGCTAGTCAATTGGCCATCAGGCCGCTATTGCGTAGCATATGAGAAGAAAAATCACACCAGAAAAACTAAATCGATTTTATATCTGGCTATATATCAGAAAACGATTGATTAAATATATGAAATGTAAAATAAATAAATAATAAATAATTAAAAATTTTTTTTTATAGATTCTGTTTTTATTAAGATGAATAAAAACATATATTTAAAAAAAAAAGCTCAATACATTTGATCACATTAATTTCTTATATTTTCTACTTTATTGTTGTATTTAGTCTAAACTATTATTCTGTTTTGGAAAAACAGTTATCACTTTTAATAAGTATTTGCAAAAACAATATTGGCTTTAGTAATTTGATAAAAATAAAAATTCTAACAGAAAACATCGCAGAATTCTTATAAATGGAAAATTTTTATTTTTATTTTATTTTATTTATTTATTTATTTTTAAGGAGTAATGCCAAAATGTCTTTTAAAAAACATTTATAATTTCAGAAAGACAAACTGGTTTTTACTTTTGAATGGATTCGGTTTCAAAATCCATTGAAATTACTTTTAAGAATGTTTATTAATAGCATAAATAAATTAAATAAATAAATATAATTCAATGAATAAAATAAAAAATATATAATTCATAAAAGTAATGATTTCTTTAAATTAAAAGTAAGAGAATAATAAAAGGTGGAATAAAACTTGGTTAAGACTTATATACGATCTCAGAAAATAAATAATTAGGAAATTAAAACTTCAAATGTAACATGCATTTTTATTAGTTTGTTAGTGCTTTGCTGAGAACGGTATTTTATTGTTAATTTTGCCACTAGCCTTGATACAAAAGATGTTCCTCATCATTCTAATATACAACGTTTCAGTTTCATTAATAATTAAATGGTTATTGAATGTTTCAACTTCATTAATAATTGAATAACTAATGAATGTTTCAGCTTCATTAATAATTAAATTGCTATTGAATGTTACAGCTTCATTAATATTTAAAGGGCTAATGAATGTTTCGACATCCTTAATTATTGAATAGTTAATAAATGTTTCAGTTTCATTAGCTATTGAATGACTAATGAATGCGTCAACTTCATTAATAATTAAACGGTTATCATACAGTTTCTGCTCTTTGCACCATGGTTTCTTTTTCTTCAGTTGACTTTAAAGACAAAGAAAGAATTGCTAGAGAAAGTATAGAAAGAATTGCTGTAGAGCTCATCTAATATTACAGACTGTCTACAGATTTTTAAAATTTCTTCACTTGGAAGGTTAGATTTCAATCAAGTTCATTTCTAATGACTTAATGTACAAAGATTCACAGACAGGGATGTACACAAGCGGTCATTACATGAATGTACACACAGTGTCCATCCGATGCTATCAGTGCAGTTCGTCTCTTCATAACTGCATTTTACTTAAGGAATATAATTGGTTATGTGTTTAAATTTTTTTTCAGATTTTGAAGAAAGATTAAAACAGGACACACAATCCGGCTTTAGTTTAATAAAAATGTAAACATTTAAATGTTATAAAAATATTTTATTCAATGTATTCTGTTTTATTGCAAATTAAAGATAATATCGATCTTATGCCAATAACAAACTAGCAGCGTTGGCATAGGATCCATATAGATCTTTTGTCAAAAACTCGCTAGCCTGAATCACAGAATTTGTTTCTATGATATCAATTTCTCAAAACGTGTACCTTTTAAAATTGAACTTAACACATACACACATGTATATATAAATATTATATATATATATGTATATACAAAGTGATTGTATAAAATGCTTTCTCGATATAAGAGTCGCGAGCTATCATATATCATACCACCCACAGAAACTGAACAAAATTTTGGTCTAAGATATGTTGAGGTACTCGCGCGCTCAAGAATCTTATGAAAAGCAACAATTAAACTCTAACAGTTACTGTCACAGTGACAATTTCAAATTCAAAATTTCAAATAGTAGTACCAACTTTTTTTTTTATTGGAATGTGATGTCCATAGCGAAAAACCATAAATAGGATTGGAATGGTAACTGTAGCACGAAAATCGCCGGAGCTAGACAGACTAAAAAGAAAAGTGAAAACAACCAATGGGGGCAGAGAAGCAACAAAAAGCAAAACATTTTTATGTGTTTCACACATTTTCCACGTGACCTCCTTCACACACGATGACACTTTGCATGCGACAGGTGATAAATAGCACTGAAGCACGAACCATGGCAAGATGAATGTGTTGAATCTGATATCGGATGACATCTTTCAAATCAGATATAGTTTGTGGATTAGATGCATAGACTTTGGATTTCAGGTGTACTTAAAGCCAGAAACCCCTGGGAGTGAGATCAGAGGAACTTGGTGACCACAGAAAAGTGAAATGGTGTATGATACGTCACCAAACTGTTCTGTTAAGAAACATTTAACAGAAGACCTCACATGTGGAGGTGCATCATCTAGCCAAAGGCAGATAGAGCATTTCGCTGAAAATCTAAAGTGTATGCATTTAATACCTAAACTGTATCTTATTTAAAATATACCATCTGACATCAGGTTCAACAAATCCCTATTGCCATGGTACATGCTTCTGTGCTATACACCATCTGCAGCAGTCAAGGTGTCAATATATGGGAAGGAGGTCACATCACGGGAATTATCGTCTGCTCAATGCTCGCAGTCACGAGGAAAATTTTTGAAAAGCAATAAAATGTTTTACTTTCTGTTGCTTCTCTGTCCTTATTGGTTGTTGTCCGTTTTCTCCTTAGTCTGTCTAGCGCCGGCGATTTTCGTGCTACAGGTACCGTTCCAGGGCTATTTATGGTTTTTCACTATGAAGATCAGATACCAATAAAGAAAAAAAGTAGGTGTTGACATTTGAAATTTTGAAAATGTCACTAGAACCGTAACTGTTAGAGTGTAATCGTTGTTTTTCATATGATTCTTGAGTGCATACCTCAAAATAATTTAAACCAAAATTTTGTTCAGTTTTTGAGAAGGGTATGATAGCTAGCGGCTCATATCGAGAGAATTTTTTATACTCACCATGTTTAAACACAGGTTATAAATTTCGGAATGATCAATTGATTCATTATAAAAATGTTTTTTAAAAAAAGGAAAATTGATTATATTTAACTTCAAATAACAATCAATATCTCACCAACATATTGAAAGAAACATCTTCCAACATTTTGCGTGTGTGTGTTGTTTAAGTAAGACTACATAACATGAAACATTTAAAATATAAATCCAGTTAATAGTAAACAATCATTAGATTTTTTGTTCAAAAATAATTCATTCTTGATACTATGAATCCTCCCCAACCGCAAATAAAACGAATATATAGAGATTTTTTTTTTTCGTTTAAATATTCTGCTTTAAAAAAGGATTCATAACCGATATTCATTTCAAAATTATTTGCTGATTAATGTCAACTTATTTACAGTTTTTTAACTTTAAATCTGTGATTTAAAAGAGGTTTGTTCCTAATTTAATGCAATGTTGCCTATTTAAAATGCAAAATGTCTGTCTAAAATACGTTATAATTTGAATATTGAATTTTGGAGCCATAGGAATCGACTTTGAGTACAACATTCTGTCTAGTTTTTGTCTAGTCAACATTCTGTTTATTCTCGTTTGTCTAGTGTTTGTAAAGTCAACATTCTGTCTGTTCTAGTTTGTCTAATATCTGTCTAGATGTGGAACATTCTGTAACAAAACATTCTGTCTAGATATTGATGATCGATTTTTAGATTGAATTTTGAAACATTGTGAATCAACTTAGTACAACATTCTCTCGTCTGTCAGATGTTTGTCGAGTCAACATTCTGCATAAAAAAACATTCTGCCTTAAATTTTAAAATTGTATGAATCGATTTTAAGAAAAACTCAACAAAATATTAATAATGAAGATATTTAAAAATAAATAACTTAAATTTTAAGTACACAAAAGGAATAACACCGCGTGCTTTTACTAGGTTTGCATTCAACTTTTCAATAATCTTCATTTAACATAAATGATACGAGTTTTACTTTTAGTTAAATTATCAACTATTAATAGCAATAATTATTTGTTGTAAAACTAACGGCAATAAGTGTTACACGGAATAATTATCATTACGTAAGAAATTATTACTATTATAAATGCTTAAAAACATAGAAAAGTGATTGAAAATTTAAATTAACAATCAGTAGAAATTTAATAAAATTCTTTTTTTAAAGTACATAAAAATAAGTCTTGAAATAAAATAGCATAAACGATTCTTTGAACTTTCTACTTTATATATCTTCCTTCATAGTGTTAAAGAATTAGTTCGGGCCCTATTTTATAATTCCTTAATTATGATATTGGATAAAAGTTTGAGATACTATATTATTTTTGAAAGCTAAGAGTAGAAATTTTTTAAGCAAATTATACCAGCTAATCATTACAGTGATTTACACATTAAACGTCTAATAAAATTGGACAAAAGAAATTGAAGAGTCAGAATATAGATTTTTTTAATGAATTGTAATAGCTGAAATAGTTTTCGTAGGAAGATAAAGACAAAATTTCAATCATATAATAATAATAGTATAAGCTAATAGTTATAATATTAATTTAATTAAGAGTTTAAATTTAATTATTAAGAGTTAGCATAGATGAAACTTTTAATTAAGAATATGTATCCATATATTTTTAAAGTCACATAAAAATAAGTCTGAAATAAAAGTAGGATAAGAAATTATTTGAACTTTTTATTTAAATATTTTTCCTCTTTATGTTATAGAACTAGCTTGGGCTCTATTTCACAATTGCTTAACAATGCATCTGATTTTGCACATTTCAACACAATTGCTGTGTTTTGGATGTATAAGACGTATGAAGGCAATCATTTCACGTAAGGCAAAATTTTTTACCCAATAATAATAATAGTATATACTAATAATTATAACAATAATAATAATAGTATATACTAATAATTATAACAATAATAATAATTTTTATTCAACGCAGAATTACTTTCTCATTTTTTAAAAAATTTACATAAATGTATCTGGCGACAAGGTTAACAGCGAGGAAATTCAAGTCGCAATTATTAAGAATGTATACTTGAATTCAAATTACTTTTTTCTTCTTACATTATCTAAGCAGCTATCTATTATAAAATTTTAGGCCCCATATTTTAAGAATTTCTTTTTTAATTTAATGAAATTAAGACATGACTCCTCCGTATTTTAGTGCTGATAAGCGATGGTCAAATTTGTTTATAATCATTTTGCGTTTTAAAATACTGGCGACAGTTCCAGATAATATTGCAATATCGATTCTATTAGTTAAATAATATTTATAATGAGAAATAACATTTTATAATATATATTTAAAATGAATAATAACATTTGTATAATGAGTAATAACATTTGTGAAACTTTGAAAAACTCTTATTTTTATAACAAAATACTTTTTTCTAATGCAGCTTTCCAAACACTTAGACAGTTGTCTTTGATGCCTTAAGTTTACGGAGGATCTACGATCATGTTAGACCGGGACCTACAGTTTAAAGTGGATTCCGAACCACAACAAACATCAATAACACCGCCGGGAGTCGAACCTGAAACCTGTGGTACCGAGCGCCAGAACATTAGCCACTCGGCCATCAGGCCCTCTTTTATCACAACATGAAATATAAAATTTTAATTTAACTGTGTCTGCGAAAAACAGCATGCTCTAATCTAATTATGCAAAATTTTCATATAGAAAACCGCTGTAAAATTATTTATTATATGCTGAATAGCATCAATGAGTTACAAAACTTTTTTTTTACAAGAAATATAATTATATTATAAAAATTTTCCAACTTTCTCATCTGACACTAGACATTTCATAAAAGGAAGTTTATCAATGTTGCGATTATTTCTCCTTTGTAGTAAATTTAGCAATAAGAGCAACTGTAATTTTTAAAACTCACTGTTGAAAAACAAGGGAATTAGGAAAAAAAATGTGAACAATGGTTTAAAGTTTAAAAATTTGTACACCATTCAACATTTCCTGTGACTTTTAACTATTGCCCTCTTGGCAAAACGTTTCAAAATTATAATACTAGCAAAATTTTATTTATAATAAAATAAAATGTTATGAAAATAACTTTAAATTGTCTAATGACTAGAATTTAAGATTGAAAGCGAAATAGAGATTGGAGATGTTTCAACAGTAACTTATTATTATTATTACAATTTTTAAACACGTACTACAATGAATAATATAAAATTTCAGCTGTGAAGTAATTATATACATATTTAGCAATTATATTAACATTATATATATATATATAAACAATATTACAACAATATTGTTGTATGTAATAATTGTTTATATATAAATACTTGTAAACAAATTCGAAAATTTTGTAATCTCAACACTCCTCTAAAAGAAAGGAAATATGTTAATTTTAAAAAACAAATTTTAATTATAACAATAATTAAAAATTATAAAAAAAAAAAAAAAACACGAATGAACTAATATTTTCTCTAAAATTTTAAAATTATTTAAAGTTTGGTCTATCCCTTTTAATATTATGAGTATTTATGCCAAGTAAAATATCACGCTCAATTCTAGGAAAATAAACACGAAAGTTCAACTTTGTTTCATCTGTATTTGCATTGTCTAGGAACTGCTTACTCACTACAGATACAGGAGAAGCAGAAGTATGGCGAGTACCCGTTTTCAAGCGAAATTTTACTCAGTACTATTTTAAGTAGCCAATCGTTTCGAATTCTGAAGACTGTAAAATTTTATTCTTAACAATTTACTCACTCAACGAAACTGTTTAATTTCTTGGTAAAAGTTTTAAAATATTTACGCAATTTAAAAAAGTGACAACGAAGAGGTGTGCTGTACTTATAACTTTCATTTCTGAAGGAAAAATATCAAGGCATAAAAAAGAATAGGTAATTACAGTATATGTAAAACTAAGATTCTACACATGTTGCCAATGCACGATTAATTTCCAGCCAGCTACAGTAAAATTAAAGAAATTTATACTGTATACGGCTATACCAAACAATAGGAAAAGGTATCTTCGACTATATTTCTTAAACGCGATGCATAATAAATGCAACAATCACGTTTTAATCTCATTCTTGATGACAGTAATACTTTCCTGCTATATTTGATTAACAATTTTATCACCAAAATCACATTTATGAGGTTTATTATTAAAAAAATAATAATAAAAAGCCCACAACATTCAGGTTCGATAGGTAGCAAATGATATTAATCATTTTTTTTTTACTAGGAACAGAAATATTTTTCAGATATCGTATAATTGAATTTAAGACGAATTGCCTTGCCACTCTCAGGTGATTAAATTGGCTTCTCGATTTTACTTCGTAACAAGTAGTTATTGGTTAAACAAGCGAAAGCAAAGAAAAAAGTGTAGAATAATAGGAAATTGGAGAGTATGAAAAAATAAGATTCTCAATGTGGACAGTACACGACCAGACAACAGACAACTACTATAAAATCTAAGAAACTTATGCAGCACACGTCTATACCCCACAGTAGGAAAAGGAATCTTCGATTATGTTTATTAAACGCGCTGCATAATAAATGCGACGATCACGTTTGATAGCTTGTTGCCAGAAATACTTTCTTGCTATATTTGATGAACAATATTATCAACAAAACCATCTTCTAGAAATTCATTCATAAAAAAATTAAAATGTCCGTGACACACAGGTTTGATAACTAGCAAATGAGTTCGATAACTAGCAAAATCGATTTCTTTACAGGAGCAGGAATATTTTTTCAGACATCACATAATTGAATTTAAGATGAATTGCCTTGCCACCAACAGGTGATTACATTGGCTTTTCCATTTTTACTTCGTAACGAGTAACTAATGGTTAAACAAGCGAAAGGTAAAAAAAAAAAAAAAATAACAATAAATACAACAAGCAACTTGTTGGCACTGTTGACCACCGGAACCTCCCGATGGAGCCATCTTGACAAGCTTGCTGCTGACAGGCCTGATTACCGTCATCAGAAGGGAGAGGTGTTGCCGGAATCTGCTTCACCTGCACATTACTTGACTAGTGAGGAAAGATGGATACCACCAAGAAAGAGACGGACGCAAGTGGAGGTCCATCAAGGTTACAGCCTCTGTTTGTCAGAGTTGCAGGAAGCTCCAGTTTCATACATAAAGTGCGTGACACAGTGAAGGTCAAGGGAATCAAGCGTTTAGAACCACTGTGTGATCAATTTGAGGAGTTTGGCGTTGCGGTAGGTGTTGCAAATGAACCGAAACAAAACCGTGGCGAACAAAGATTCTGTGGGGAAAAAAGATTCGAAGAATAATTTGGAACCGAGAACAAAAAAATCCTGTGAATTATGTTAGACAGGCCTCACAATTTTCCTTTGTTGGAATCGAAGACAACTGTAGGAGTGAAATGTCTTAATGAGTTGTGGACTAGATTTTTCTTAACCAACTATATTGCATTTCCTTTATTTAGATTTGTTTGTGGGTCCAGTAAATTCGGTCGAAGCTCTTCTTTGTATTGTTTGTCGGTGTTTTTTTATTTCCTAATTCTTTTTTGTCTATCTCGGGTTTTTTTTTATGTATGTCTGTGTGTGTGTTCGTAGAAAATTGATTCTTTTTGTTAATGTTTACTTGTGATGCAGATAAACATAGTTTTCTGATTTTATATTGAAATATAATATTTAACAAAATTCCATTATCAGCATTTAAAATTGTTTGAATAATTGTTTATTCAGAGGTTTAATAATTAATTTAGCTTGTAAATATTTAGTTATTACACATTTATCATCAATCAGGATATCTTAATTATTCTTAAAGAAACTTATTTGTATTTCAAATCGTTGGTATAAAAAATGAAATATTATAAAAATCGTGTCCTATTTAACAGAAATTAATTAATTTATTTCATTTAAAACCATGTCTTGTTTCAATAACTTAAGTTACGTGGATCATTATCGGATATAAAAATAAGTGTATAATATTTCTGAAATACATGAAAAGGGAATGATATACGAAGTTAAAAAGAAAAAGAAACAATGCAGATATGTGCCTATTCACCGTTGAAGATGTAATTGCGTTAGTTAAATTTTGCGTAATCTGCATATTTGAAACTTTCACGAAAGTAGAATTTTTAGCTTCCGAAAAACGGTGAACATTAGGTGAATATAATTATTGAAATGTTGTAATTGAAAGAAGATGTTGACAGAAACATATTATTTATTTTCTGCAGCATGAAGCCTAAACTACAATTAACCAACTTATTATTTTTAAAAACGATGGAACACTCTACGGTTACAACACATCTCAAATAGATTTTATTTAAAAATTTTTTTTTTCTCTCCGCAAGGAGTCCGCTTTATAGTCCTCGTACGAATTCATGGTGGATCTAGTTTATGCATGGTGGATCCCTACTGAAATAGGAAAAAAAATTACAAACCGACCATAACGATTTCTGATGAAATATACGATAACTGTTATACATTTACCACAAAATCTGTCTTAACAAATCAATATAGTTTGACCACCAATTGTATAGAAAATTATCAAGCAGACAAGTTGGGCGAATTGAAACAGAGTAGCGTAATGGAGAAGGAAAGCATTTTCTGATGAGTTTTAATTAGAATCAAAATAATTTTAATTTTTAATAATTACAATTTTAAACCACGCATTATCGAATAAAAATTCAAAGAAAAAATTCCACAATAACTATTAAACTTTTTTCCTACAAAAATTTCTTTGTACCGCTTATGTCTGACTAGCATCTCTAAAAGTGATCGATTCAGCGTTTCCGTCTTTAAACCGGATGTTTATTTTTAAAAACACAATCGGTGGTGATAATTTCTTTTTCAGTTTTAATTGTTTTCTATTATAAAACAGAAAAAATTACTGTATTGTTAAGAAAGTTATATTTATATTTCTTTATGACAGAAGGCAGTAACGTTTTTTTTTCTTTTTCTAAAATTCTAGATCAGGAAAGGCCAACTCGTGGCCCGCCTTGAGCATTTTCCCGGCAGTGAGATTTATCGCACTTTTACAAAATATATTTATTTTATAATAGTCCAAGTAAGGAAAACCACTGTATTAAAAAAAACTTTATTTGGGCATTCATACGATTCAATTTGAGAAATCTGGCACAGAAAGTTGTTAGAGCTTTTTGGATCAACTTACACCTGCGAACAGTTTTTTTCCGAAAATGAAATTGACCAAACACAAAACACGCTTAAACATAACGGACGTTAACCTGCAACACCAGTCACGATGGGCAAATATCCAAATTGAGATTGCAAAAACTAAGTGAAAGAATGGAGAAACAAATATCGCACTAATAAAATAAATATTTTTTAATGATTTAATTTTTTTAATTTGTTTTATATTTATATATTTCCTTTTTAGTGTTATATATTTCTTTACAATGCGCGTTTATTATCATTATAATATTATCTATGTTTATATGTAAGAATAATAGTAAACAGAATAATAATAACTTATTATGTTCCAATTTTTCACTCCAAAAAAATGTCTATAGAGGGTCTAAATCTAATATGGGGATATATACTACTGTGTCCAAAACGTAAGACCAATTTTCAATTTAAAATTCCCGGGGCTTATGCAATTTCAATCTTTTTTCTTTTTTTAGGTTGCTGGTACTGTCCTTGACATCTGTTTGAAATTTCACGTCAAAATATTCATTAGCGTTTGAGTTACGCTTGGCTTTGTGAGAAGCTAAAACTGATTCCGGCGATTTTTGAAATGTCTGAATTAATTGAGCAAAGAACGTGCATTAAATTTTGTTTGTGAAAACGTATATAATGTTTCAGAAGGCATTCGGTGAGCATTCCTATATCGGAAAGAAATGTTTAGAAGTGGTATAAACAGTTCAAAGAAGGCAGAGAACGTGTTGAAGACGAAGAGCCCTTTGGTCGATCATCAACCACAACCGACGAAGCTCACATCCAAAAAATTAAAGATTTGGTGCTTTCAAGCCGTCGATTTACAATTAGTGACCTTGCTAATGATGTTGGAATTTCAAAAGGTTCGGTCAATTCCATTTTGGGCCTCAAACGCGGTACCTCAATCGCGTTGGTACCGGAAACACTGAATACGCCAGCTCACACTGCATTGATTCTTCGTGACTTTTTGGTCAAAAATAAAATCCAAACCCTTCCACAACCACCATATTCACACCGTGCAACTTCTGGCTATTCCCTAAACTCAAAAGACCCCTTCGGGGACGCCGTTTTGAGTCGATTGAAGAGATTCAACGTGAATCGCAGCGTGCTTTGAAGGCCATCCCTGCCGATGACTTTTTAGCGTGCATTGAGGATTGGAAAAAAAAAATGACAGAAGTGTATTGTGTCCGGAAGGGATTACTTTGAAGGCAATGAAATAAACTTGGAAGAATAAATAAAGAGTTTTTGAAAAAAAAATAATAATTGGTCTTACTTTTTGGGCACAGTAGTAATTTTACATACGGCCAGCGGAATTATGATGCATTTCCAAAGTGGCCCGCAAGATCATTTGCGTTGGCCACCCCTGTTCTAGATTAATACAAAATAAGGGAAATAACTTAATATTCATCATTATTCCCTGTCAATACCTAGTGGTATATTCGGAACGAAAAGGTAGTTACAGCCGACTAAGTAAGAGACTCCCAGCGGCGTCTACCTGTTTACTCAGGAAATCCACTAATTGGCGAACTCCGCGCTTTCGACTCTTTTTTGCTGTGATGTCTGTTATTTAAAGAGCAAGGGAAAGACGCCCTCCTTCTTCCGTTCCTTTCCAGACGCCCACCCAAAGGCACTGATCTGCTATTACTCGGACAGGAAATGCACGGACGAATACAAAAAACAAATCAAATTAACTCTATCCTTAAAACGAAAAAGAAATGATGAATCGTATGTACGAAACATACTCACTAGTAGTGGACATAATCGCTTGCATTTAAGAACATACTTAAAAAAAGGTTATTTAAAATAAATTCATTAAAATATTATTGTACTTAAAATACGAAATAAACAAAATGGATAGAAAATAATTTGATCCATTATTCAGTTCAATTCAATTCATTTGATCCCTTATTCAATTCAATTCAATTCAATTCCATTCATCCATTATTCAATTTCATAAGGAATAGAATCAACGAATTAATTAATTAAATATAAAAAACAAATAAAATTAAATCTATGCTTAAAACGAAAACGAAATGATGAATTGTATGTACGAAACATACTCACTAGTAGTAGACATAATCGCTTGTATGTGCGAACATATTTAAAACATTTTTTATTTAAAATAAGTTCATTAAAATATTATTGCACCTATAAGAATACATTAAAATACGAAATAAACAAAATGGATAGAAAATAATTT
The DNA here is from genome assembly GCA_021605075.1 of Caerostris darwini. Classification (NCBI taxonomy): domain Eukaryota; kingdom Metazoa; phylum Arthropoda; class Arachnida; order Araneae; family Araneidae; genus Caerostris; species Caerostris darwini. The sequence continues at coordinate 171,355 of BPLQ01011058.1, read as the reverse complement.
GATCCATTATTCAATTCAATTCAATTGAACCATTATTCAATTTCATAAGGAATAGAATCAACGAATTAATTATAAAAACAAATAAAATTAAATCTATTCTTAAAACAAAAAAAAACAACAAAAAAATGATGAATTGTATGTACGAAACATACTCACTAGTAGTACACATAATCGCTTACATGTAAGAATATACTTAAAAAAAGGTTATTTAAAATTAATTCATTAAAATATTATTGTACTTATAAGGATACATTAAAATACGAAATAAACAAAATAGATAGAAATTAATTTGATCTATTATTCAGTTCAATTCAATTCCATTGATCCATTATTCAATTTCATAAGGAATAGAGTCAACGAATTAATTAATTAACTATAAAAAACGAAGAAAATTAAATCTATTCTAAAAAAAAGAAGAATTGAGACATTGGATGAAACATGCTCACTAATCCAAAATATTTAAAAGCATCTTTTAAAATAAATTCTTTTAAATATGATTATAATTCTAAGAATTCTTTTAAATATGAAATAAACAAGATGTAAAGAGAATATTTTGATCCATTATTCCATTTCATAGAAGGAATAGAAATAACAAATAGAATTAACTCTATCCTTAAAACAAAAAAAATGATGAATTGTATGTACGAAACATACTCACCAGTAGTAAACATAATCGCTTGTATGTAAGAACACACTTAAAAATTTTTATTTAAAATAAATTCATTAAAATATTGTTGTACATATAAGAATACATTAACGAAATGGATAGAAAATTAAAAAATTATTATATTCATTTTTATATTATATCGAATCCTTAATTAAATATATGTAACAAATATAAGTGCAAAGAAAAGAAAAAAAAGTAAATTAATTATTTTGATATTTTATTATTGCAATTTAACACACTACACCTATGCACTGATGTAAGGATGGAACGTCTGTTAATAGCAGAACTTGATTCATTCATATGCATCGTTAATTTTGTTTAATGGTAAATCAAGCATGTTCAGACATGTTTTTTAACACGCTTCATCCTTTTTGATTATATGTCCATCTATTCTATAACAAGGGATTGAAAGCTTCATTTAGGTAGAACTACAGTTAAAAAAAATCAGGGCTATTTAAGAAATTTCTTAATGTTAAATGATATTGATTGATACAACTACTAATTAATATAACTATTAATTAATACAAATATTATTTAAAATCTACACTAATGAATGCAATTACCTAAGTTAACTCAGTAACCAACTACATTCAGAGACAAAAATTTTAAATAATATTTTATAGACATTTTTTTTGATGCTGTTATTAAATTATGTTATAAAATATGGACAAATATGAAAATTAAAATATATACATCAATATTTTTCGTTAAATGTGGTAAATGTTTACAAAAAACTGTATCGTTTCCCTTTGCGTAAACACTCCTAACTAAAAGAATACATAAAGCACCACATTTATTTACATTAAAATAGACATACGTCCACTAAACATGCATTGTTCTGAAAAATTGATACTATTCTAAAGTATAGTTGAGTTGTAGCCAATCGAATCCTTTAAGAACAAAATACAAGAAAAAAATAATGTCTTTAATAGAAATTCCAATAACTCATGTCTAAAAAATATATTTAAAACTTTTTTGTTCATTGCATGCATCATTAAAAGTATATAATTCAATAAATTTCATATAAATTTAAATTTTTAAGATTCAATTTCAATTTTCAATTCATATAAATTTTAATTTTCCACATAAATTTCAATTTCAATTTTTCACATAAATTTCAATTTCAATTTTTCAAGATCAATTCCTACTATAAATTTCACTTTTTCAAATAAATTACAATTTCATGTTTTTAAGATTCAATTTCAATTTTTCAAGATCAATTCATACTAGAAATTTCAATTTTTCAAATAAATTTTAATTTCAATTTTTTAAGATTCAATATCAATTTTCAATTCATACAAATTTCAATTTTTCAAATAAATTTCAATTTCAATTTTTCAAATAAATTTCAATTTCAACTTTTCAAGATTAACACATATAAATTTCAATTTCAATTTTTCAAGATCAATTCATACTATAAATTTTAATTTCAATTTTTTAAGATCAATTCATATAAATTTCAATAGATTCTGAAAATTAATACAACAATTAGGACTGTTATCGTATGATAATGTAGCAAAAAATACACGTTTTTCAAAAATTCAATTTAAAGTTTAAAGAATCAAAAAAGGAAGGTTTAATTTAAAGTTGTTTTAAGAATTCAGTATACTAATGGCTCGTAACTAACAGTTGTATATCGACTTCTATAATGAATTTAGAAACAAAACTTAAAACTGTTTACGAAAGTCAACTGTCTTCATTTTCAATGAAAGTCTTTAAAATAAAACAAAAACAAAACAAAAGAAAAAAAGATTCGATTTTTTTTTCACGAAAATTGTGATGTGAACTTAGTTGGTTACCTTAAATAAATAAGGTTCTCTAATGTTTATTGGATTATCTTAAAAAGAGTTAGATTATAATTGATTGAAAACTCAAAAATTTAATATCTAAATCAAATAATTAAACATTAATATCTGAACATTAGAAAATTAAATATTTTTGCACACTTTATTTGTTTTATATCTTAAAAAGTATAACAGTAAAGGTCTGTTTTTTCTACATAACCAAAAACAAAACAAAAAAAATTCTAATCGGACGTTTTTTAATTAAAAATTTTTTTTATGGAAAGTTTTCGATAAAATGAAAAGGGTATCACAGCTGGTATGTGTTCTTATTTATGTTTTCATCTAATCATTCCCATTTAATATCTTTCTTTCTTTCTTTTTTGATTTTAATTCACTTTAATTTTTTACATATATGTATTTATTATGTCTATTTAATTAGAACCCTGTTAGGGGAATTTTTAGGGCGATATTAAATTAATTTTTTTAAAATATTGTTACCCTTATTCCATACAAATATAAAATAATCGATCGTCATAATATATAATTTACTGAATATCTATATATAATGCTATTATCTAATAAATATATTATATATAAATATGTAATATTTATACATTTATAAATATAATGCTATTATCTAACAAACATATTATGTTATTTACTGAGGTCAGGCAATGTCAGTCAAATCTGTAAGGCAAAATAAATTAAATGAAACAATTTGGAATACATGTAATCTCATTTAAACATAATGAAGTTAGTTAATATTTAAAGATATTTTTTTAGGGTAATTTTTATATTTTACAGAGTATATTTATTTTTAAAGCTGAAAATTTATTCCGAAAATATCAAATAGAATAATGAATAATTTTGTTAAAACCCTACATGAAACCATAACTTGTTCATTATATATTGATAATTATTATTCGTTTATCATTTATTTTTAATATTATGGAAATTCATATTAATAATTAAGTATTTCTTAGGGTCCAAATAAGACAGAAAATCATCAGAACCCAACTAAATATCGAATATTATGTCAAGGAAAGATCTATCACACATATTCGTTTCAATAAGATTTATTTCCTCATAAATTTTACCTCCTAAATTACAAAATAAACGTCAGTAAAAGATGATAATTGTTTTGACGAATATCTTAGTATGATAGATTTGCATTTGTGATATGAGAATTTGAAAAACTTTTTTTTTATATTTGATACATTTAAATTTTTCTTTGTTTCTTTAATTCTTAACTAATTCATGCAATGTCTAAAACATATTAATGCCTAAAGACATAATTAACTGTTATGTCTTACTTCTTAGCACTATATATTTGGATGTCTTGTGTGACTAATCCTTAGTTGTAAGAAATATCCCGTTCTACCTATTTTAATTCATATATTAATTCAATGAATATCAATGTATTAATGAGAATTAATTTATTAATTGCCTACGATATCAATTCTAAATATATATATATAACTTCATGAAATTCTGCTAGCACATCAGCAAAATTTGCAAATGCTTTGTATCTGAAAAATGATCAATAATGAAAAACTCTTAAAATAATTTACAATTTATCTTACATTCACATAGAAATTAAAAAAATGCATTTGTTGAATAACCAATCGTTGTGCAAGAGATATACTACTTGCACAGCCAGGATCACAGGTACTACATTTCAGCTTAGAACCTCAAAAATCTAAGCAGAAATGTAGTACCTCTTTAGGGTTCCGATTTCGCTTTCTTTTTTGTATATTATCAATATACTATTCTGAATAAAACTGTACATAAAGTTTTTAAGAATATATTTTTTTTATTATTTTTGGAAAAATAACAATATAGAAAAAAAAAATAGTACGTCACAAACTCAAAGGATATCAAAATATTTCCGGAAAAATTCATTAATAAAAATATCTTCTTTGGTTTATTATTTAATTTAATAGTTAGTTGTAGTTTTAAATATAGTTTGGTTTTATTCCTAAGAGTTTATTTTGCAAAAATTATTCATTTTTTTAAAAAATTAGATTGGTTTCGTAAAGAAAAAACGATTAGCATTCTAAATATTATTTATTATAACGCAGGTAAATTTATCTCAGACATTGATAAATTGTTGAAATTATCATTATCAACCATTTTACTTGTCAAAACGGGCTTAAAAGATGAAATCTGGATTGAAATTTAGAAAAGAAATAGTTGTCTAACAGAGTATTCATGGCATGAGCAGTAGTCTATTCAAAGAATAATTATGAAAAATTTAAATTAGGCACCCTGAAACTCTCTGCATATGGGAATAAAGATTTTTATTGTTAAATTTTCCCCTCAAATTGTTCGATGAGTGAAACATTCAACTGTGTTATACCGGTACCAAAGAACAGCGGGTTCAGATTTGTATTCGCGAAATCCGTTATATAAATGCGTTTATATCTTACTGTAATACTATATATCCTATTTGTGGATGAAAATAAGTTTAACAGCTTTGCCACTAATGGCTGTATAATAGGGCAGAAAGTAAATTTTTTTTTTTTCTTTTTCGATATTATTTTTTCACTAGCGAGAAAAAATTATGGAATGATTTCAGAAACATAAGTAAAAAATTTCGGAATAATCAATAAATTTCTTACGATTCCCCTGTGGGTTCAAAATATGCTGAAAATTATGTAAATTTCAGTGACTTTTTAATTTCAGATTTTTTTTCCCACTAGCACAAAAAAGTTGAAAAAATTTGTAAGAAACATAAGTGCCATAATTTAGAGTAACCAATAAATATCTTTCAGCTCAACTTTAGGATCGAAATATGCAAAATATGCCTTAAACTATATAAATTTTCACTTTTCAATGGTTTTTAAAATTATTTCCGTTTTTTTTTCTTGCTAATTCGGTAAAATTGGAAATATATATAAGAAATACAACTGCAAAATGTTTGAGTAATCAATAAATATCGTCGAGTAAAACTTTTAAGTCTTAAAATGGACAATATGGTATATATCCTTTCTATTCAAATCATTATATTTTAATACAATGATTTTAATAGAAATCTGAAGATAAATAATAAGTTTCTTAGCGCTAAATGCATAAAAATAAGAAATACATTTAACATCAATTTCATTCTTACCCAAGCTTTTCTGGATGTCCATTACATAATTTAATTCGGCATTTCTCGTACTCTCCACATATATCTGCTTAGTAAGAATTTATTTGAATTACTCGTAATATTTTGCGTGCAATACGGGTAACCTTCCAAGTATTCTTGAAAACTGGTACAATAACACCTATATTCGTCTAAATAAATTTACAAAAACGCTTGTTTCTGAACTTACCAGAAAGTTCTACTGTATCCCTAGAATGCAAACAAGACCTCAAATACAAATAACCATGTTAATGTTTGAGGATTCCAAATTTTATTACAAATTGTCTGGGAATAAAGGAGCAGCTGGAACAATAATTCCTCAATTTTTAGTTACAAAATTAAAGAAATATTAAATGGCTATATGTCGCGTATGCCTTTCTTCAAAGATTGGCTCAGACACTATTAAAACAATATAAATTATGGTTTTTAACCCCTATTTATGCATGCAGACTCTAAAGGGGTTCGCAATAACGCGTTCTTATTTAAAATCCTTTCAAAGATTAAGTGTATTGTATGTAAGAAAAAAAATATTAAAGATATATGAATAATTTTTATAATACTCGAAGTGTGGGTGGGGGGACAGTTTAAATGTATTCAGTTTTTTTTGTTAGTAAGTAAAAAAAAAAAAAATTTTAATAAAAATTATTCAAAGAATTTTTTAAGAATACAAATATTTGTTCAGTTTCTTTAAAATATATGTAAATTTTAATTCTTTCAATTTTTCAAACATTTGTTTAAATAACATTTAATTCTTTTAATTTTTTCAAACATTCGTTTTATTTAGACGAATGTTTGAAAAAATTAGAAAAAGTATGCGCAATGATAAAGAAAACGGTCAAAAAATTGCACACGAGCCGTTTCCAAATACTTCCCTTCAGGTGAGTAAATGTTTGTGAAGTAAATGTTTTTATTAAGTTTATTTTTACTGAAATAAAATGATTGTGCAACTCAGAGCAGTTGAAAAATAAATATATGATTATGAGAATCATTTATACATTAATGCAAACTAAATTTGATGCATAATTCGTACCATTTTTTTAAATCGCAAATTATCTTAATACAATCAAATGGCTATCTATTATAAGATTAATCAAATGTATATTCTTATAACTGCAACAATTCACAGCTTTGATTTCTACTTAACAAAAAAATAGCGTATGGATACTTATGTTCATTTTAGTGGTAGCTATTGTCCATTTTAAAATTTAAAAATCGAACTGAAGGATAACTATTGATTACTCTAATATTTTGCACTTCTATATATTGCACTCTTCTTTTGCACTCTAATATTTTGCACTTCTAGCAAGAAAAAAAAATTTTTTTTAAGTCACTGAAAAGCGAAAATTTACCTCATTTTCAGATAATTTTGCATATTTAGACCCTCAAAGTGGAACTGAACAGGAAGATATTTATTGATTACTTTAAAACTTTTGCACTTTTGTAAACTTTTGGCACTTATGTTTCTTACACATTTCTTTCAATTTCTCGTACTAGAGACAAGAAAAAAAAAGTAACTGAAAGTTGAAAATTTACATAATTTTCAGCCTATTTCGCACATTTAGAACCCAAAATGGCATCGGAAGATATTTATTGATAAATCTGAAAAATGTACGTATGTTTTTTAAATCATTGCACTACTTTTCCGCGCTAGAGCGAAAAGAATATCGAAAAAAAAATTCTTTTTACGCTCTGCCCTATTCAGTATGGCACAAACAAGAAAAAATGGAGACTTCAATGCGAAGAACTTGATTTGAACAGTAAAGCATGTAGATGGTAAAGTCCTTATGTAGGGGTGTAAGTCAGCATCAAGGATATGGAAATTTAGTATTTATTGACAGTTTAATATATCAGTTACATTATTTAAATATATTAAAATACAATTTAAATCATTGAACCAAACTTTCAATAGTGGTAACATGTTTAGTGTATGTCAAGACAATGATCCTAAACACATTGCTGCCAAAGTTGTCTTTTAACTGCTCCAGGGTTATCAAAACACTACCATGATCTTTAGACATATTCTATTGAACATATGTGGAGACGTTAAAAAAAACATGATGTGAAAAAAGTGATTCAAGGAAACAGAACAACGTTTCTACAAAAATTATAAAAAATCTAGTGAAATCAATCCCAAAATATTTTAAAGCTGTTGTGAGTTTTGAAAGATATCCTATGAACTTACAAAAATGCAGTGACAATTTCCGGTTTTTGTTATTGACATTTGAACATGTCCATTGACTTTTCTGAAATTGTTTTTTGCCCACTTTTTAATTGCTGATGTTTTAAAAATTATGCTTTAATATTTAAATACAATAATTTGTGTGTTTTATTCAATAATTGTATAAAGGCATTTAAAATCTTTGTATAAGTGTCTAAATATGTATAAGTGTCCTTCCCTTATGGAAGGACACTTATACATATATTATTAGCTGTGATAATATTTATATATCTGGAATAACTATCTAACTTTATATATGTAGAATAAAAACGCATATCATTTTAGTGTTTCCATTTTTCAATAATTTCAGAACATCTGAAGTTGAATTATAAATTATTTAAATGAGAAAACTTCTTCACTTCTTCTTAACTTCACTTCTTCTTAACAGTATTCAAATTCTAATATATAATTTCGATACAAATAAAAAAAAAAAGAAAATATTTTACCATCCTTCTACAATAACTGATAAGATGATAAAAAGTCACACATTCCTTTGCAGACTTTCTAAGAATGAGGCTTATTGTTAATCATGAAGTTTATTGTTTTCATTTTTCAATGACTTCAGAACATCTGAAGCTGAATCGTAGATTATTTAAATGAGAAAAATACTCTTACTTCTTAATAGTTTTCAAATTCTAATACATAATTTCGATACAAATAGAAACAAGAAAATATTTCGCGATTCTTCCACAATAACTGATAAGAAGGAGAAACGTGATCAAAAGTCACACATTTCTTTGTAGACTTTCTAAGAAGGAGGCTTATTGTTAATCATGAGGTTTATTGTTTCCATTTTTCAATGATTTCAGAACCTCTTAAGGTGAATTATAAATTATTTAAAATCTAATATATAATTCTTTCTTCAGTTTTTAAATTCTAATATATAATTTCGATATAAACAGAATAAAGGAAATCTTATACAATCCTTCTACAATAATTGATAAGAAGGAGAAAGATGATCGAAAGTCATTGATTCCTTAGCAAACTTACTAAGAATGAGATTTATTGTTGAAGTTTAATGTTTCCATTTTTCAATGATTTCTGAACATCTTAACTTGAATTATAAATTATTTAAATGAGATAAATACTCGCACTTCTTCTTAATAGTTTTCAAATTCTAATATATAATTTCGAATCAAATAGAAAAAATAATTTTTTTTTTGCCACCCTTCTACAATAATTGATAAGAAGGAGAAAGTTGATCGAAAGTCACATATTCCTTTGTATACTTTCTAAGAATGAGACATATTGTTAATTATGAGGTTTATTGTTTCCATTTTTTAATGATTTCAGAACATTTGAAGCTGAATCGTAGATTATTTGAATGTGAAAAATTCTCTCTCTTCTTCTTAATAGTTTTCAAATTCTAATATATAATTTTGTTACAAATAGGAAACAGAAAATCATTCACCATCCTTCCATAATAATTAACAAAAAGGAGAAATTGTTAAGGACCAAAAGTCACACATTCCGTTGCTGACTTTCTAAGAATGAGAATTATTCTTAAGCTTGAGGTTTATTGTTTCCATTTTTCAATGACTTCAGAATATCTTAAGTTGAATTATAAATTATTTAAAATCTAATATATAATTCTTTCTTCAGTTTTTAAATTCTAATATATAATTTCGATACAACTAGAAAAAAGAAAATCTTCCACAGTTATTGACACGAGGGTTGAGGGATGATCGAATGTCACACGTTCCTCCGCAGACTTTCTAAGTACGAGGCTGCCAAATGATGGCAAGTTGCATGCAGCAAGCAGATAACCCAGGTTGGAGTAATCGTGCCTTTACTCCTTAATTATACTCTTATGCCATCCCATGAAATTTACCGCATAATTCCTTTTTAGATTCTCTTCATTCTTTGTTTAAAGCGATTTTTATTATCTTCACAATCGCCTTGTCTATAACAATCGCCAGGTTTCAAATACCCATGGAGAGCTATTTTTTTCGGATTAAGATCCGATAAAACAGCAAACCAATCACGTGGAAGATAATTCGACCACGAACGCGGGGTATAAGGGGATCGACTAGGAAACTGCGTTTGAGGAATTTTATAGTTCTTTTTGCACTTTCCGTAGTTTTCTTAAGCAAGACTTCAAAAAAGCTTTTTTCCTTTTTTTAAAAATTAACAGTGTGTGCTTAAGAAAAATCTGCTGACAGATTAAATTAGGGATCAGATATAAATTTAATTCTAAAGCAGGAAATTAATCATCCAAATCTGAAAATTCAAATTACACAAAACCAAAAAACCAAAACAGAGAAAGCAAGAATTATTAAATAAAGCCATTTTCCATTAATGCAAGAATGCCACCATTTTGCCATTTGAAATTTTTGCAAGAATTATTATTAAACCAAAACAGAGAAAGCAAGACAAATATTGTTAATGTAACAAACTGATTTTATTACTCGTTAATTTCTTTGGGTTCGTAATTACTATTTTCTGAATGAGAATGCACACGATGCTCCCGAATTAATTTTAAAGCAGTCCTGTTAAAATAATTCTTTATAATGCTCTTGCCAGAATAATTGTAAATCTTACAAGAATCCTAATTTTTACATAGTTTTCTTTATTATTCTGCACGTGTCATTTTCTTCATAATTTTCCTAGAACTATTATCTATTATTGTAAAGCATATAATTTTGAAACATAATCAATAAACTATTAACGATTAACCGATGTCTAGCATCACGGGAGGTATATAATATATTGAAATCAATTGAAACTTTTTATTTTTTCTTTCTTCTTGCTATGTGTTAGATTCTTTTTTACTAACTAAAGGCTAAATTAGTTTTAAATATTAAGAGTAAGATAAAGCTGATTAGATAATTATAAATATATAACAATATATTTCTTTCCTAACAATAAAATTTACAGATCAGAATTGTGCATACTATACTACTAATATTATTTTTTTTAATGGATTTCTTTATACGATTGAGTGTTGTCATAGCATTTCATGTCTTGAGTTAAATATTAAAAAAAATTATGAAAATAATTTTTAAAAAATAATACAAATTGAAATATCAAAGCAAATCATAGAACTATTTGAGACAAGTTTCATTGATTAATACTGGTGTAACCAATTTATAATAATTAAAATTTTTGGAGCAACACAACAATACTACTTTAAATTTATGTTCTTGAAGAAATTTTCCCATTAAACACGTTTTCTCCAAATATAATTCTTATAAAACTTAAATTAATTAATCTTCTTATTGCTTATAACAATGAGTTGACTCAGTTTTGTAGTAGAAAATAACGTTATAATTTGGAAAATGTTAATTGTTATCGGATTTGACTTAATAATTAGTATCCAAATAACTTTTATCGCAATACTGCAAAATTTCATAACTTAAATTTACCTCAATAATATTACTAACTTTGATATATTTCTTCGAAATCTTATGTAAGAAAGCATGCTGTAGACAAATGATATTTTCGTAAAGATTCAATTAAAATTTAATCTATGAACTCAAAAATGATAGTTGTCATCTAATTTATATATTAAAATTGTTCTTGGGCCTAAATGTTTCAAATATTCCAAACTTAATTACACTATACTGTTTTAAACTCATTTAATACATCGAAATATTCTTACATAATAGGATGCATTATTTATTCCTTTCATCAATAAACAGTAAATCAAATTTTATAAGCACCATTTAATTCTGATTAATTACCATATACAGCATTATAACAAAAATATATTGTTAAATATCTCTTATTTCAATTTTTAATCTTAGTTTATTGTCTATCTGTAGGTGCTATGAGTAAGATGGATAATAGAAGAAAACATCATGTCGTTCTAAGTGCAATATTCGTTTCAATATTTTTTTAATAATCTACTATATGTATTAGATCTTATGATAGAAACAGAAAAATCTGAATTATATTTGTTTTACAAAATTCCCTGTAAATAAGTTATTTCAACTACTGTTATTATTCTTCATTTGCAAATAACAAACCTGTATGTCTGTATTATTATATTTGATGAAATATCTGATAATCCTGCAATAATTTAAATTTTTATTCTCTTCAATTGTCACATTGCATTCTTTTGAATGCAAATAGAATTTTTGAGAAAGATTTTATGTATGATATTGGAAAGCAGTTTCATTGTTACAGTTTTACTATGTGCACACCAAACTAATATCTGATTACTGTTTAGAAAATGAATAACATAATCTTTATTAGATTTACAAAAAATCGCATATTCCATTTAATGTAAAAGACTGCATAGTTAGGAAAAATTTCAGTAATAAAGTTGATCCCTAAAAATAAAATGATTATGAGTGCAGATTGTGTAACTTATTCTGTAATGCATTTTATATTTTTGATAGCATTTCCCGCTTAATTTATTCGATATTTTTAATTAATTTTATGCATATTCCGATTTTGTTTTAATAATAAACTTTGTTTTTCAGAATAAATGTATAGGAAAAAAATCAGAACATTTAAGAGCAAGAAAGTTAATCATGGATATGATCACGAAACACATTAAACGATCGCATTAGCATATTTAAATACAGAAAACACACTGTTTGAAACCATTAAGTTCTGGAATACCTGTTTTGGAAAATGAATTCCATTCTACAGATCATCATCATCAGTATATTATTTTCCTTCTTTCTCTTTTTAATACTCAAACTAACGAAAACTGGAATGAATAACAATCTTGACTTGCTACGTGAATCCACATGGCATTTGTGAATGGCCCCCAATGCTGTCTTTTTCAATTCCCTTATGCAAATAAGTTTTGATGGGGAGCTGCAATTTAATTGAGGAAATAAGAAGATGCCCATAGTCGCCACCCCTTCGAGGCACCCCCCTCGTTGATATACACCACAGCCAAAAAGATAGAACTTCTAGTATTCTACCATCGGGTTAATTGAGAAAATACCAGTCTAATATTTCGGCCAACGCGGTATTTAAATTGTCACGTTGTTTAAGCAGAATGCTGTTCCACCCCTCTAATTGCAGACTCTTACTTCCTGATCTATTGCGTTGATAAGTAATCACGAAAATTAGGGTAAATGACTGAAAAGGGGAGATACATAGGTTAGAAGTCACGATTTGAAGCTATGTAATCGCCCGTCGTTACTTTAAGTTAAAGCTACAGCGATGCTTATCCATGCTTGTAGGGCGCAGTCCATAGATTCTTGCCAAGAGCTGTGGGTTTCGCAGATAGAATTCAGGATTGAGTTATTTCATCATATGAAATAATATCTTCATTTTCAATCGGATGGGTACGCCTTCATTCAAATAAACAATTGTACATGCCCACTTTAAATAGTTTACAAGCAATAGGGTAGCAGTTTAGGAAGAGGCAATTCATTAATCCCACAAACCATCACACAGGAATATTTATTGCTCTGTCAAAAGTTTCGTTTTGAGATATATTGTTGCAAGATACATGAAATCAATTGGATATCTTAATTTATTTACTTTAAATTGTAAGTCATTGTATAGCCACCTATTTAATTAAATCCGTAACTCTAAGTATCGTATTTTATTTGAATCGACTTAATTGTACCCCACAAATGTATTTAATTTTTTATTCTATAAATTGGATAGTTGTGCAACTTTGAGTTTTCTCTGATTATTCGAAGTTGTAAATTTTGCTTTAACTGCTCAAATGGGCTTAATTTGATTCCGCTGTTTCTTTAATTTTCTATTTAATTAATAGAGTACTTGAGAAATCAACGGATTTCAAGGAATATGAATTTCCAAAGAATGAATATAAATTATCTATTTTGACAAAATAGTCACGAAATATTTTCACTGAATGTTGTAAATTGTTTATTTTTCGCTAACTGCTTTGTTTTATTTGAACATAAACAGATGGTTGAAGAATTCAAATAATGATTTTGAGTTATTATTTCGCTAAAATAATAATGACCTGTCTGTTTGAATTATGCGATTTATTTCTTAAAACAATGAACAATAAAATGAATTGCCAATAAATGAATAGATGAAATTTTAAAAGTAAAGTCTAAGTCAGTGTTTCCCAACGTGGGTCTCACAAGCGTTAAGGATTCCTCCAGACGACAGTGATTAAGCTAATATATATGATTTGTCCTGTTGAAACGGCACATTTTTCTTCAGGATCTACTTACTGATTAATTTTCAAAAACATATATAAAAATTGGTGAAATTACAAGAAACCCCCTCCGTCCGCCAACTCACATAACCATATGGCAGTTGCTAATCGAACTGCATTAGTTCATCTAATGGTGACAGACACTCGCCTGGCGAATACAAAGAGTTAAAATGAGAATTGTTGGTGTTAATTTGTAATAAGCATCCGATAAAACTGTTGTAAAAATCCCGTTGATTTAAAAAATATACATTTTGAAATGCTCAATCTCATTTTTTTTTTTTTTTTTTTTTTTTTTTACTTTTATTTATTTCAGTTTTAGAAACATATAACACGTTTTCCAGAAAATTTCGTCAAGTGGAAAAAATGCGTTATTTTTCGGTGGAGTAAATTTGTCATACACATTTAAATATGTGTGTTTTAGTCTATATTTACTTCGCTCTACCTTAAATAAATTTTAACACATACCTTACATTTAGTTTTAAATTGAATTCATATTTCTTTCTTTCAGTTCTTAACAAAATGATTAAAGCAAGCAAGAAAAAAATTCGTCAGTATTCGAAGGAATATTTAAATTTTTGGTTTCATACCCGCTCTCCATGATGAACTGTTACCTTTTGTCTTTTATGTCAACAATACTTGACCAACAAATCAATGAAATGATGTCATTTGGAGGAGCATTTGAAATATAGTGATCATATTAATTCAGATTTAAATCACTTCTAAATATTAAAGAAAATGCTTGAAAAAGAGCAACATTACAGTCTCTATTTACTGATCATAGTGCAACTGTATGTAGTTATCAACTTAGTTATCAAATTTTTTTACTCATTGTTAAAACTGGGAAAAATCATACTGTAGAAAAGAATTTAAATAAACCATCAGCATTTTTTAAACAGTTCTAGCAAAAGATAACAACGAAGTGAAAGCTATGCCACTCAGTAGCAATAGTGTTAGCAGAAGTAAACAAGAAATGAGTGAAGATATTGAAAAGCTGAAAACAAGAAAATTCTCAGTGCAAAGAAATGAAACAACTTTGAAAAACAGTGAGGCCATATTGATAACTTACGTAAGATATATTAATAAAGGGGATTTTGCTGAAGAAATAGTGTTCTGTAAATCTTTAAACAACCCCACTCTCTGCAAAAGGTACTTATAATAAGTTAAAAATTATTTAGATGCCATTGAAAAATATAACATCTTATGCTGCAGATGGTAGTGAATCTTTTCAAGCTTTTTCTAGAGCCATCGTAATTCAGAGTGAAGTAAAAGTCTCACATGGTCTGCATTTTGTTCTTCAAAAAAAAGCTCGAAGAGACGTTAACATTTGGTATTAGTTTTAATAGCGTTTATACACTTTATAACTGAATTTAGTACTTCATATAGAGTTATGGGGGGGGGGGTGGAGAGTTTCTGGATTTTCCTCTTTCAATGGCCTGATGGCCAATTGGCTAGATCTCTGGCCTTTGGTACCACAGGCATCATGGTTCGAATCCTGACGGTGACATGGATGCTTGTTAGTGGTTTGGAATTCAAGTTAAACTATAGGTCCCTGTCTAATTAGCCCAAAGCAAAAAGGGACAGTAGAACGACAAACCAAACCAAATCTCGTCTTCATCAATTTTATGCAGCCATTTATATTGCTCATATTATTAGGAGCATATTTTAATTTGAAACAAATTGATTTCCAACTTGAATGAGACAGACAATGTTAATGGGTTTATCTATTATTTCAAAAATGTAGCATCAAAAAGAACTCACAGAAATGCAAAATGAGGGATCAGTTCAAACTTTATTTTATATGGAAGATGCGATGTCATGGCTTTGCGAGAAAACAGAAATCAACCATCGAAATTCAACCAAATCGGCAAGGAAACTATTATTAACATTTCCATCTGCATATTTAGTTGAATGTGGATTTAATACCATAAATGATTTGCTGCTAAAAATAAATCAGAAAGATATAATAAAATGGGAGAGCCTTGATACTGAAGTTAACTAAATAGGAACCTAACATAAAATATCTTCCTTGAAGGCATCAAGGGCAAGGGTTACTAAATTTAATACATCATTAAAATAATATAGAAAACTATATAACTAAAATGATTTCGTACTTGAATTTAAATTGTCCATTTTATGTTTTGAGAATTTATTTACTATATTTCCTCAACAATATCCTGGTGATTTATTCCTAAAACCATCATTTATGTTTCAGTTAACAATTAAATTTTTGAATATTAAAAATTATGTTTATGTTACAATAGGTGACATGAAAATTTTAGAATGGCTTAGATGAAGCATGGCACAATAAAATATTGGGAAATGTTAGTCTAAATTGCTCAGAATATTCAGATGTTTGAAATGTAAACAGTTTGTGAACATTATGCCAGATAATGAAACAATAAAGAATGCAATAAACAAAATAAATGGAATGAAAATTGCACATTATTATGGAATATAATCATACCAAAGGGAATTATTATAAGAAAATAACTTATTAATTAATTCCTGCATGGTAAATTTTCGACTTTCACTTAATTATATTTAGTCTACAGTATTCAGAAAATAATTGCTATAACTTCTTTGAAAAATAATTAAAAACAGGTTTTAGCTCGTAATTAATAATACTAATACCTTTTTTTAAAAAAAAATATGTAAAATATATTTCTTTAAAATCAAACATTTAGCATTTAGAAGGGCAGATCTTTAAAATATTGTAAGGAATTCTTTTTTAATAAAAATGGTGAGTCACTCATTGCTTTATAAATCATTGTGCATTAATATATATAATGTACATATATTAATACATAGATATTTAATACACAGCAACAATATGCAATGTTATAAATTAACTTTAACTAATATTGATTTAATAATTATGATTACGAGAAAATGTATATATATATATATATATATTGGAAACATATACTTGCTTTATCTTCTTGGTAAAATTCGATGCAAATCATTTATTTGTGTAATCAATGCATCAGACTTAAAATCATATCGTAACAAACTTAACTGCCAGCTGCGATGTTCAAACTGGGAAGCAACCTTTCCACCTGTCACATTCCCCGTACCCAATGGGGTGCTTTCCATCTGTCACGACAGCTAGACTCTTCAAGAACAAAAGACGATCGGACATTGTCTAGATAGCATCCCTAGAGCTCACATGGAAGGAACTCATATCTCCCATTCAAAAGGCAAATTATGTCTTTTAAATATGTGAATAAAATATATCTAAAATTAAATATATCCTAATACAAAAAAATCTTCCTTATTACAATCGAATACTATACTATCACAATTATAACGTTTCTAATCATTTTACTTGACGGGTTTTATTTTTCTTCTTCACTATAAAAAATTTAATTATTTAAAATATGATTTGCAAATTTAATTTTGTTATTAGTTGCACAAAATTAACTACTTATAAGAGCTGTGGAATAATAATAAATAAATAAAAAATTTACGCGATGAAATTTAATTCGTGGTCTGCTGTAACGTGCGCAGCTAGCATGCAAGTGGGCACAGGTTCGTATCCGCTGGTGGAATTCATTGCATTCAGTACTTTCAGAAACAAGGAGACGCGATGGTGATTGTGACAATGTGTCAAAAGCATGTTACATTAAACGTCAGGGGGGAGTTTTCCGGGCTATTCGTGGCATACGTAAGTAGAACACGAGGTCCATCGACGTTTAAAAAAAAATTGTAATTTAAATAATTTCTTTCGAATGAACAATTTTTAATAGCTCTATAAATCAATAGATTTTCATATTATAAGTAAGATGAAACATTTTCAACAATTAAACATTTGAAAATAAATCTATAACTCCATGATTTCATCAAACAAATTTTAACCATTGTAAAACAATTTTAAATTTTTTAAAATTAATTAACTAATTAATTTTAACTTAACATAAATAATTAACTAATTCATTTTTTAAATTAACAAATTAATTTTTTTAACCATGTTTAAAAATGCCAAAAGTATATTTTCAGTTTCAAAAGTATATTTTTAATTATTAGAACTTAGTTATAAAATAATAAGCTGATCTGTTTAACTGAAGTTTCAAGACAAAGACTAAATGCAAATTAACAATAATAATGTTAATAATAACAGTAATAATAAGATAAACGAATTAAATGGAAAACAGAGTATTTTATTTCAATTTTATTGGAAGGAAACTTGTACACCATATGACAGAAGACACTATTTACTTCATATATGCTGATTTTTTAGATATTCAATAAGAAAATACGAATGAAAATTATACGTTTCAAGTTGATTTGTATGGTTGAATTGGAATTGGCTATGAGTTTCTCCTAGTCGAGCTGCGCGAAAAGATTAATATCGTACAACGTAATGTAATATCTCTTTATTTGACTTTAATGGACTTGTAGAGTATTCCAATTGAACTTGCTTAACAGGCACCTATTAACTCTCCCTTCGAAAACCGTGTTTTTTCGACCTCCCGCTCAGTTGAGCATCTGATGGCAAAGATAAAACATGGAGCAGGTTCTTCAGAGAGGAAAACATGACATTAAATGAGCAAGATCCTGATTCGAAGATTGTGAACTCACTACTTGATCGGATTAAAATGGAAGTAATTAATGAAATAAGTGGTAGGCTTTGGATTTAATTAAGATATATTTCTTCGATGGGTGGACTGATGTAATTTATTTCTTCTATCTGTAATGGCGTGGTTTGTTGATATGCTTCTTAGAAATAAAACAAAGGATATATTGGATTTTCCATCTGAATGTTTAATTTACCAAATATAGACATCTTATCCAAACGAATGATTATCATGCTTTATAAGCATGATCATGATATCATCAAACTAGAGAAGCAAACATTCTATCTAAAAGAATACTAAACTGGCTATCATGTGTAATAAACATGATCCTGGTAAGAGGATCATGATGTCATAAAACCAGAGAAGCGAGCATCCTATTAAAAATGCGAAACTGATTATAATGTGTAATAAACATGATCCTGGTCCTGGCATGAGGACCATGCTGTCCCCGTGATCGCCATACTTCTTAGAAATAAAACAAAGGATATATTAGATTTTTTTATCTCAACGTTTAATTTACCGAATATATACATCTTATCCAAACGAATGCTACACTGGTTATCACGCTTTAGAAACATGATCCTGGTATGAGGATCATGATGTCACCAAATTAGAGAAGTAAGTATCTATCTATAACAATGCTAAACTGGCTATCATGTGTAATAAACATGATCCTGGACCTGGTATGAAGACCATGATGTTGCCATAGTCGTGGAGCAGACGTTTTATCTAAAAGAATGCTAAACAAGTCATCATGTATATTAAAGATGATCCTGTTTCTGGTATGAGAAACATGATATCGTCAAAGTCGTGAAACTAACAACAAAACTTATATTAGTAAAACGTAGGGGAAAAATCTATGACAAGGATAAATTGCATTAAAATTTTACAAATCCTGGAGAATTATTAATTTTTTGCATTTTGATAAATTTATAAAAATGCCATCGTCGAAAACATTCAGGGAATAAACATGATTTGTTGATTAACACAAAATAATAGTTAAATAAAATAGAATACCAAACGAATGTTTTAATTAGATCTTAATTAATATAAAATTGTAATTATAGTGCAGTTTTTGTTGATGATTCTAACAATACCGAGCTATTGAATTTAGTTGATGTAATATCATGACTTTGGGCTTAGGGCTGACAACCCTTTCCCGTAAAAAGAGAAACATATCCTGCCAGTAGGCAGACGGTAAATAAAGTTTTATGTTACTTTGTAATAAAAAAATTCCATTAAAATAACCATTAAAACCAAGTCACCGGTTATTAAAAAGCCATATTCCAGTTAACACACATTTACTAGACGTTACACTAATTAGAACATACATATCCTAATGAGTCATACAACTCTAAATTCTACTGCTAGTGGAAGAAGATGCTTAATAATATTAAGCTAATATTTTGAATTGAATTTCTTACTAACATTTTTATTTTCTTGTTATTGGCTTTAAACTGCAAGTGATTTAATCACTGATAATAACTTAAAATTTTATTAAACGAATCTGCTAAAGTTTCATTTTAATTGAAGCATATTTATTTAATTGATGAATTTATAAGGACAAAATGATGATATGAAGAAATATTAGTTTATTCTATCGTTATACTATCACATAATTTGAATGTAAATTTAACAAAACACTTAAAATTTTCTAAAACAAAAAATTTTCCAAGTTTGATTTAATTATTCAACATGTTATATTAGCATGATTCAAAAAGTTTTTCACGGTGATTTAAAAGGTTCAGTAGTCCAAATTTTTCTACAAATCCAAAAAGCACCACATAAATTTCATTTTTTTCCTGTTTGAATAAAAAAAATTAAAATATCAAAATTTTCATGAAAACGTCATGTGTTAAATACTCTAGTTCATCTGACTGTTTATCCATTTTTTAGCAATATTTACACGTGCATTTATGATTGCATTCATTTATCAGGCATGTTTATAAATGTATTCACTATAAAAGAACTGAGTAACATTTAATTCTGCACATACTTACCTCAGTCTTATCTTCCGTTTTTTTATTTTTCTGTATCTATAAATAAATGTTTGTTTCATTTATTTTATTTATCCTGCAAATAATTTCTAATTGCCAATACCTGCAACAAAATATTTATTGAAAATGAAAATTAATTAGAAATATTAATTTATTTCGGGTGTTTTAAAGCAAACAGTAGACTTCTACAAAAAAAATTTATGATAAGGTTGCTCATAAGTGAATTATGCATTAATAATATAAGAAGGTGGTTGTCAAATAAGTATAAACATTAATCTGTTGTAAAAAAGGTAATTACAACATAAAAACTTCAATTCGAATGTCGAATACTTTGACTTAAACCATTCTCCACCAGAACGGAAGAGATGTAACATATTCAGCACTACCTAGGCTACACCATGGCGAGCCTGCTACATTATATCCACATTATGCCACTGAAATTTTAAATGAACAACTCCAAGAGTGGTATATAGAGGGTTCTCACACTCTTCATTGAGACCATGGAAACCCCTTGAGCCAATAGAGCCCCACTCCATTCCAGTTTACAGAATTAGCTTGTCTATTCCTGGTATAGAAACAATTCAGTTGAATGCTACACTGCTCCCACATTATGCCACTGTAGTTCTGAACGAGTACCACTGAGGGTGACAACCAGAGAGTTTGCATGCTCCTCAAGATTAAGGGAGTCCTTCAGCCAATGGAGCCTACAGATTTATTTTTACATCCCCAGCATAGGTACAATTTTTCATAAAGTTGAATGAAAAATTTTCTCATAAATCAAAAGGGCAACTTATTAACTTATATAAAGGAATAAAAGAGTGGTAAGATGCGATATTTTGCTCTTTTTAACTATCTCATTCTGATACATTAAAAAGAGAGAATTAATTTAATTTTAATTTCGCTCTTTCGTAACTATCTCATCCTGATACATCGAGAAGAAACAATTAATGTAGTTTTAAGTTAAGTCATTTCTCCACATATTTCTTTCCTCTTTTTCAATGACCTTAATAAACTATTTCAACATTTTAAAATTAATCTTATGTCAGTAAATTTCTGTATTATTGAGAACAAATATAATTTTGTGGTAAGTATAATTATATAAAAATTACTTGTGCTTGAAAAAATTTGCGATAATTATTTCTCAAAATCATTGCGTATATGAAACACAAACTTTAATCTGAACAGAGTTTTGAGAAACATATTCTTGCATAAACAACGGTCTTTGTTATTTTAGCCGACAGGTGTGCACACCATTTAAAAAAATTCTTAAATAAAAGGGTAAATTAGCATAAATTGTTTACTCACTGACCCCATGATTATTTACAATCCATGTCCTCTTAAGCGTTTCAACAGAGTATAAAATGGTTTGATCTCTATCTAGCAATCTTTTTTATCTATATATAAAAGGCAAGAGCACATAATTATTGAAAGAGGAAGTAAGAATCTCTTGGTTAGAACTGTTATTAGAAAGGGAAAAGTCAGTAAAAAGGCAGAGCTTCTGCATGAGTATAATTAGAACTTTTCTTTCAAATCTAACGACATTTCACCATGGAAGGTGAAATTCGTTATCACATCTGGATTATATGTTCTGTAGTTTCCGGAAAACAGCGAAAAAAAAAAATAATGCAGACTTCAAATTTGTACATCGTTGAGTTTGCGGACAACGCAGACACCACCTGTCAACGTAAATGCGGGGGCGGAGAGTGTATCATGAGATAATATCAGGATAGATCCCTATTTGACGTCTTGTCCAAATCGTGAAGGTGGGGGATTCTCTCTAATAAACTCTCGGCACTTCACAGGAAGTGTGGATCGTTTCTTTCTTAACGAGACGCTAAATTTACTTAAGTGCTTATGCTTTCTTTCAATTTATTTTAACATATTTTTGATGTCTCTTTATAATAACCTGTAGATGGAGAACCAGCAGGTGGGAAGCTGATTCATATTTAAATTCGCCATATTTTAAGTGGGAAAAAATACATTGATGCGTTAAGAATGATAAATCAGATCTATAGATTCAGTGCGGACTAAAATATCTTAAAATTAATGGCAATAATTTCCCATCAAATTGCAAGAAAGAGAAGTGATTAATTTTCTATTGAAAATAAATATTTATATGAATTCAATTACAAGTAAGATATTTTTAATTCATTAGCCTTGTAATTGAGTACAAAAACAAAAACAAAAAACAAAATAGTAAACATTTTGTCCTTAACGAGACATTAAATTTGCTTAAGTCCTTACGCTTTCTTTCGATTTATTTCAACATATTTTTGATGTATCTTTATAATAACCTGTAGGTGGATAACCAGTAGGCGAGAAGCTGATTCATATTTAAATTCGCCATATTTTAAGTGGAAAAACATTGATTCGTTAAGTATGATAAATCAGGCCTATAAATTCTTTATTAAACACTGCGGACTAAAATATCTTAAAAGTTAATAGGAATAATTTCCCATCAAATTGCAAGAAAAGAAAACTGATTAAGTATTTATATGAATTCAATTACCAAAGAAATATTTTTGATTCATTAGTTCTTTAATTGCGTACAAAAACAAATACAAAATAGTAAACATTGCTTCCTTAATGAGACATTAAATTTATTTAAGTGCTTAAGTTCTCTTTTTGCTTTATTTTACTTATTTTAAATGTCTGTTTATAATAACACACCAAACCAAGAGACAGAAGCAAATTCATATTTCAATTCGCCATGAATTAGACAAAACAGACATTGATTCGTTAAAAATGATAAATCAGATACATAGTTTCAATTAGATACAATATTTTAAAAATTAAAGGCAATAATTCCCTACCAGATCACAAAAAAGAAAATTGAGCAATTTCCTATCGAAAATAAGAAATTTTATAAATTCAATTATTTATTCATAAACAATGTATAAAAACAAAATAAACAAAAATTTTTAAAAATTTTATTATATTTTATTTTATTTACTTATTGTTAATTTTTATTGGAATATAGAAAAATACCAAAATCAAAAATTAAATTTATATATTTAACAATTAGAAATTCTGTACAAACTTAGGACTTTAAAAGTTGAGATTTTGTTTTCATTTTTTAAAATGAATTTAATATTAAATTAGAATAAATAAATTAATAATTAAATAAATTTAAAATGAATGGTTTTTAAGTGAATTAAAATACATCCTAACAAATTTCAATTCGAAAAATACTAAGCGAATGTTTTATTTTTATTTAAATGAATAGAAAATATGATCATGTAATTGCTAAAATAATTTAAAAATCAAATTTAAATGCCATTACACATGAGAAGAGAGTTTTACCTACACATTTAACTTCTTTAAATTTAAATTTAAAAAAAATTCCCCCCTTTTTAAGATCTGGTTAAGAATTTTAGAGATCAAGATTCAAGTAATTATTCTTTTCAAAATTTCTCAAATTTATTTGATAGTAATTTAATATATCTTATTATTCACATTAACAAAATAAATAACAAAGAGAGAGAGAGAGAGAGAAACGCTAACAATAATTTATTTCAGACATTTTCGTGCATCACATTTCAAGATTATAGCGAACAAGTTTATAATCATTTAAAAATGTTTTTTAACTTGATAAAAGTACCAATAAGCAAACATTCACCAAAAATAACAATAATTGCAAAAACATAGTTATGTTTGTAATCCTATAATGTATAACTGAACTTCAAAACCACAACCTGGTGAACTTTAGACAAGAAGTATTCAGTCTTTCAGAAGAAACTTCTTGAGAATAAAAGCTTTCTAAATACGATTCACTGCAGCAGACATGATCATTATGGCAGTTGCAGTACGGCTTCAGAAAACAGTAAATACAGACCTCACAGGGAGCAGTCCAATTTTTCAACATAAACCAACCATCACTGAAAACTTCAACAACGGAGAGCAAGTCGTTGAATAATTAACCCATCCACAATGGGCCACACACCCACACAGACAAGTTACATAAAGATCTATGCATCTTAATGGTTGGTCTGAATCTTAACTGATGAGATAAGTGAACACTTCTTTTGCGGCTATTCGCAGAGATTCGTGTCTTTCCAGTTTCAAGCGAAAGACATGGCTGCAGATGAAACTTCATGATTTGTGTTCAGCCTGAAGAATTACAACCGCAACATACGTCAGTTGTATTGTTGGATTGAAATGTTGGAAATAGAGTTTATGTGTTTAAATGGCAGAGTGTCAGACTCATTTTTTAAAACCTTTTCTTTTCTACCAGAAGATAAAAGATCTAAATACAGGCTAAACGATTACATAAAGCTTATGTTCTAAAACTATGTAATTTTTCGTCTTTTAGGAAGAAGGGATATATAAATAGAATTTAATGTGTAATCTTCTAAATGTATACTTTTCTACTTAGCAGATTGTGGAATATTTTCTTAGAAACCTTACTTTTAGACACAATTTATTTTCCAACTTGTAGTAAACATTTCTTTACATAATTCCATAACATTTCTTTACATAATTAAAATTATATTATATATTTTTTATTAGAAATAAATATATTCAAAGGTAATGATAGTTAATATAAAAAATTAATAAGTAACGTTGTCATAAGTAAAATAATTGAAAAATTATTAACATTAAAATGTTAACAATTCTGAAAAATATTTTTATTCAATTTTTTACATTTTTAAAAAATCATTGAAAATTTCTTCTCTTGACTTTGATTATTTAACATATAAATATATTATTTTGAAACTTGTTCAAATGAAATTATAGCTTAATAATAAAAAATATTAAATTAGAGTTGTAAAAAGGAAATTAGAAATTTAATAAGCCATATATTATTAATAATAGTATTTTCCATAATCATAATAATAGTTTTCAAAATATTTTTATTAATATATATTATTAATATCTGTAAAATATTAATTTCTCTGAAGTTTATCCGAATGACAGATACATATTTAGAATTGAATACATCACTGCCAAGTTCGAAATACAAACAAAGGAATTAGATAAAAAAATTATATTTGATATTTTTCAAATAATTAAAAGGAAAACAAATATTGTTAAGACTGCCAATTCGTTATCATAATTTGTAGTTTTCTGCCTAAATAAATTATTAATTTGAAGAATCTCTTTAAATTATTCGTAGAAAATTCATTTTCTTACAAAATTCAATTATATTAAAATCCTTTTTAAATGGAATGAATTTCACCTGCATTGAAAATTTGAATACTGATTCCCTTAAACTAAACATCAGTATGCTTTTCCCTGCATAGCATACTGACAACTGTAAAACGAATCACTCTTAACAAATTTTTTGCCAATATGGAGTCTCTTTCAGCTATATTTTGAGCATAATAGCATATATAAAAGCAGAAAGATTCTACAGTAGACAATACATTTTCAAAAATCTAAATCGTTCATTACGTGAATCAATCCGTTACATTCTAACTTTGATAACATTACGTTAAATTCAACATTTTAAACATTTTTCAGACATTGAAAAACATTGTGCAAAATCCGTATAATGGTAGCCTTCGAAGAAACATTAGAATTTGTTTTATTTCTTGCTTGAAATTAATTCTATTAATTCTAAATATTTGATATTTTAGAGAAATTTATACTACATCGGAGTTTGTTGAAAATAATAATAATTTTACCAGCATAATGTAAACTGTAAGAGATCCGTCTAATTTTGTAAAAAAGTTCTTGATTTAGGAAGATGGAGAACAGTTTCACGATTCTCTTTTCCATTGTTACTGCATTTCTAAAATCTTGATATCTCTTATCTCAAAAAGGAAATTACATCAGACCACACAAAGGATGAACTCTTTTCGCCCAATTCTACTCAAATGACAAAAAGAAAATTTTCCATTTGAAATTGTTAGGATGTACATTATTTCGAATAAAGTTCCAACACTTGAACTAATTTACGCCAGCAAGAGAAGAATCGAACGATTAATATGTTTAAATTTACATTTGTTATACACACACATGTATATATATATATATATTCAGTCACAAAGGTGAATATGAAACCATATCTCAAGTCATTGAGGGCAATATTTTCATATAAAAACAAAATACAAATTTTGTTAGAAGATGATACTCATTGCTTTGGATTTAAACTTCAAAAAGAATGAGAAATTATTGGAATCGTAATTGCAAGTTAAATTTTCAAGTAAAATATCAAGTCAAACTTTTCTGTCAAAGAAATTTACATTAAAAAAGCATGTATACACTGTGAAAGTTAAAAAGATACAAGGTTGCTAAAAAAATAAATACATTTCTTTGCGAATTCTTTGATATATTATTGATAATTTTAATTGTATCACTAGAAGTTTCGCACATTTAGGTATTAAATATCTCTATGACTGTCAAATGGAGAAAGGAAATTTTGCAAGACTAAAGAATTTAATTCTAAAATTGTATAAGGAGAGCAGGACCCGAAGGTAAATCTAAATGGTAAAAAAACCTGCAATGAAGCAATAAGGATAAGTTTCAGGTTGAGAACAGTTCTCAATATAGGAACTAAGCGACAATACATTTCTTGAATCAAGATAATTTGATTGTAATTCGAGATGCTTAAGAAAATCCTGAGATTAGAGCTAAAAGTAGATGTCGAACACAACTTCGATAAGTACTTCGATTTACTAAAGAAAGGATATCAGTATTAGAGTATGCTAAAATAACTTTGTATAAGCAAAAAATAATACTTCTAATAATATTTTACAAAAGAATGTGACAATCAGCATTAAATATTTTGGAATTTTTTTGAAAAAGAGTAGATTCATCGTCCATTCATCGGATAGATTCTAAAAAGTTTAGGAAAAAATGCATCTCCATCTATAGAATATAAGAAGAATTGAAAACATTAAAATGTTTGGATTTTGGAATATAGACTTTTTAGCAATTAAGACAGGTAATTTAGTAATCTTACACAGAATAATGAAACGGTATAGTTATTTGAATATTCTGAAAGGTAATCTACGTCCAAGTTAATCCAAATTTAGTTTAAAACAATCAAATATCTTTCAACAAGTCAATGATCCAAAACATAAAGTTCGAGTTGTACAGAAATAGATGCGTTGAAGTGCATAAAAACAAATCAAAATCCTTCTCAAATCACTCGACGTTAATACTACAAGCAATTGCCGGATAACCCAGATCGGGAACATTGGAAAGCAATATACTCAAAATAAAAATGACTTGACAAGGTGTTCGTTATGGTATCCTTTAAATATATACATATGTAATATATATTGTTTTATCGTATTTTTGTTTTACGAATTTCATAAAAGAATACTTGTAACTACTTCAGAATTACTTCATTGAAGATTACTTATTTAATAAATAATGTAGCAGAGAACACTTTTAATAATAATGTAACATTCGAATTTTCAATAGTGTAGAATATTAAAAGCAGCCATGTCTAAAGGATTCAAAAAGAGCGGCGTCAAATGTTTCGTTTGGTTTGTTGCTCTACGGTCATTTTGTGCGTCAAAGGAAAAGTAATGTCATTTAAAAGTGATTTTAATAGCGAATAGCGATAAATTTTTTTAAAATTCTTAATAATTAATACTTTAGATGACAGGATATTAAAAGAAAAACTAGATGAACAAAATTCCCCACTAACTATCATGCTTTTTTCTTTTAAAAGAGTTTTGCGCAGTGTATATCAGACTAGCACCCCTAACAAGTAATCGATTCATCCATTTCCGACATTAAATAGGATGTTTACCATTACAAGCTATCCGTGGCCGAATGAGAAATTAAACAGTGAGTATCAACAACAAGGAACTTCTTTATTTCGAAAAGGGATTTTGTGACCCTTCCAGGCGACCAATACTCAGTTATTTTATTTATTATTATTTTTTTTTGTACTGAACTTGATGATCATAATATAAAAGGTAAATATATGACTTCATATATTCATAGTGAGCTATGAATGAAGAAGTTTCGATTTATTTGTAGTTTCTACATAATTACTCTGATGATTAGGTTTATTTTTATTTTATATTGATCTTCTCATTTTGATTTAATTATATTGAAACAATATAATTAAGTGAAATTGTATAACTAGATTTTGTGATATTTAAGAATGTATATTATTGTAATAGTAAAGATGATGTCTATTTAGCATGTATGCTTTAATTATTCAATAAAAAGTAAATGCCCCATTTTTTTTCTATCAGAAATCTAAAAGAACCTTCAGAACAAAGAATCTGTTTTTCTGATAGCCATTTAATTCTAAACTTAACGCAAGGCCCATTTAAATTTAAATAGTTGATCTAAATAAGTCGTATTGTTTTTACCATGTTGCCTCCAGTTGATGAATGGGGAGGTTACAAGGACATCTTTTAGTGAGGAATAGTTCCAAATTAGAGGTTTATTACGAGCATATCTACCCTACCTTCATTGGCTTGAGAAAATCTGCACAATCACCGGATATGCATTAAAAAAGAATCCTCCAGTTCCTTTTCGCTGACAAACAGAGGTATCCACTGATGTATCAACCTGCAATAGTACGAATTAAATGCTCCAAGAAGATAAGGAAAAAAAATATTCCTAAAGACTTCTGAATAAAAGGCAATAATTTCTGAAAGCACTTTTTCTTCCCCGTCATTCAGTTTTTATTTTGATGGAAAGGGCGTGGATTTGCCCCATTGCAAACGATACTTTCAGCTTAGCGTATGTCAGAGACATCTGTTGACTTCTTATGACACCCACGTAATCCCTTGCCTTCCGTCTTCCGTAAGAGATCAACTTCAACTGACTATTAAGGAAACAAAGTGATTTGATAGGGTGCTCAGGCGTGATATTAGACCAAATTCTAGGGAATCGAGAATAATAGGATGTTTGAAAAAGAGTTTTCATGTGTGGGTAGGCAAAGGGCATTATTTCTTTCATTATACGATTAAGTTAAAGGACAATGTAAAAGCTACCGGAAAGAAATATCTCAATTCAGGGCGTTTTTCTAAATAGTCTGTTATTTTGTCAAATTAATTAGTATAAGATGGCATATCTCATACTTACTTTACATTTTCAAAAAAAAAAATAAATAAATAACAATGTATTCTTTAGTGGTATAGCTTGCTATTTGAGATTTCCAATTTTAATTCTTTGATCTCAATATTTTTATAACATAGAATATTATAATCTGATATTTTTTGGCTAGCATTCTACTAACATGCCCACTGATTTCTTTTGAAACAGTTAGCATAGATTATTAAATAAATTTTTAATATTATTGCTACTAATGAATTATAATAATTATTAATTCACAAGCAAATTATAATAGTTGACGGTGAAAGGAAAATTTTTCAAGCATTAAAATTTTGTTCTTAAAATGGATTAGCTCAATTATTACTCAAAATTTTAAGTGATCATCAAAACAAGAATTTTTCTTTGATACATTTCCACAATTTTATTTTTCAAAGATGAAATTTAACAGAAACAGAATAGCCCCATAATTACTCAGAATTTTAAGTGATCAACAAAAGAAGAATTTTTCTTTAATACATCTCAAAGATGAAATTTCTCGAAATTTTTCAAAGATGAAATTTAACAGAAACAGAATAACTCAATTGCTACTCATTTTAGATGTTCATCATGTTCATCAACGGCAGTTTCATCAATGATTAAAACTGCATTAACCTATTCCATGAATTAAACTGTACAACTCAAATTTATCCATATAAGATCAGCTATATCAACAGAATAGCATACACTTTTCTTTGAAGCTAGCTTTATAAAGGCACACCTTTTAAAACTCAATAAAGTAATCTTTTATATTAAGGAGTATTATATATAGTCATATGGAAATTCCATAGCTTGATGATATTTTTTGAAAGAATAATTAAATATTGTTGTAATATGAAATATTTCCATTAATTACTTACGCATGTGCATTTCTTCTCTTTGCTATGTGCATTTTCTTACCTCTTCCTTTAAAACATCTTTACTTGTTAGATATAAAAAAAAAATGTGAAATTTCAAATTTTTAACTAACATTTTTCACAGTTGTGATTATTATGAAATAAGAACAAGATAGCAGTTTAGCATGAAAGATTCTATAATTTATATGCTATGAAAAAGCTTCGCAGAAAATTAGAAATCTGCGTTTAAGCAGAATACAGCAATAGAAGAATCAAAATTCTTAATGACTTCATGCCTCCCATTAATGATTTATAAAATTTAACCTTTGAATTATAAGCCTTTTCTTTCGTATTATATGGCTGTTACACAATTTCCAATTCAGTAATCCTTTTGGCAAATGTCGATGAAGAAATAAGCTTCATTCTGTAAGTCGAATAAAAACTGCAGTGCTCAAACTTTTCAACAATGACTTCTATTATGAAGTAAATTATACTTCATGAAAGGAATTTAACCCGTGCTGCCATTCTTTATAAAACATTGTTGGGAGAGATATTTTGAAGAACAATATTCCTAATGACAGGAAATTCTAAATTGCCAGAGACGAATAAAGTTTGGACTGCATCCGTTTTTAAACGCCATCAATGCACACAATGACGGGGAAAGACGAAAAAAGACGAGAAAATCTATTGTTGGTTAAACACGTGTTTTGATTGGATTTTAATGATCCACTTTTTTGGTTGTATTATTGAAAAATGAGTTTTGTCAGCACAGATGGGGCCGGAAGGGAAAACACTTCGTTATAGGGGCGTAGCAGCAGGGTTTTTTTTCCCTCTTTTTTGTCATTTGTGTCTGTTAAAGATGGTAACTGTCAGTAAGCCAGTCATATCATGTTGCCATTGAAATTTGCATTAGCATAATGACTGCCGCAACCAATAGTAAATGTGTCTCAGCGTAACAAGCGTGGAAAGATGATTGTTTGCATAGTTCAACCTCCCATTCATGAACTGATATTATGGCTCAAGAATTTTGTATGAATATGAGTGACATGGAAGGATAGTTAAATGTTCCTCAGATATAATAAAAATAATTTAAGAATTTTTCCAACTCACTATTCTGTCTCAGCATTCATTACTTGCATGACAGAATAAAAATATCATTATTTAAGCGGTTAGTGAAAAGCAAATATGAATGATTACTATGAAATAGGATATATCTATATAATATATGCGTGTTAAGAATTGCCAACAAAATCTTTATGGTTTATGTGATTGAAATATTATATGGATTTGATTGTTAAAAACTGTAGGATCAATAAACATTTTGTTTAATTTTAAACATAAAATATTGATTTTAATGTATCAAATAATGTGTTAACATTTTTTTTTATTTGATTTAAATTTTAATATTTATAACAGTAACTTATATTGCAGACAGGAAAAATACAATCAACATCTTTAAATTATTTAAAATTACTAAAATCCTTAATACTATTTAAATTATTTAATAATTTAATATTACTTAAATTATTTAATTTTAATATTATTTAAATTATTTAATAAGTTCCAATCAACATCTTTAAATTATTTATCAACGTATTAAATCAACATCTTTAAAAGCACTTCGTTTATTCACGCGTTCATTTTCTTGTCGCTGAAACTTATTTCTAAACTATTCCATTTAAATTGTTGAATTTTGTGAATACATTACTTTTGTTCCTTTTTTTTATTCCTACTTCGATTAAATTTAATATATCATGTAATTACACTAAAACTATTAATTGTCTCTTAAAAATCTCAGTGAGAAAATTTGAAATTAATTTTACGAATAATTGTAAAATATAATTAGTAATACATCCATGGATAATTACAAACAATAAATAAAATAAAGGACGCCTGAAAATTAAAAATACCCATGTAAAATTCCACTACAACAATTGTTTCAACAATAGTGACTGACTAACTTCCTGGGACTACAGGACCATGGAAAGTTGGTCTACATTGGACCATGGTCGTCTGCCTACTGGCAGATTACGAAAGAAGAAATGCTTTATTTTACGGGAAAGGATTGTCAGACTTACAGTCATATTATACCAGGACCTACGGCTTAAAGCGGATTCCGAATCACTACAAATCACTCGGTCATACTATAGTAGATTGTGCTCTTCTACTATGGTAGATTTTAATAATTTTTTTTTTCCTGAAAGAGCACTTAACTAAATTAAATTAGTATTTGTTTAATTGCATAGTAAATTTTGTCAAAAGTATATTATAAATTTTTTACATAAACTATTTGAAAAGGAATTTAATAACATATACAAATTACCAAACTTGAATTATAATTTGCCATTATGAAGAAGCATCCGAAAATGTAAACACTATCTACAAAATATTTTGCAATTAAATTACAAGTAAATTAGTTGTTGCGTAAGATTAAGTTCTGTAGTTTCAGAATCTCAGTTTAACGAATTACTAAAGCAGGACCAATTACACATCTAATCCACCACAAAAACACGAAACAAATTTTTTAACCTTTTTTCTGATCAAGCGGAACTCTTTTTTGAGAAAACTGTTGTTTTTTGCATTAATTCTCTTTTTTCTATTTCTTCCCATTGTTTCTCGCATCTGATGCATGAGATTATATGCAATTTGTGCAGTTCAGTTCTTAAAAATTAAATTTTTTTGGATTTTATATTGGACTGGAACTTAAAAAAAGTGCGTAATTTTTTATAAAAAAAAACAACACTGAACAGATAAATTATAGGAATATTTTCTCGTGGCAGTACACTGGTTTCTAAAATTAAGAAAAAAAATTAAAAACAAATTGTGATTGTGAAATTCATTGCTTATTCATTTCATTGGAATTTAAGGAAACCTGACAAAAACATTAACCAAACGGTGCTTCGCAAACTAAGCCCAATAAAAAAACAAAACGGTTATTTTCTCCCTCAAAAATGCGCAAAATGGAAACATACCAAAAAGCTCAATATCTGAATTCAATGTGTGATCAATTACACTATGGAGTGTGATCACTTCTAACATCTATACAAGCAGCGATGATCCATGCTCAAAATACTGTTTTCATAAGCTCAGTTGGCAGCAAAAACTATTGCTGCGTCAAGGCAGTCGGCAATACGTCTCCTTAGAACATCCCTAACATGCTCCTTCTGGTTCAAGTCCGGAGATCGTGCTAGCAAATCCGAGCCCACACTATTCTCCTCACGAAGGTAACCTCCATCTATTGATATTCGTGCATTGTCGTCTTGTAACTTGATGGAGTTAACAAATGCATACATGTAAGGAAGAACAATTGGATCAAGGATACTGACATATAACTCAGCAGAAATGGTTCTTTATGGATTATAAACAGATAAGTGCAAGCATCCAAACGATACTTTTCCAACAAATCTGTCCCTTCCAAGGATATAACTAGAATAATAGATGGTGGTGGTATCGACTCCAAGCAAACAACCAATTTGACCTGGACAATCGAACAATCTACTTGATCTGGACAAATAAACTACCTGAAACAAACAATCTACTTCAGAGGTCTCCAAACTATGGTCCGCGAGTACCATTGCGAATTACCTCGAAAATTTGGGAACTACAGTATATTGGTATGAGGAGCTAGCTAGGTCTTGTCCCGCGAAACTTACTGAAGGAGTCAATGTGGCCCTTAGACTAAAAGTTTGGAGATTCCCGATCTACTTGATCTGGGCTATTGAACAATCTTCTTGATCAGGATAATTGAATAATCTACTTGATCTGGGCTATTGAACAATCTTCTTGATCAGGATAATTGAATAATCTACTTGATCTAGATAATTGAATAATCTACTTGAAACAAACTAACTAATCTGGATTTGTGAATAATCTACTTGATCTGGACTTGATTTGATAAAATCTAGACTCATCAACAAAGAGCGTAGGACGTCATTCCTCTCCAAATGGCATATGTATGTGGACAATTAAATCTTCCCTTTCGATAATGGGGTGTGAAGACTACACACAATACTAGATATCTTGCTTACAATTCTTCCGTCAAGCTTTCTGCGTACATTTGATCTGAATCGTAACCTTCCAATGCCTGATACAAGAGAATATGTGAGGATATGTGCTTCTAGAAGCATATTCTGTTTTTAGAAATGTATTTAACAACCTATGAATTACAGAACGGCTCCAATTATCTTGCTACATAGGGTCGACTATGGTCCGCTTCTATTCACATAAAGTGTCAAAATCGATCTTCGATTCTTCAGATCAATGAGGCCTTATACTCCAATACTCATATCTCAAAGCATACCCCTTTTCAATCCTTTTCAACGGCATTTCGTGAAGACTTCGGAGTATATTTGATCTTAATACTAACTAGTGGTTGCTACCAGAAAATATCGGTGGTAGTTTAGTATAGTGGTTCTATGCTTCCATGCAATTATCTGCAAATAAGTCTTCTTTGGCTGTACCTTTTAGCAGATTCTGTACTCATAAATGTATTCCTATCTATAAATCACGTAATGTATACTATATACATGTTATGTATTTCTAGTCTATAAATTACAGAAAGGCTTACATTCAACCGTCTTGCTATATAAGATGGATTCTGGTCGGTTTTTATTCGTCTAATGGTTCAAAATCATAATTCTTCAGATAAATGATGTCTAATAATAATCATAATAATCATAATAATCTGTTAATCATAACTAAAACATGACTATCTCGAAATTTCGATCAAAATATTCTATTTAATATTTTTTAACAATACTCAATGGCGCCAAATAACTCGTACAGCCTCTCAATGGACTAGACCTGGAATGTTGTTTCCTCTCTTTTCAAAAGCAATGTCGCTCATTTTCTTTCCTTCCGGAGCAACGGTATTCCTCACTTAAAGTTAAAATTAAATTAATTAAATTTTTACTAACTTAAAATTCTGCAGCCACATCAATACTTTTCCCTACATTTGCTCAGATGATGATTTTTTTTGTAACTAATTTTATATAGGCACTCCGTAAATGGTACCGTATTTTTACCGCATACCTACAATTCTTATGAACCTTATTCTTACTGATTCTTTACTTATTTTTGGCAGATTTCTTTTATTTTTTCTTAATTTTTGGAAACCAGTGTTTGTTATTTTTAAAGATAATTGTAAAGATTAAAATTACTTTTTTTAATCCCAAATGTGAGACTGATTTACGAATTTCAATTAATTAAGTCTTAATGTTGAGATTAGAGTTTGAGAAAAATTTTTTAATTATTGGAATATATAATTGTTCTTGATAAAACAATGCTACGTTTGCCATTTCACAAGTATAAAAAAAAATTCTGTACTTAAAATATAAAATATTTCCATAATATTTTTCACATTTGAATAAAATATGGTGATACATCTTATTCAAACGTTAAATTGAAAATGATTCTTTTTTTTTTTTTGTTTGCCGACTCCAGTTAATCAATAGACATACGTGATACAATCCACATAACGCAAGATCTCCCTCAACCTGTTCAAACACTGCGAACGGTAATGAGACTAATGAATAGCTTTGGACTTCATGCAGGATAAAATCTATGAATATTTGTTGACAGAAAGACAGCTTAAAAGGCATTTTTATTTCTATTTCCATTTTTTTTTATCTCTATTGCTATTTTTATTAAAACACATCAATAAAAAGACAGATTAACATCCTATAAAATTTTTTCTTCCAAAATATAAGAATTGAATTATCTCTCTAAATAAATTTTTCACAAATGACGAATAACTAACCAACCATTGCATAATAATAATTATTATAAATTGGAAACTGCAGACAAAGATTGAAAAGGAAACTGTAAACAATTTTAATGCTAGTTAATAAAGATCTTTTATAAGATATAAAAAATAAATGAGGATAAACTGTGAAATATTCGTTTAGTTAATTTTAAAATATTCGTTTTAAAAAGCAGCCATATTCGTATAAATGTTTAGTTAAAATGAAAGAAGACTTTTCTGATAATATTGTGCTAATTCTCAGTTAGATTCCCAATAACATCAATAATTTGAACATCGATTGTGTGTAAAATTGGCAAGTGGCCAAGTTCGACGAATTCAAACGGAGCGACATAATAGGGGAGAAAGGTAATTTTGGAGGAGTTTTATATACAATAAAAATAACTTTACTTGTTAATAATCAAAATTTTAAAATATATAATATCAAATAAAAAGTTAGATAAAAAAAACTTCACAATAACTATAAAACATTTTTTCTTTCAAAACTGTTTTGACAACGTATAACTCCTAAAAAATAATCGATTCGTTCGTTTCTGCTTCTAGAAAGAATGCTTACCTTTTCATGCAATCGGTGGGAAAACTATACTTATTCGTTGGTTCATTATGGACGTTGAACTAGTTAAAGACGTAATTTGTTTAACTTAGCAATATACAAAAATTTGTTGGGTAATCTAAATATACGATATAGACCCTATTTTTAATTTAACTATAAAAAAAATTGGCCTGGTGGATAACAACATGTTGGTTTGCAAATATAGAGAGCTTGGTTCGAAACTCTACAAGCTTTAGCGAACTGAAAACTTCCGTGTCTATATAGGAAATCAGAACTACAAATTTGTAGACCGGAAGGTCAATACTTTCGGCTTCAGGAAGAGTATAGGAGGATGTGTATAGTCTCCAGATACCATCCTTGGGTGTGTTCTTACAAAATTGTGACGACTCATTACAGATCTATTGTAACGGGCCTTTCGTGGCGCATACTAGATAATTCTGAATCTGTTACATTTCTATGGTCCAAGTGGCGAATAACCTAAGTCAAAATAACCAGTGTGGTACACGCTGAGTAACGCTGAATTTACTACATCTCTGTCATTTTAGTGACAAATGACCCAAATCAAAATGTTCAGTGATTTAAAACAAAAATAACTACCATAAGAAGAAAAAAAAATTATTGTTTCACGCTTGTGTAAACTGAGTAAAAAAGGGGTACGGTAGCCACTACAAAAATTAGAACTACTTTATTAATCTAATTTTCGAATGGAGTAATTTTTACTAATGAGGGAGAAGTGTTTCAGAGAAAATTAAAAGAATATTTTTAAAGGAAATTAATGTTTTTAATAATAAAAAAAATATTTAATCAATTGCAAAAATTTAAAATGAAAAAAAATTAAGTTCGTGTATAATTTAATATAATCACAGATGTGGAAAAAAATTTATAACAAATAATCATTACACATTGTTTTTCATAAATTAAGGCAAAAGTACAAACAGCAAAAGAAATCAATCGATTGTAACAGCAGACTCAAGTTGTTAAATAGAAAGTGATGAATGAATCTACAGTATGCAAAAAGAATGATGCTGCCAGCTTATTGTATGTCATCTACAAGTCAATCTACATCCTGCATTTTTATGCCATCTACAAGTGGCATAAAAATACAGGAGTGAAAACAAGGGTGTAGATTTCATTGCTGATAGTGACATAAGAAATCTGGAAAAGTCAATTCCTTACAATGTCTTCTAGGCATTGTTTATCGGAAGAATTGCAATTGAATTCGGGCCCTTGGGAATTTCAGAGGGATATCAAAATTAGATAAACATATTCATAACAAAGGGTTAAATGGCGGTCCTTCTGTACTTCTGAGATTTTGGCAGCTTCAAGCTGCAAATGCGTCATATTAAAGTTTTAGCGAAACATACCCAAGAAGTGCATCGTGCACTAATGATATATTTGCAATTATATGCATAAAGAACTAGAGACTCTACCGAAAACCAACTCAAATGTTGCCTTTTTGCAGATATTGGAAGAATGGGGGCAACTTCCTGAAGGCTTCTTAATGGTAGTCTGTAAACAAGGCGACCAACTATTTGATTGCAACTCATATAGCATCACAGGAGAAAACGTTTGAGGTAAGCAAGCCAACATGTTCGTTGGACTACAGATCTTTGAATAGTTGTTTCCTTCGCGGAGTACATCATAAAACATTCATGGAAGAAATTCATACAGAGGAAACAGTTTCTGTGGATAGGGTGGTTTGTACAAGCACACATATCTCCATGACATTCCGAGTAAAGCTGTGATTTCTATTCTATAGAGACGACATCTTTGATGTTCTTTGATTTTTTTCGATGCAATACGTAATAATTTCATCCTATGAGAATAAAAAGTTAAGTCACACATTGTCCTTATTGTAAAGATGTCTTCAGCAGCAAACAACTCAGTGCATGGATTGCCCTGTTTGATCTCCGGACCTGAATCTTCTCGAATATGTTAGGAAGTCCTCTCATTCAAGCCATGCGTAAGATAGTTTAACAAAAACAATAGCTATCATTCCACAATTTCCTCATAAACTACCAAATCGATAGTATTATACATTGCTGTATTGCTGCTTGGGTTGATTGCATACCGTATTGAAAATACTTTTTCTACACCATACGATGAGCATAACATAATTGTCTGCTATATTACTATTTGTTTTCATGTTACCTTATACTTTATTATGTATTGTATACTTGTATACGTCTCTGTATACAAGTATACAATACATAATAATGTATAAGGTAATAAGTAAAGTATAAAGTATAAGGTATATTGTATACGTCTCTGCTTCATTAAAATCAAAATATAACTTTGAGTTGTCGCAAATTGTATGTATTTTTTTATTAATTTAAGCAATTAGTTTGATTTGTCGCTCTATGGTCATTTTGTGCACACTTTGGGCTAATTTAACCGGGACTTACAGTTTAACGTGGATTCCGAACCATTAACAAGCATCCATGTCACAGCCAGGATTCGAACCTGAAGCCTGTGCGCCAACGGCCAAAACTATTATTAATTTAATTTATGGAAGGAGATGTACTTCAGTTTTGTAATATAAATTTAAAAAAAGAATTTCGCATTTTTTTTTATTTTAATTAAATATTCAAACTAAAGAAGCATACTAGAAAAGTAGAACAGCAGGAAAATAAATACAAAAGTAATCATATACAAACTATAAACAGCACCAGTTACTTAAAATTTGAATCAAGTTTTAAATAATGAGTAAAAAAAAACATAGCATCCAATTTGACAGATAGAAAACTTTATTTTTTTAATCATACTTCTTCGAAATATAATCTGAGATTGATAATAAGTTTACGATTTTTTTACATATTTTTTTTAAGTTGTAAGTGTTTAGGAAGAATTATTACAATAAAAGGATTAATGCTTTTTTATCATTTTATTAATGATAAATTTAAAATAAAGTTAATCAGATTAGCTACAATATTATCCCAAATATATAAAATATAACCTCTACAAATTCCTAACTCTAAAATTAAGATTGGCTATTCTACTTTAAAAAGTTTAACGTATTATAAAAAAAAAATGACACAAACTTTTTCTTAAAGATTATATTTTTTAATATCTCTTAGAATAGTCTGAATAATTCTTAATAATAATAATAGTTCAATAGTCTGAATAATTTATTGATAAGAATAAAGTTTCAAAATTTATTTTATACTGAATTTAGTAGATTATTATAAAATAACTACAATATCTTTTTGAAATATAGGGTTTGCTCTGTGTTGCAATGAAATTTTACTTCGTGGGGCAAATATAAAGCTAGCTCCATTTAAATCGGGACATTTTTGTTGAGAAAAATATGTGCTTATGAAATCCAAATACAGCTGATTCAACTAAACCCACATTTCATTTAACCACATTAACAGCTCATTACTGTTAAAATTATTTAGAAATGCCTCTATTTTAGTTGCACCATCTGTTACCACATCATTTATGAAGCATCGTGCTTTTCATTTGAAATATGGACATCATTATAGGCGCTTGATAAGTCGTCGTCGGTCAACAATTGGAAGCCAATTAGTGGTGAATTATACTGTGTGTTCAGACTTAGGAACCATTTTTCAAGCTTTGTTTAAACAAGCAACGGTGTTTCCAATCAAAATTATTTAGGAACTGCAACTTATAACTTTTACAATAAATACGGAAATCAATAAGGCGCCAGACGAAACTTTAAACATGATGGCATCATCTTAGAAAACCCACACTTGATGATAAAGACTCTTTGATATCCCCAAATACAAAATACAAAATTAAAAAGATGAATTAAGTGATAAAATTAAAAAATATAAGTTTCTTCTGGTTATCTAAGGCAGGAATGTTTAAATTTTAAGTGGAACCCATCTTCAATTTTAATTCAGAAACATACCATGATATATATATATATATATGTGTGTGTGTGTGTGTGTGTGTGTGTGTGTGTGTGTGTGTGTGTATGTGTATGTGTGTGTGTATATGTGTGTGTGTGTATGTGTGTGTGTACATAAGACATTTTACGCGAAATACTTATTACATTACACCAATGAAGAAAAAACACATAATCCCAAAGATTAATCTATATTATAGATGAGCCTGAATGGCAGAGTGTCTAAAGCTTTGATGCTCGGTGCCACAAGTCTTGGGTCCAAGTATCGGTAGTGCCATGGATATTTGGAGTGGTTCGGAATCCACTTTAAACCATAGGTCCCAGTCTAATAGGATCGTAGAGCGTTATCTCGAGGTTTTGTCAGTCTTAATCCCTCGTGATTGCTGGCTAAAAGCAGAGCCCTTAGCAACAACAACACATTATAGATAATTTTGTTGCAAGCATTTAAGATTCATAAAATTGCCTCATTTGATGTCTGAGAATGTAATTTTTGCATTCAAATAGTTCCTAAATTTCTCAGAATAACGAAATTTCTAATTTTTTCAGAATTTATATCAATAATTGAAAAAAGTATAGACTATCATACTGATTTCTTACTATTAATTTCTCTAAAAGCTAATGTTTGAAAGCATAAATTGTACAGCTTATTATAAGTACTTAGATTATATATATTTAATGAAAAAATTAACAGAATCAATAAGTCTTTCAGAACTTGTTAGAATATACATGGAGATTGTACGTTAATGAAATAAACTTTGAGGGGGGTTATACAACTAAAACTTACATTTTTAGTATAATAATGTATGGTTGGGAATGACGCGTTAAGGAAAGAATGCACTTTGTGAATTTTTTTTTTTTTTTTTTTTACTCAAATAAATTTCTCGCAATAGCCAGGCACAATGCGCCAAATAATACTCGTCAGGTGTCGAGTTTCAAGTCCTCTGGCTAGTAACCCCGATGCGTACTCAATTTTATTCTCACTCCGTTTTTTTAAACTATATTTTTATTTACGAGACTCCCGTTGAGTCAACTGAGAAACCATTGCGTGAAACTCCTGGTATCACCAATTACATCTGCGACGCTACCAAGCATGTAAGTATTTCTGTTGGTGGTCGCAATTCTAGCATTGAATCAAACAAGCACTTTGTAATGATCTTGTAAATAAACAATATTTTTCGCTTCATGTCTCATTTTATGTGTTCTATCAACGCGTCATTTCTGAATATACTTTGTTATACAAAAAAAATATATGTTTTAGTAAGTTGTACCATTGCTCAAAATTTGTCTCAAGATCTTTGAATCACCCTGTATAACAGCTTTTATCTTTCAGATGAACAAATTTAAACTATAATCTAGAAAAATATGATGCTTTGTTCATGATTTACATCAGTAGAAAGAAATTTTTCATTTACCTATCTCGATAAGCAAGCACGTATCACGCACAATTTTTCTTTTATATTTAAAATTAATATATACTAATAATATTGTCATAAACTCAGGCTATCATTTGGCGAAGTATGAAAAGTATTTTTCACATTTAATGTATTAAAAAAACCTATTTTAATGCATTTTTATAATTGCGTAAATGCGCTTTAGATACATTGTTTAAATAAAAAAAATTTATAAACAAAATTTTTAAAGAATTTTGTTTACACATATCGACATTATTTATAGATTATATTTGCTGGTAAATATACTTGTATATCTGCCTGAATAATAAATATTCAAACAAAGAGAAAACTTAAAGCTCTCTAATCTCAAATTAAAGCTTAAGAAACTAAAAAAAAAAAAAAAAAAAAAAATTCCCTTGATAGCCAGCTCCTTGCAACATACTTTAAACTGTAGGTCGCGGTCTGCTTAGCCCTCGGGGGCACAAGATGACCGTAGAGCGACAAATCAAACCTAACAACATATTTTTTGTTGCTATAATTTTTTATTTCTTCTGAACATCAATCTGGTTCTCATATTTTTTTAATCTCTTTGTTATTTAATTGTTCAAATAAATCATCGGTTGATTTTTATCTACTCATACTTGTTAATAATCGGTTTATTATCGATGTTTCATTAATATTATAGATTTTCTAACATTATAGATTTTCTGCGTTACTGTCCTAGTAACAATAAATTAGTTTCAAGTTAGATCTGCTATTTTGACGTGCCTCAGTTCATGGGAACTAAGGAATAGGATTTAAAATTAAGGGTTAGCTTCGTTGTAATTGTATGCAATCATTTTCTACCGTTTACCGTTACAGAGACATGAATGTTTGTTAGGGGTTCGGAATATACGTTAAACTATAGGTCCCAGTCTAATTAGACTAAAGTGTACACAATATGACCGGAAAGGGACAAACCAAACCAAACCAATATCATCATCTTCATTGGCGCAACAGCCCAGTGTGGCTACTGGCAGATTTCGAGACGAGAGATGTTTTTTACTTTTTTTTTTTTACGGGGTAGAGTTGCCAGCTCTACGCCCAACGCTCAACAGTCATATGAGACCGGGACCTACGGCTTAAAATGGATTCCGAACCACTACAGACATCCATTCCTACCACTCGGCCATTCACTACCACTCGGCCCCCAAACCAATCTACCGTTTATAATTTATTCTAATTATTTTAATTTATTTATTTTGAATATTGAATGTAATATTTAATGTTACCATCTATACTTGAATAAGAATTTAAATAAATTCTTATTCAAGAATAAATGGTAATAATTCAGAATTGCTTCATTTTCTTTCTACAGAGAAGAAAGACAGATAGAGCCTTCTTTGTGCCATCATGTCATTGATGATACGCTGTAGCAAACAACAAAGAGGGAACCTGACGCTTCTAAAGTATGCCATCACACGTTCCATCGGAACCACCATGCTGTTAAAAAAGATCAATTTTACCTCACGCGAAGAGTCACATCGGTCACAAGGCGCTAATCTTGTCAACCTATAATTAAGCATTTACGCATTATCGATGCTTAACACATTAGTACATCTTATTCTAGGAATGAGATAATCTAGATGAAGTAACATCCTCCCTATCTGGAAACACCCAGAGATCCAATGTAGATATCAGTCGTGGAACAAATCAACCAAGGACACTTTTGCAAGGTGGATAATGAAAATGACATGATAAAGATTGTTTAACAGAATTGAATGCAACATTATCTAACTATTGTTCGATGTCTATCGGATGTCTTAGGCATAGAACGAAGAGAT
This sequence comes from Caerostris darwini, assembly GCA_021605075.1. Classification (NCBI taxonomy): domain Eukaryota; kingdom Metazoa; phylum Arthropoda; class Arachnida; order Araneae; family Araneidae; genus Caerostris; species Caerostris darwini. Next base: position 127,641 of record BPLQ01011058.1, on the reverse strand, counting down.
TCGACACGTGGAATGAATAGTCAATGAGTGTGGATTTCTTATCATTCTTTGGAAGTGCTAGGGAGGTCAATGGTTTTTCTGTGCTGGGTGTTCACATGAGATGTGATCTCCAATGTTTTATTGATTTCCACCTACTACTTCGTAAAGAGATATACCAAAATTCTCAAAGTCTTTTTGCATTAGCGAAAAATTGATAGATTTAGAAGAAAGTTGTACTTTTAATGGTTATTGATATCTAATTATGCCATTTAGGTATTTATACCATTCGGTCATCTAAAATATTTGGTGCATAAATGTTAATCTGAAAACATTTATCATCTTTTAAATCGTTTTCGAACAGCTGAAGCAGTGTTATTGAACAAAGCTCAGTGAAACATATATTTTTTTAAATTATCAACTTTTTCCTTTGGTTTTTATAACAAGTATTATATTTCTTTTGTGAAAATAGTATATGAGGGCGAGGAGGAATTGAATTGATTGTTCTACTTAATGACAATTTCCAAATCCTACACCAGTAATATGCAGATGATTTCAATCAATTTAAATCATAAGTAGAATGGGTTGTAAAATCATCATAATTCTCTAAGGAATAGAAATGCACTACCGGCCCTTTTTAATGCAGAGGATTCTTTTTCAATATTTTTTTATTTTATTTTTTTACGATATCTGACAGTTTGTCTATTGCGAAAATGAAATTTTTTATTCTAATACTAACGTAAGTGACACATTTATAACTACTAATATCTTTTTAATTTTCTTTAGTGTGTAATAAATTATGTAATGCAAATATGTATGGTGCAGGAATTAAACCAACATTTTTCAAATGGAGGATCGTGACCTGTACAGGACCGAGAGTGCAAAATATTAGGTGCCGAAAAAAATCCTAGATATAGATGTTCCGCTATTGTGATCATGCCAAACATAGAAACCAAATGCCTTTGGCATGATCTATGTTTGATCAAGTCGAACATGGAATTCTAATGTCTTTGATAGGATCTATCTCCAAACGTTTTGTAGAACAACCACACTGATGGTTCCACAAAATTAGTCTAAGATCTATGAAGTTATACTAATATTCCATACACAATTTTTTTATAGAATTGTGTTCTGCGTACAATCAACATGAAAATAGCACATTTTTGTAAACTTAGTGCCCATTTGCGTTCGCATCACAAAAAGAGGCAAATTGGATATGAGATAGAAAAAAAAAAAAAGAAATAGGAGAATATAACTAATGTACCTACATATAGATGCATTATCAAATTGCAAGATAATTTAAACTTGAAAGCAAAATATTTTTCCAGCTAAAATGTTTTTTTTATTTAGAATTTGAAATTCCAAATATATTCTTTTATTTCATCAAAACAGATGTGAGAATAAAATTATCATCCTTTTCTATAAACATATAGATACCAACAGACAGTATCATATTAATCTTTAAAAAATGTTTTTATATACATTTTTGTGGCAGTAATTTTATTTTTACTGTATGAACATTCATAGTATGAACGAACTGTATTCTATATGAACAACTGTATGAACATTCCTGGTCATTTAATTTCATCTATAGAACAAGTATGAGCTGTAAAGACTTTAGAGGCTTTGAAGAAATAATTTGAAATTGATTGAGTCACGAAAAAAAAATTATGAAAAACTGGATTTGATTACACAAGCAAAAGCATACAGCTCAAGTCAAAATATTTATGTTATTTATTAAGACGTCACAAACAGAATATCTCATTAACTCTTTATTTAAATTCATATATCATCCAGCTAACTGAAACAGGAATTTTTCCCAAGAAAATACATTGTAAAGAGTTGTAAAGAGTATTTTAAAATAATAAAATAATTTACCTTTTGTCTTTTATGTTGAAGAGTTTTTAAAAAGCAAGTGCGACATACTTAGTTTAAAAATTAATGTATAGTAAAATAAATTCATTATCTAACACGCAGAGAATGCAGCGTCTTACTAAGTTCCAGATTTAGATCCTACCTTTTTTTTATATATACAGTCGCAAAATAAAGTTAATTGAAAAAATCAGTCGAGTAAAAGGAGAAATGGTCAAGTTTCCACTCGCTTCTATCAACGGAAAGGATATTCAAGAATTTGTCCAAAAATTTTTTTAAATGAAACAGTAAAATAAAAAGCCTCCTAAAGAAGCATTAAAATTTAAATACCCACGCTTTTCATATCCATAACAAAGTCTTTTATTCATGCATGAGAGGGTTGGAAAACCATTCTTTCCTCTAAACTCATAATAACATTCCCCGAAAATTTATTTTCAATAAAGTGAAGAACTATGAACATGGATCCAAATATCAAATCTAAACTGTTTCTGGAAAAGTAATTATTGTTTCTCGAGTTATTTATGAAAAAAAAATAATAAATAAAAAAATAACATTCCTAAAAAAGCGGTCCTAAGTACCATAGTCTAAACTTCTGTTAACGACGGTTGTTATGCTGAGAGGCGTGGCATTCGCCATCGCGCTAACCATCCAGCTAAACCCAATGATGAACAATTATTTGGTCTTCTGGCGGTGGCAGCGGTCACGCATGGCTTGCGACACTAATGCCATCTCGCGCTTGCTAACAAGACTATCCAAAAGCTGATTGTCAGACAGACGTATGGCGCCAGATCTAGGTCCATTTTTCAATCTTCTCTCTCCCATCGCCCACTTTCCTTCCCCCCCTGTAGGCGCTTAATGAGGGGTTCTGTTGGTCTCTGATCCTGTCATGCGTCAAAATCTTTTTCTAAATCCGATGTTCAGAGAAGACGAAGGTGGGTCAGGAGTAAGAGAATCCGTGAAACAAATGCCTTGTTTATTTGGTGGAGGCTTTCTTATTCTTGTAGCAGGCACTCAACGGTAAACAAAATACCAGCGAGTTAATCTAAAATGCGCAACAAAGCAATTTGGCGCGCTTTTTTAAAAATAATTCAAGTTAGACATTATTCACATGGACTGCCAATTTCGTTCGGTTATTTATTATTATTTTTTTTTTTTTTTTAGAATCCTTTCAAACACTAAGCCTTTCATCGCTGGTTGCTCTGCTTTATACTACGTTCAAAATACATGTCAGAAGTGGGGAGTCGGCCTACTGGCTTTTTTCTGAAATTTTATGTATTATGATCTTTACTAAAGCATTTAGAAGAACTTTTGAAATAAATTCAATGATTTTTATTGAACTTGGATATCTATAAAAACATATTTTTTAAAAATTTAATGGTTTAGTATTTGCACTCACTTAAAAGACAATCTTGTACTCTTAAGTTTGCTTGCAAAAAATGCATATATCCTTTAAAAATAACAGTACAAAAGAATTATAGAATAGCTTTAGACAAGCAAAAAAAAAATAAATAAATAAATAAATAAAAAAAAATTTAAAAAAATAAAGTTCATTTTTAATAGTTATATTATTATATAGCTATATATATAGTTATATTTCAATAGTTATATATCATTATATATCAATAGTTCATTAAAATTTTAATAGAAAAAATGCTATATTTGTAATACAATAAAACTCATTTTTTCTTAATAATAGTATAGATTCTAAAAGGTCCACTTTAATTGTTGATTCAAGATACCTTTTTATGATGCTGAAAAAAGTCTCTCAACACTTACTTGATATGCTGCTAAAGCAGTAACTGTCTTTTCTACTGGTTATATTATTGAAGAATACAATTGAATTGTTTCCTTAATATTTAATTTTAACATTAATTCCTAGAATTTTGAAAAATAAAAATTATTTTTATAAAAGAGTCGGGAGTCCGATTTTTAAACCGACTCTTGACTCCGATTCCCGACTCGTTCAAAAATTCTGGACTCCCGACCTCTGGTACATATACAAGAAAAGTTGAATTTGTGATATTGCTTAAAATTATGTAACACTTCTGGATGTTTTTCTTACCCTTTATGAGCATAATTTCGTATTAGCATAAGTGATAAGTCGTTAAAAAAGCCATGATAGAGCATTGAATTTTTGTTAAAGGGAAGTCAGTTTGAGTTTTCTTGTTAATAAAAGAGTTTTTAATCCGAAACTTACAGCAACAAATAAAACTCATCAATCTTTTGAAGTACAATTAATGGATGGTAAAACGTTTCAGATTATTTAAAATAATTTGAATTGAAAGTTCAAGTTATTATGTTTCTCAATGCTGTACACCAAAGAAAGAACAAAATGGAAAAACCTTTAAAAATAAGCTTATTGAAAGATTTAATAATTCGAAATCATATTTGGAGGTGCAAAATAGTTAACGCTTTATCTACCTCAAATCGTCTATATCAGTGGTAGATTCGTAGGCTATTCAAGGATTTTAATTTAAGTACCTAACACTGTGGAAAACAATTAAAAGCAATAATGTTTTCTTAAGAATTGTCTTATATATTAGAATGAAAAAACTTTATATTTTCTACTTAAATTTAGAAGCGTTTCAGTTATGGAGTAAATTTTAATTTGGTGATTTTATTCCTGACTTTTCGGACTCGTATGTTCAGGATTGACAAGGATGAGAGTTGCATGGGCCCACTGTAACTTGACTATGGGTAAAAGAATAACATTTGACCAATAAATATATATAAATATAAAGAACAAAATATATCAACACAAATACTAAAGTAGAACTGAAAATTGGTAAATTAAAAACATGACAATTCTGCACAACTGTAAAGGGTAGCCACTACCGGTATTTGCTATACCATCATAGCATGCGCAATACGAAAACTCTGAAGAGCCTTAAATTCAGACCTCTCAAACAAGGAAAAAAATGAAGGAATTGTTCAATATCCTATATTGTTCAATAATGTGCATAAACTAAAACAACGGGCTGGAAAAGATTAGACAAGTACAAATATCAAAAGGTTGAACAGCAAGAATTACATTGGCAGATCCAAAAAGAACACAAAAAGTGATACAAAATATGCAAAACTAGTGTATGAAACAACTTTTACAGGAAATCCATAAAGAAATTATTAAACCCCCAAATGAAATACTTTTAAAAACGCAAAAGAAATTAATTATAATATCCTGAGGATAGGTTTATCAAGGGAAACGGATGTTACCCACAGGATGTTAAAAACCAAGTTATTTTAGGTCTCTAGATGACTGGAGACATATTCTGATAACATGGAGCAGACAGAATAAACTTCTTTTTAGAGTTTTTCTTATAATCTTCTGTTACGCAGCACTCCTATACAAAATTCAAAAGGAAAACAGCCAAAGAGCCAATTAGAAACATGACCAGTTTGCAAAAAAAAGCCACAATAGTATTCTCTACATGTAACTTTTCATGTGCCTCACAGAAACACAGTCAAATTGTATAACAAAACAATAATAACATTCGATATATAAAAAACTCTGAAATGCCTTGCATTCATTCCCTTCAGAAAAGAAAAGAAAAAACAATTTGTTTAAGATCCGAGGTACGCATAAGCTGCAGCAACGAACCGGAAAATCATTGGACAAACACAAATATCAACAGAATAAACGTCTAGAACTGCATTGGCAAAAAAAAAAAAAAAATGCATATAGTTATACAAAATATACAATGACAGGGTGTGAAACAGGTTGTCCAGGTACTCAGTAAAATCCAAAAGAAATTAATTACTGAAATGAAATGAAATTAATAATAAAAACCCAAAGAAAAGTTTTTACAACATCATGAGAATTGCTTTAACAAGGAATACACTTCATCTGGATAATTAAAACTATGTCATTTCTGCTTACTAGGTGACTAGATCCAAGTTTATAATGCACACGCTCAATATATACACTGAAGTGACAAAAGTCATGGGATAGCAATATGCAAATTTTCAGATGGCAGTAGCATCGCGTAGAACAGGTATAAATGCGCAGTGCTTTCGCAGAGCTTTCATTTCTGTTCAAGTTATTCATGTGAAGAGGTTTTGACGTGATGATGACCGCACGACGGGAATTAACAGACTTTGAACGCGGAATGTTAGTTGGAGCTAGACGCAGGGGTCATGCCATTTCGGAAATCGTTAGGGAATTCAACATTCCCAGATCCACTGTGTCAAGAGTGTGCCGAGAGTATGACATTTCAGGCATAACATCCCACCATGGACAGCGCAGTGGTCGACCGCCTGCACTTAACGACCGAGACCGGCGACGTCTGCAAAGAGTCGTAAATTCTAACAGACAAGCAACACTGCGTCAAATAACCGCAGAAATCAATGTGGGACGTACAAGGGACTTGTCTGTTAGAACTGTGCGGAGAAATTTGGCTTTCTTGGGCTATTCCAGCAGAAGACCGACTCGAGTGCCTTTACTGACAGAACGACATCGCTTGCAGCGACTCTCGTGGGCACGTGAGCATATCGGTTGGTCCCTAGATGAATGGAAAACCGTGGCCTGGTTCGATGAGTCACGATTTCAGTTGGTAAGAGCTGATGGTAGGGTTCGAGTGTGGCGCAGACCCCACGAAGCTATGGACCCAAACTGTCAGCAAGGCACTGTTCAAGCTGGTGGTGGCTCCGTAATGGTGTGGGCTGTTTTTTCATGGCATGGACTTGGTCCTCTGGTGCGGCTGGACCGAACATTGACTGGAAATGCTTATTTTCATCTACTTTTAGATCACTTGCAGCCATTCATGGACTTCATGTACCCAAACAACGATGGGATTTTTATGGATGACAATGCGCCATGTCACCGGGCCACAACTGTTCGCGATTGGTTTGAAGAACATTCTGGACAATTCCAACGAATGATCTGGCCACCTAGATCGCCCGACATGAATCCCATCGAGCATTTATGGGACATCATCGAGAGGTCTGTTCGTGCCCAAAATCCTGCACCATCAACGCTTTCACAATTATGGACGTCTATCGAGACAGCATGGCTCAATATTCCTGCAGAAAACTTCCAACAACTTGTTGAGTCCATGCCACGTCGAGTTGCTGCACTTCGCCGGGCGAAAGGAGGGCCGACACGATATTAAGAGGTATCCCATGACTTTTGTCACTTCAGTGTATATATATATGAATTTAAAAAAAAATATTTCACTTAACACTGCTTAGAATGATATATATTGTTAGCAATTCCTCACAATACATAATTAATTTTTGAAAAAAGATATATTGATGTCTAATGTCTTAATAACCAAGAGAGTTACAATTTTTGTTTTTGAGGTCATAAATAAATTAACTAATAAATAAATAAGAAGTATAGATCGAAACCCTACATTCAGGCAAAAGACGTTATTGAGAAAATGATAAATCGGAAGAAATTAGAGAACGTTAAATCAGTTATTCGTTAATCTATTGATTCAAGTATTTACTTTTTTTATTAAACTACTGCCAGACCATGTTCCGTGTTTTAACTTTTCTTCCAAAATCTGAAAGTCTTTTTTTTAAAAAAAATGCCTGTCATATGACTCTTTAAAGAAAAACCTACTTAAGACAAGGCGTTCCGCTAGACAAGCAACGGTCTATGCATCCCTGATTTCAAACATTTTGAAATTAACATAATATATTAAACAATTGAAAATTTGTTTAGTTCAGCTATACGTCTGCATTACGGGTGAAGTTTCGCAACGCCTGGATTAGAAGGGGCGGATCAAATCCTTCGAAGACCTTGCGAGACATTTTTTTAAGGGGGTATGTGAAGAACATCGTGTTTAATGAGCCTTATTCGTGTCACTGCACGCTATAGGGGTGGGATCTTCATCACCTAAGAGACTGGAACGCATCAGTAGGTACAACGGAGAACGTGCCGTACCGTTTGTCGAGCTCGAAAAAAAAAAAAAAAAGCGTATATTGAAGCATACTAGAAAGGAAGTTTAAAACTTCCTGGCATTTTAACTCGAAGATCATATGGACGCTTTTACCATTTCGTGAGTTATTCAGTTACTTGTTACTTCCAGTATTTCTCGGGCTCATCTAAACAGGAGGGGTATACCAAAAGGTAAAAGAGATAACAAAATTTAATAATCAGAAAGTTCAAAATGAATTATTTTTATTTTGTAATTGTGAGATCTTCATCACCTGCAAGACTGGAACGCATCAAAATGGATTATTTATATTTTGTAATTGTGAGATCTTCATCACCTGCAAGACTGGAATGCATCAAAATGGATTATTTATATTTTGTAATTGTGAGATCTTCATCAACTACAAGACTGGAATGCATCAGTAGGTACAACGCAGAACGTGCCACGAGACTGATTACCGTTTGTCGAGCTCGAAAAAAAAAGCGCATATTGAAGCCTACTAGAAAGGAAGTTTAAAACTTCCTGGCATTTTAACTCGAAGATCATATGGAGACTTTCGCCATGTCTTGAGTTATCCAGTTAATTGGTATTTCCGGTATTTCTCGGGCTCATCTAAAAAGAAGGGGTATACCATAAGGTAAAAGAGATAACAAAATTTAGTAATTAGAAAGTTCAAAAATGGATGATTGATATTTTGTAAGTAAAAAAATCTTCAGCATCAATTAAAAACACTGAACGAGTGTGTATCGAAGACGTAGTATAATTAATGCAAATATATGGTATATTGAAATTTTTTAAATTGAAATTATTTTTATAAACCTTTATAGTGAATCACTTATGAACTTATGGCGTTGAGATCTTTAAAAAAAGCTAATAAAAACGCATTCGAATCCTCTCATTAAACTGTGGGAATTAAGAGCAGAAAATAAGGGTGTGGGGGAGATAGTAAATCTTCAAATTTTAAAGTAGCCTGCGGTTTTAAGTAGGCCAATTTGGAAAATTTTAAAGTAGTCTGTAAGCGTGCCAAATTTGAAAACCTCCAGGTTGAAAACTGTGAATTTGTATAAAGGACAAATAAACAATAGATTTTCATCATATATATATATATATATATATAATTTTGAAAAGTATTTATTATTTTTGTTTCAGTACTATACGGTTACCATATTCCAATAGTAACTTGCATAATATAACTTGTCCGCGTTCATATCCACTGGATTTCAGAAAAGAGGGTACTCAGTGGGATTGTGTCAATGAGTCTTGCATCAATAATTAAAATACCTGTCAGGATTTTTCCTCCATACGACATGCAAATGCTGTGTAAGTATCGCTAAATTTTTTTCAGGAAGACGTGGTTCTTTTATTCTGTGGAACTCTTCTGGGGGCTTCCGTGGCATAAGTGGAACACGAGATCCCCAAGTATTAAAAACACTGTAAAAAACCTATGAATCATTTTATCTTGTTAGTTGAGTCAAAGTAAGACACTTCATAGATCTCTTACAGGGATTTTTCTGATAGTATCCGCGATGGTATTTTGAAGAACTAGTTATTCGATATTTTTGAATCAGACATTTTCCAACTCAGTAGCTCAGTTTATTTTTAATTTCAGTAGCTCTTGTAATGAAAAGTTCTCATTAGAGACACTGAGAGAATGTCAGATTTTGACTGCTCTATATGGCTATTTATTTCTTTAAGACATTAGCTGAAAATCAGATACCTCAAGAAGCTGCAACATCCTGTTAATGGTTGCTCTAATTTTTTAATATTTTTTTTTCTTTCTAATGCAGCTGGAAAACACTTAGACAGCTTGGTCTTGGATGCTTTAAGGCAAGCGCTGCACAGACGTACTCACTTTTCATTACCCAGGCGGCGCGTGTAACTTGAAGATAAGCCACGGACGCGGAGTAATAATGCCCCCGCAACGCTCTACGATCCGATTAGACCGGGACCTACCGTTTAAAGTGGATTCCGAACCACTACAATCATCCATGGCACGGCCGGGACTCGAACCCGAAACCTGTGGTACCCAGCGCCAGAGCGCTAGCCACTCGGCCATTCAGGCCCATTTTTTAATATGAAGGAGTACGAATTACTTCATACTACAATAAAATAATAAAGCAAATATAATGCTTTATTATTCAGAATCACAATTAACACCATGGAAGATGATACTGCCGGAATACTGCAGATACTGCCAGAACACATCACTTCTGATATTTGAAAACAGTTGCAAAATTTTCCGAAAGCAATATTGTTGGTTAGTACATATGAGAATAAACGTTAACTTCACGCTTGTAACAAATAATTGTGTCTTAGATTCCATGGCAAGAGTAGCAAATTTTAATAATATAGACTACATTTGAAAAATCGTATTCACATTTGAAATTTTCAATTTTCAATTGTTATATCAAGTGTTTTAGATTCAAAATCCCATAATTCAGAATTTTAAACATTGTCATTTTTATCATTTTAAAAAAAACTAAACGGGTCTTTCTTTCATCGAAAATCTCAAGCAAATTCAATTCTACTACAAACACTTAATATAATTTCCAATTATGATTCCTTTTAAGGTTCCTTGTACTCGTAAAATTTACTCTTGTAACATCTTAAAGGAAGCCACTCCATTAAGTAAAAGATGTCATTCATGAAAGAATAACGTCTTTTGGGGAAACTCCTTAAGAGTAATTATGCCACAGTTGTTTTACTAGGAGAATCATGAAAACAACTCCGATGACATCCAGGTGACGAGAATCATGCCTCTAAAATGTATTTTAAGTCTATTAGTTTAAATAGTCCTAGTTAATCCTAATCCATAGTCCATGTCTTTGAAGCAATATCGACCAAAGTACCACAGATGATCAAACCTAGGATTGACAAATTTAATACATCTCTAGGACCAGACATACATTGTAGAACCATTATTAATTTCAGTATAGTGGGCAGGTTGTATTATGGCCATTCTGTGAAAAATAAAGACATTTAAAGGTCAGCATTTAAATTTTATGTTCCAACAATAAAATTAAGCACATATTGAACGATCCCTAATCATTTATTTATTTCTATCGTGTCCACCCAGAACATTTATTTTATATAAAAAAAATACTAGTTAGGAGTTGATGGGAGATTTCACTATTTTGAAAATGATATAAATCCTCCGCTACCATTTACATTCCTTTCAATATATCATCCCACTACAAAAGTAGATTTGCAGAACTACCCCCTTGGAATTCCTAAGAAAATGTGGAGTGTCTAGTTTGATAGGAACTAGCACAGTCAATTGTGAAAAGTGGCAAACTAATGAAACTTTCTATTAAAAAATAAATACCGTCATAGTAAAGTTAAGATTTTTGAAAAACTTGAGACTCGGCATTCCCTGTTGATAGATTTCATAAATTTAAATTTTAGGTTAAAACATTGCATACAGGGTGATTCAACGATCATGGGACAAACTTTGAAGGGTGGTATGGCTTACTAAAACATACATTTTGTATAGGAATGTATGGTAGGAAGTGATACTTTGAAATACGAATCATAAAAAATGAAACATAAAAAGGAAAACATTATTCATTTACAACATCATTGAAAAGTGATTCAATGTTTACAATAAATGCTCACAATTGCGACTGCCAATAGCAATACGTGCCTCGCAACGTCGAAGGAACAGTTCCAAAGATTCCAGGCATTTCGTGCACGCTTGCAGCCTCAATAGACAGTAGAGGTTCTCAATTGTATGAACTGGAGTCTCGTAAAGGAAAACACAATTGCAAACGCAGGTAATGATAAAATAGAATGCGAATCAGGTTTGCCAGCCAGAAGACCTGAAGCTCGTCGCATGACGGGTATCAGTTGGTGCATAATACCTGGCTGTTGCAAGAAATTTGTTTGAAAGTGAGTTCTTTCCTCAACGAATTAGTGTTTCCAGCTAGAGGACTTGAAACTCGTCACATGACGGGTATCAGTTGGCGCATAATACCTGGCTGTTGCGAGAAATTTGTTTGAAAGTGAGTTCTTTCCTCAACGAATTAGTGTTTCCAGCTAGAGGACTTGAAACTCGTCACATGACGGGTATCAGTTGGCGCATAATACCTGGCTGTTGCGAGAAATTTGTTTGAAAGTGAGTTCTTTCCTCAACGAATTAGTGTTTCCAGCTAGAGGACTTGAAACTCGTCACATGACGGGTATCAGTTGGCGCATAATACCTGGCTGTTGCGAGAAATTTGTTTGAAAGTGAGTTCTTTCCTCAACGAATTAGTGTTTCCAGCTAGAGGACTTGAAACTCGTCACATGACGGGTATCAGTTGGCGCATAATACCTGGCTGTTGCGAGAAATTTGTTTGAAAGTGAGTTCTTTCCTCAACGAATTAATGTTTCCAGCTAGAGGACTTGAAACTCGTCACATGACGGGTATCAGTTGGCGCATAATACCTGGCTGTTGCGAGAAATTTGTTTGAAAGTGAGTTCTTTCCTCAACGAATTAATGTTTCCAGCTCGAGGACTTTAAACTCGTCACATGACGGGTATCAGTTGGCGCATAATACCTGGCTGTTGCGAGAAATTTGTTTGAAAGTGAGTTCTTTCCTCAACGAATTAATGTTTCCAGCTAGAGGACTTGAAACTCGTCACATGACGGGTATCAGTTGGCGCATAATACCTGGCTGTTGCGAGAAATTTGTTTGAAAGTGAGTTCTTTCCTCAACGAATTAGTGTTTCCAGCTAGAGGACTTGAAACTCGTCACATGACGGGTATCAGTTGGCGCATAATACCTGGCTGTTGCGAGAAATTTGTTTGAAAGTGAGTTCTTTCCTCAACGAATTAATGTTTCCAGCTAGAGGACTTGAAACTCGTCACATGACGGGTATCAGTTGGCGCATAATACCTGGCTGTTGCGAGAAATTTGTTTGAAAGTGAGTTCTTTCCTCAACGAATTAATGTTTCCAGCTAGAGGACTTTAAACTCGTCACATGACGGGTATCAGTTGGCGCATAATACCTGGCTGTTGCGAGAAATTTGTTTGAAAGTGAGTTCTTTCCTCAACGAATTAGTGTTTCCAGCTAGAGGACTTGAAACTCGTCACATGACGGGTATCAGTTGGCGCATAATACCTGGCTGTTGCGAGAAATTTGTTTGAAAGTGAGTTCTTTCCTCAACGAATTAATGTTTCCAGCTAGAGGACTTTAAACTCGTCACATGACGGGTATCAGTTGGCGCATAATACCTGGCTGTTGCGAGAAATTTGTTTGAAAGTGAGTTCTTTCCTCAACGAATTAGTGTTTCCAGCTAGAGGACTTGAAACTCGTCACATGACGGGTATCAGTTGGCGCATAATACCTGGCTGTTGCGAGAAATTTGTTTGAAAGTGAGTTCTTTCCTCAACGAATTAGTGTTTCCAGCTAGAGGACTTGAAACTCGTCACATGACGGGTATCAGTTGGCGCATAATACCTGGCTGTTGCGAGAAATTTGTTTGAAAGTGAGTTCTTTCCTCAACGAATTAGTGTTTCCAGCTAGAGGACTTGAAACTCGTCACATGACGGGTATCAGTTGGCGCATAATACCTGGCTGTTGCGAGAAATTTGTTTGAAAGTGAGTTCTTTCCTCAACGAATTAATGTTTCCAGCTAGAGGACTTGAAACTCGTCACATGACGGGTATCAGTTGGCGCATAATACCTGGCTGTTGCGAGAAATTTGTTTGAAAGTGAGTTCTTTCCTCAACGAATTAATGTTTCCAGCTAGAGGACTTTAAACTCGTCACATGACGGGTATCAGTTGGCGCATAATACCTGGCTGTTGCGAGAAATTTGTTTGAAAGTGAGTTCTTTCCTCAACGAATTAGTGTTTCCAGCTAGAGGACTTGAAACTCGTCACATGACGGGTATCAGTTGGCGCATAATACCTGGCTGTTGCGAGAAATTTGTTTGAAAGTGAGTTCTTTCCTCAACGAATTAATGTTTCCAGCTAGAGGACTTGAAACTCGTCACATGACGGGTATCAGTTGGCGCATAATACCTGGCTGTTGCGAGAAATTTGTTTGAAAGTGAGTTCTTTCCTCAACGAATTAATGTTTCCAGCTAGAGGACTTTAAACTCGTCACATGACGGGTATCAGTTGGCGCATAATACCTGGCTGTTGCGAGAAATTTGTTTGAAAGTGAGTTCTTTCCTCAACGAATTAGTGTTTCCAGCTAGAGGACTTGAAATTCGTCACATGACGGGTATCAGTTGGCGCATAGTAACTAGCTGTTGTGAGAAATTTGTTTGAAAGTGTGCTCGTTCATCAACGCACTCACTTCCAAACATACATTCTCACAAAAAATGTGTTTTAAAAAGCTACACCATCTCTTAAAGTTTGTTCCATGACCTTTGTATCACCCTGTATATGCCTAATTAATATAAAGGATCACATTCAGAGCCAAAATTTTTAAATAATGTTTTTGGGAAAATTTTTTAATGCTGTATATATAATATCATTAAAAACAGAATTTTATAGATTCTGAAAATTATTATAATAGTTATGACAATTATGTGAAGGTCTAACAAAACATACAGTTTTTCAGAAATCTAATTGAAAGCTTTGAATACACGAGTTCAGTGTCCTTATAACTCTTGATGAAACATATGCATTTCGACTTCTAAAGAAACAAACTCAAACTTCTCCAGAAACAAATTCAAAATTTTTTTGAAAGCTAAAGCTCAGATTTTTAAAATAAAACAATAAAAAAAAAAAAAAAGAAATTTTTTCATGAAAAGAGTAATTTGGAAGTGTTGGTTACCTTAATATACCAAAATTTTTATTTATTTATTAAACAAAATTTTATTTAAAAAAGAAATAAGGGCAAATTTCTCATCGTATAATCTGAAAAACTTCAAATTCTGTGGAATTGGCATGCTAATTAACATTAATTGGCTTATAATTAATATTAATTATAACTCTGCTCCTGCCATCAGTGGGAACATTCGCTTCGTTTTTGTAACTCTTAGTAATTTGTTTGATTAATGTATTTTTTTCTGTTTTTACATCGGTAAGAGGATAAATGAAGGTATTGCTTTTCTTAAAAGACTTTCACTAATAACAATCTTGCATTTGCGTCTCATATGGTCGAAAACCTGGATAACTCTTGCCATGTGCCTAAACTGTTTAAGCAATACCGACATATGATATCACAATCACTATCAAATCTCTTTGTTTGTAACGTCAGTGACTACAAAGAAGGCTGCCAGGAGATTCGAACCTGAATCTTCTTCAGTATAGCTGCGCAAATTACCAGTGGGTTACGATCTGGTTACTAAGTTAGCATCATACTAAAGAGAAGCATCTTATTCTGAAACTTTTTATTTATAAAATTATACAATCCAAATTTTTCAAGAGAACTTAAAAACATTTAAATTTGTAATTTTTAACTTTCTACTTACTGTCAAAAGAATTTAAGTTTCTATTGTTTGAATATTCAACATTTGACAATATGAGAAGTATAAATGATTTGTAAAATATGTTGAATGATTAGTAAATAACTGACAATGCTATTCATTATGAAGCAAAATAGCGCAACAAAAGTTTTTTCCGTAATCATTTCTCGACAGTCTAATTTCTATTTCTGAGTTTCACAAATGTTTTGTTTTTATTTAATGAAATTAATTAAAAAGGGTTGTCGACCTAATTGAATGAGGAAAAAAAGAAGTTGTATCTTTTCTTATCATATTTCAATTTATGAAATGGAACTTTTAATGTTACAATTTTAAAGAAATCGTCTCAAAAACAAATATATTTCTTTCAATATACTTCATATGAATAAAAAAATACTATGCTAATCTCTTTTTATTATAACGGTAATTATTTGCAACTGAATTAAACCTTTGTGTCTTATTACTTCTAAATTATTCCAAAAGGTAAGGCGGTTGATGGCCAATTAGCTATCGCTATGGCCTTTGGTGCCACAGGCATGATGTTTGTTAATGGTTCGGAATTCACGTTAAACTCTAAGTCCCGGTCTAATTAGCCTAAAGTGGGCAAAAATTAACGTAGAGAGACAAACCATACCAATTCAAAAGATAAGATGTAGCTCTTCTATCGGTAGGAAACTCAGCAGTGAAATATTAGGCAATTATGCTACATTCCAGTATTATTGCAAGAGGATACATTGCACAACTCTATACAACGATGACTTACAGATTTTTTTTGTTAGTTCAACAAAAAATTTCATCAAACTTAGTTATCAAATTCAAATGAAAACAAACCAAACACGAATGCACAGAATAAAACTACAGGACTGAGAAAAAGGCTGCTTTAAATGGAGATTTAAAGCAGCCTTTTCTCTCTACGGTCATTTTGTGCACACTTTAAGTTAATTAGACTGGTACCTACAGTTTAACGGGGTGTCCGAACCATTAACAAACATCCATGCCACCTCCAGAATACGAACCTGAAGCCTGTGTTACCAAAGGCCAGAGCTCAAACCAATTGGCCACCAGGCCGCAGAGAAGCTGGAGAAGAATCTGCCAAAAGGAATATAAAGTTATTGAAGATCTACTAAATGTACGATGTATTTAATAAAGGAAAAACACACGGCATATGAAGGCCTATTACAAAATATTGTCTCACAATCAGCATAATTTCAATTTAGTTTTTAATAATTTCTTGATTAAGTACAATTTTAATAATCTTTGATTTGTAATTTTTCAACAGAAAAATAAATAAATAAAAAACCAGATGATAACAAGTAGAATTCAAAAGATAAAATATTGAATTTTAAAAAGCCGATTTCTAAATCAGAATAAAATTCATTATACGTGTCAGCATCGATGTCTGTGGAGGGTTCCTCTGGTAAGGGCTATGTAGTAGAATCTAACGCAAAAGACATGGTTTTGGATGAATGTTTTAGTTTTGACTTAAATTCACATCGGATTCACGTTGAATCTCTTCAATCGACTCAAAACGGTGTCCCCGGAGTGGTCTTTGGAGTTTAGGGAATAGCCAGAAGTCGCACGGTGTGAATACGGTGGTTGTGGAACGATATGGGTTTCATTTTTGGCGAAAACGTCACGAATCACTGCAGTGTGAGCTGCCGCATTCAGTGTTTTCGGTACCAATCGAGATTTGACACGTTTGAGGCCCAAAATGGAATTGACCGATCCTTTTGAAATTCCAACATCACCATCAAGGTTTCTAATTGCAAGCACCAAATCTTTAATCTTTTAGACGTGAGCTTCGTCGGTTGAGGTTGAGGGTCGACCAGAGGGCTTTTTGTCTTCAACGCGTTCTCTGCCTTCTTTGAACTGTTTATACCACTTCTAAACATTTCTTTCCGATATAGGAATGCTCACCGAATGCCTTCTGCAACATTCTATACGTTACCGCAAACAATATTTAATGCAAGTTCTTTGCTCAATTAATTCTGACATTTCAAAAATCGCCGGATTCAGTTTTAGCGTCTCACAAAGCCAAGCGTAACTCAAACACTACTGAATATTTTGACGTCAAATTTCACACAGATGTCAAGGACAGTGCCAGCAACCTAAAAGAGAAAAAAAATTGAAATTCCATTAGCCCCGGGAATTTTAAATTGAAAATTGGTCTTACTTTTTGGACACAGTAGTAAATACGCTTCTCCTCATGATCTGTTATAATAATGCTTTGTAAATAAGATTCTCCTCATGTTTTATAATTTTGAAATGGACACATGACAAAATAGTTTACTGTAGGTTATTACTTTATAATTACGAAATTTTTATGAAGAGATGCAGCTATGTTCAGAAAGAAGGAAAACATTTACCAAATATGGGCAGAAAATCTTTTATATTGAATCAGTGAAATTAAAGTAATATTTCAATAAAAGAGCGATATGAAAGACCCCTTTCCAAAGGTGGTGTGGTTTTTTTCCTAAAAATTGTGCCCTAAATATAGGAACCACATTATAAAGAGGAGCTACTGTAATTTAAATAAACCATAGAGGGGATTAAACCTAAAAAATATGTAGCAGGAGTTTCATAACTTAATATTGGTTGTTCAATAACGATTGGGCACGCTGACTTTAATCTATGGAGCTCCTGTTACATAATTTTAAATTTTAATCATCCCTAAAGTTCAGTCAAATTTCAGTAGCTCTTCGATACATCAAGCCATTTTATTTATTGTTGTTGTTTCTTATCCCACTTGGCTGGCCAAGCCCACGAGCCCATACGTGCTCATGATTGAAGGGGAAGGAAGCAGCTTCTGTTGTGATGGAGCACCCGTAGGTAGAAGCCTGACTTTGGCTCCGTGACGCTCTTACAGTCATAGGAGACCGGGACCTACGGCTTAAAGTGGATTCCGAACCACTACAAACATCCATGGCACCGTCGGGATTCGAACCCGAAACCTGTGGCACCGAGCGCCAGAGCGCTAGACACTCGGCCATTCAGGTCCCAAATTTGCCAACGGCACGCGGTGTTCCCAGGTGGTCACCCACCCAAGTACTGACCGCGCCCAATGATGCTTGACTTCGGTGATCTAACGAGAACCGGTATATTCAGCATGGTACGGCCGTTGGTTTATTTATTATATACATAAAGATTATATACATATATCATTATATAAAGCCATTTTATTTATAATAGAAAGCCCTTTTATTTATTATATAAAGATATTTTATTCACTATTATAGATTTTTCAATCTGCCAAAAAATTCTAGGACCCCTCGTACATTCAATTAAAGTTTTCTGGAATTAATTCAAGCAAAATTACGTGATTAATTCAGATTTCGTATTAAACGTTATTTCTATTGCACCAATTATAATAAAAATTATTACTATCTACAAAATTTTTTTTAATATATCATTGCTAAACATTTATATATTATTCATTTTTCATTATAATATAGATAATATTATCTTATATATTATTTGTAAACATTTAATTTGCTTTATAATTATATCTCCAGGGCTCATATTCCTCTATTTCAAGCTGTGCACTTTCATTCGATACTTTAATTATCAACCTCCCCCTTTCTCCTGATAAATTACCACTTTCATGATACTTAATTAAAAATGACGGTTTTAAAACGACTTATTATATAGAAAAACATTTCCCATTTTTACGGCAAAGCGTTGGAATGCTTTTCTGCAAAATCTTGTTTTTACTCGAAGTGTTATGTTTTTGACGTTAATTCGGAAAATTACAGCAACTCTTAGGCTTTCAGTCTTATTGAGGTTTGTTTCACATTATAACTGTTGTACATAATAGTTATTATAATATGAAAAAATTGTACATTTTGCAATTTTAATAGAACAAAATATTTTGACTTAATATTTTCCGAAGTCTCTCTACAATGTTGTCAGTTTGATTTTGCTATGAATAACAATATACATTTGACAATCATGATGGTATTCTTCCGCTTTCTTTCATTTACTTCTGCTGTTCCATCTTAAATCATGCTCATAAATTTTAAGCTAGCTTTAATTGGGGAATACATTTTAATTCAAGATACAAAATACGCTGACAAAGAAATGTAAATAGTTGACTCAGTGTTTAACAGTCGGATGTTTGATTGAAATATAATTTAAGGATTGGCTATAAAAAGATAAAAAGGATAAGAACTCTAGTTACTGTAAGCGTTCTAAGGTGACTCTCAAAAAAACACAAGTTTATCCATGCAATTTTAATAATTTTTATGAGAGTTGAATTTTTATCATTTTTGAGGTTGCCTAAGTAACATTCAGGTTAGAGTAATATTTATTAAAAGGAATGGCTTATTCAAACAAAATTTAAAGATTGGCTAAAACAGGACAAAACCCATAAGGACTCCAGTTACTGTAAGTGTTCTAACGCTACTCTCAAAATTGTAAGTAAATTCGTACTATCAAGACATAATGATTTTATGAAGTATAAAAATTTTTTTGAGGAGGGGGGGTGCTGCTAAAACAACAAGAACGGTTAAAGTAATATCTGTTAAAATTCCCAATATATATATAAGGGGAATTTTACCAACTTATCTTGGGTTTCGATAAAAATCACATCGGTAACCCAGGTGGCGATTTATCGCAGGAGGTTAACGAGGATTGAATGTGCTTATTGATATATATATCCTTTTAATTATTTTTTTTAAATTTGGCAAAAACAGCAATTTGCGTATTGAGAAACTTTTTTTCTACGTGTAAAGAAAGGGCAAACTGATGGTCAATGCATGCATGAAAATGCAAATGGCGTGCACGTTGGTGGCATGCAACGCAGTCATAACTTTAAAAAGAGTGAAGAATAGAGGAAAATTGTGGCAAGCGTATGTAGATTTCCGCACTGAGTGTCAAATTGCATGAAATGTTTTAGTAATCATCGATTGTCAAGATGCAGGAGTTTTTTCGGGTTTCCTCCCACATGATACATATGATAAATGCTTATCCCTAAAAGTCCTTCCGAAACGGACTTTTTTCTCATATTCGTTGGTGAGATGTTTACTGTCAACATGATGCCTGCCCCCATGCGCATATTTTTTTTTTTATTTATTATATAATTTTTTTAATATTTAAGGTTTTTATATTTTTTTAATTAGCTTTTAATATTTTTTTTTTTTTTTTTAATATTAATTTATTTTAGATAAAAAAAAATGTTTTAGGCATAAAAAAATTATAAAAAACATGAGATTTTTTTTTAATTAATAGATCATAAGTCAAACTTTCTAAAAATTTTCAAGACAAATGGTTGCAATTGAGTTTTATAGCGTATATTCTTAAAGTTTTATGATTCACTCATCGAGAGTTTAAAAGTTTAAAAATTAAAAGAAAAAAGAGTTATACACGTGGAGTTTCTTTCTCTTTACTAATGCATCTTTATTTTTTTCATTCAATTTCTTTTTGTGAGACATTGGTGGTCCTCGTGTTCCACTTACGTATACCACCACGTATAATTTCTTTAGAATCTGTCATGCAGAATATAATGACAAAAAATGAGGATGTGAAATTATTCGAACTGGCAATGGCGATGTCATTGCGCAATCACAACGACAAAAAAAACCCCCCTTTTTTCGTGTCTGTACAAGGGTCTCCCAATGAGTTATTTAAGGTGTTTCCAGAAGAAAACCAAGAGATTAAAGTTAGGAGAGCGTGGAAGACAAATAACTGATCCGGAATGTTAAATCCATCTGTTGGAATATGTAGTAGGAAGATGGTTTTGTACCATGCTGTGTTGGGACCCCATTAAGCGTAACCATATATTCCACTGTACAGTGGACAGTACACCCTTCAGCTGATTCATAAACGGTCTGCATGAAAACACGATACATTGCGCTTTTGAAAAGTTTAGACAAAAGGTTCGATTCTACTAGATTTCTAAGTCATTTTAAAGAAAAATCTTATTAGGGTTTATGCAAAAATTACTTGCAATAAAATTATTCTCACATTCCCATGTAATTTTATTTAAATACTTTACAATGATATCCAATCTCTTCCTCATAGAATTTTACTTCTAATCAAAATAAGATTGCTAAAATTTAAGGCAATTCACTGTTCTAAATTATTTTCTGGCACCATCACATTAATACCTGGCGCATGGAAAAGAAAAAAAAAGCTCTTATTCCAACCCAACTCATATCCTCCGCAAGTCAAACTACTTACAGGGCATCTAATCAATGTCTTTTCCAGTTGGAAAGTCCTCCTCTTTCCTCCCTTTTCAGTTGACTAAGGTACCCAGGAAGATGAAAATAGTTGTAAATACAGCTTTTGCATGAATCTTCTTAAGAATATTGTGGTTTTGAGAACAAGCTTGCTTTTTGAGCCACACAACCAGAAAAAAAGAGGGAAAGTAGAAGATAACGATAAATGAATCTCCTTCCAAATACTTATAAGTAAATATTACCAACCACGTGTGGCCTGCAGAAATGTGCATTGGTGGGTGGTAAATGCTTTTCTTGATCAACTTGACTCTGTGGCGTAAGTCAAGCAGGTATCCTTGGTTCCATCATCTACCTACGTAATGACAGGAAACTCAAACTTGCCTGTGAACTTAATCATGGTTAAGTATAGTGCAGGACTTGGGATAACGGCTTAGGTCTCATCTGGTTGAACGTGGATGCTCGTCGGATGTGTCTGGTTATGGTAGTCGTGTCTATTAAACTAGATGAAGTGTTACCCCCTATACTTGACTTCTCGTTTTTCCTACTTGAGGCACCACGGCATTTAAATGCAGTTTTTTTCCGCTTGTAAACTACGCGTGGCTCAAATGCACTGGAAAAAATCGACGATGTTTTCGTCGATTAGAGTGTGAAGCAGAACAGAAGTCATTCTTGAGACATTTTTTTATTCGTATGTATGCCTGAAGTGTAACTAATGTACAAGTTAAAAACCACTTGATTGACTTTAATTAAGGTTTGGAATTCGTGGAATTAAAAGTTTGTTCATCAAGATAATGTTAATGAGTTACGTGAATTAACTTTTTAATTAGAAAAAAATGTGCTCTGCTAAAAGGCTAAATTAACTAGCTTTGAATATTGAAATAAATTGAGAAATAGTGTGGTATATTTATACTATAACCTTGAAAATATGTACGTATTTTCATGAGAATTTTTGGTTTATTATTGTGCTTATAATTTTAGCATCTAAAGGAATATTTATATTTATCCTTTCTACTTTATAGGCTTTTGAACGTTTCACGAATATCATATATTTCATGATAAAAAGAAACATAGTTAGAACTTATACGTAGTCGTGACTTGAAATTTATAAACACACTGAAAAAATAAACTAACAGTTAGCAAGCGTGTTTTATAATTACAGTCTGCAGGTTAATCAAGCTAAAAAAATGTATATCAATTCAGATTTTTTATCATTATTTATCTAAATTATATCATTAGATTTTGTATTACACTGTTTTAAAAAAGTTTAAGGAAAAATTAGAAAAATTGTGACTGAGAAATTTCTTTTCACTTAAATGTAAGGAAATTTTACAAAAGCCATGCTTCACAAATTAGACACAAATTAAAAACCCATAGAACTATTTTCTGTCTTAAAAATACACAAAATGAAAACATAGCATCTAAATTAGATAGCATCAATAGGCAGCGTGATCAACTATAATAGTTATACATGCACGATAATCATATTCCATGTTAAAAATGACAGTATTTATTTACTCAATTAGAATCAAAACCCATTAAAGTGTCAAGGCAGTTTTAAAACTTTGAAGATTAAGTGCAGAAACCCGATCCCAAATATGCTCAATTGGATTCAAGTCCGGCGAACGTGCTGGCCAACCCATATGCCTAACTGAACTTCATTTTAGGGGCGTGAAATGACGGGTTTATACAATGTTGGGAGTCTTGTATGTAACCCACCTTCATGTATATCAATTCAGATTTTTTATCATGCTTACTTCTGCTCTTTTTCTGCATACAATTTAACTGGATACCACCTTCCTGCTGCTACAAGAGAAGATCTAAGGATGTGTAACTAGATACAAATAATGGATATGTAGAGTGTTAGTAAGTTCTCTCGGTCTAGGTCTTACTCGACTGTACCTTCAAAAAACGGATTTATTTCTTCGAAATGCATTCAGCTGTCTATAAATTACAAAAATATGCATATTCATCCATCTTACTACATACATTCATATTCTGGTCTTTTCTATTCGCCCTTGCAGTGCCACCGTAATTGTTCAGATAATAGATGTCAAATATTCATGTCTAAAACATGGTTAGCTCGAGATTTCGCTATGCAGTTTCTACTTGCAGAAATTGGTGACTTTTTCTAAAGGCTGTTTTCTGCTACGTGTTCAATGCCGTTAAATAAAAGCAATTCCATTTAGTTATATATCATATTCTATTGCTGTATTACTTTTTACGTATATTGCATAATTTTTATAAAAAATGCCATTATTTTTGGCCATAAAATCACAATTTTCTTATTTATTGATTGATTGATTGGAAACTAACATATCATTAAATTGATGTCACTTAAAATGACTTCGAGTGACAGGCTTTGATAATGACTTTGAACAGTCAATTATTAGCCTTCAAAATGACTTTGAACAGTAATGACTAATATTTAATCAATACTTAAGATCGGAAGGATAGAAATGAACCCTGAATTCAATTAGTCATTGAAGAAATAATATTGTAAGTAATTATTCGTACATATAAGTATAATTAAAGTGTCGATGTTTATTTCTATTTCCAAATTAATCTCAGAAATAATTTTTTACATATTTAATAATTACATCAAGAATACTACATATTATTTCAAGGGGTCTAGAAAAATGCCTTAAAAAGTTGAAATTAAGTGTACTATTAAAAAACCTACAAAACAATGAATGTATTGATTAATTCAAAGACGGGAAGTTTAAAAAAATCTCTTAAAAAATCAATCCACTTCCATTTATGTTTATGAAATAAAATAGCGTAAGGTACCGTATTCTTAGGGTATAATACATAAAATGATTTATTTAATAGCCATTGGTATGTTTTAAAGAAAGAGATCTGCAAACATTGTGTACTTTATTCGCTGCAAAAAATACAATAACGTCAATTTGAGAACAGGTACAAAACTATTACAACTATTCCAGATTTTAATTTTGAAACACCACGGTTTATATTTTCAAGTTTGCTGATATAATATAAGAGACTGATATAATTTGAAAAGGAATTATTAAGCATGGTATTACATTTTACTATTTTTATTTTAAAAAATACTAAATCGCCGAGTTTTATCTTTTTTTTTTTTTTTTTTTAGTCTCCAAAAACCAGAAATTAAATCTTTTCATTTATTCCAAGTACTTCAATTTCGTTTGTTTTTTTTCAAAATTCCTTTTACCTTTAATATTATTATTATTGTATATACATATATATATATATATATTACTTTTTATCGATCAAAATCAATACAATAAAAACTTAGTAAAAAAAAAAATAAAATAAAGAATTTAAGTTTTTCAGAAAAAACAATCTACCAATGCTTCAGAAGAAGGATTGATGAACAATACCAAGATATAAAAGCAATTTCTTATCTTGAAAATAAAAAAAATGCATATTTGATTTGAAAACAAAATTCCTGTAGGGCACAAAAAGAATGATCTACCAGTTTTCAGTGAAAACGAGCCTTCTAAAAGAAATGATAGAGTCGTCAATGTCTAATAATGGAAGCTCCTAAAAAAAAAAGAGAGCAAATTGTTTCTCTCGTTTATTTTCTGTACGATTTTTCTTTCTTTTCTTTTTTCACCAACGAGAGTCAACAGAGATGTCGGATTTTTGCACAATTACTGTTTATAAGCTTCGTTGCACCTGGCTGGCTGAAGCGTGCTTGTTATTTCGTGAAAGTAAATAAATATGGAGCTCTTTTCTGTAGGTTGACGACATTTTACGATAATTTGGAATTGATTTGATTTGATTTTATAAATAGTTTTTCGTCCAAAATATCCAGTGTTTTACTTCCAAATGTATAAAGAATCTTGTAAAAAATAATGTGAAGTTTTAAAAGTCTTTTTACAGGTGGGAATACAAGATAATAACAAAGTTTAGATGCGATGCAAAAGATTTAATTTATCAAGTGTAAATATACTATCTAAATAACTCCAGAAGAAGTTTAAAATACAATACAGAGTTCTAAACTATTAAAAAGTAATTAAAATTAGGATTTAGGGATGATTTGAAAGGCAATTTATTTGAATTGTTGTATGGTTAAGATCCACATTAATCTTCCAAATTAGTTTTACTTCCAAATGTATAAAGAGTCTTGTAAAAAATAACGTGGAGGTTTAAAAGTTAGGACTTTCTTTTAAAGGTTGAAATACGAGACAATAACAAAGTTGAAATGCGATGCAAAAGATTTCATTTATCAAGTGTAAATAAATATACTGCCTAATTAACTTCAGAAGAAGCTTGAAATGGTATAAAGAGTTCTAAGCTATTGGAAAGTAATTAATACTAGGATTTAGGGATAATTCGTTTGAATTATTGTGTATGGTTAAGATCCACATTAAGCTTCCAAATTAGTTTTACTTCCAAATGTATAAAGAGTCTTGCAAAAAATAATGTGGAGGTTTAAAAGTTAGGACTTTTTTTAAATGATTGAAATACGAGACAATAACAAAGTTACGATGAGACGCAAAAGATTTAATTTACCAAATGTAAATATGCAATCTAATTAACTGCAGAAAAAGTTAAAAATACAATACAGAGTTCTAAATTATTGGAAAGTAATTAAAATTAACATTTAGGGATGATTAAATAGGCAATTTATTGGAATCGTTGCATATGGTTAAGATTCACAATAATCTTAGAAATGGAATCTAAAGATGACAAAGAATATAAATATATAATACACTTTTCGTAGAAAATATTCAGTGTTTTATTTCCAAATGTATAAAGAGTCTTGTCAAAAATAATGTGGAGTTTTAAAAGTCTATTTACAGGTGGGAATACAAGACAATAGAGAGTTTTTGCATACCGTACGTTAGTTACCGTAGGACGTCCGTTAGCTTTTTCTCCCTAGCGCGCATGCTCATAGGAAACATAATTTCCTTTGAGCATGCGCGCTAGGGGAGAAAAAGCTAACGGACGTCCTACGGTAACTAACGTACGGTATGCAAAAACTCTCTAATAACAAAGTTGAGACGAGATACAAAATATTTAATTTATAAAATGTAAATATACTACCTAATTAACTCCAGAAGAAGTTTAAAATAGTATAAAGAGTTCTAAACTATTAGAAAGTAATTAAAATTATGATTTAGGGATGATTAGAAAGGCAATTTATTTGAATTGTTGTATAGTTAAGATCCGCATTAATCTTAGAAACGGAATCTAAAGATGACAAAGAATGTAAATATATAATACGCTATAAAAGTACTTTAGTTTAGTTTCTTGAAACTAAAACGGAAAGTTTTTGTGTTTTTGTTCTTTTTTAAAATATCTATTTTGTTCCAAATGTTGTATTTTATGACTTTAAGATTTATTTTGTCAATATAATTTTCTTTTTATTTATACTAACTTTTATTTTGATACAACAATATAAATTTAATATTTAAGTGTGCGTTAATCTTTTGATACTGCTTTGATCAGCTAGAAATGGATACTAGAAACGGCATTTTTTTTAATTAAAAAAATTCACTTCCCAGTGAATATATTTGATTGTACATTTCATTGAAAAATATTTAATTTTTCTTTTTAATTATTAAAAAAAATTCCATATAATTTTCTACATTTTGCGAAGGCTGACGCTAATTCTTAGAATTTGGAAAAGTATCAGAAAAAAAAAAATTTTTTTTGTTTCGATTTTCCTAGAAATATTAAGTTTCTTCCGTAGTTATTCCAAAATTTTTGCTATTTTCTGTAGAAACTTCATAAAATCCATAGTTAGCATGTCACTTTAATTCAAAATTATTTTGAATTAAAGCGATATTTGAGTGCTTATTTACTTTTATGATTGATAATGCATATTTAATATTAAAAATTCTCTTAAAACCAAAATGCAAGTTTACGAAGCTTTTGTGATTCTGTCCTTATTTAAGTACCTTTTTTGTTTGTTTCAAATGTTTTATTGTAACAACTTAAGATTTACTTCTTGAATCTAAATTTCTTTTTATTTATTCTAACTTCTATTTAATTCCGACGAAATGAATTAAATACTTAAATGTGTTATTTCTGTCGTCGATCTTTCAATACAGCCTTGGTCAATTAGAAATCCCTCTCTAATTGATCAAAGCTGTATTGAAAGATCGACGACAGAAGTAACATACTTAAGTATTTAATT